>CM053793.1:188360262-188812762 GCA_028749045.1 Cupressus sempervirens | reverse complement strand
AATACAAATGGTACAATGAGTCAAAGAATTCCAAATCAACGGACGTCATTCCGTTACATCAAACAAATTAAAATAAACATTTTAAAAGTTTTTTTTCAAAGTTTCAAGATAATGACAACTGCTCTGATTGGATTTGATTTCTTATTGACTGAATTTATATTTATATGTAAAACAAGGCGTAAATATTCCATGGACATCAATCAGTAACATCGTTAATTTGGAGTTCCATGCGCTTTGGCGTACCAGCTCGGTAAACTGTTTTAGTTGAAATGGACAGCCTTGGGAGAAATAAGGTTGGCGGGTTCCCTCGAAATTAGCTTTCTTGTTCACTACTTGTCGTCCCCACGCAAAAAGCACATATCAAACTCTTTGGAAGTGTGTAGACAGTTGTCATGAATCATGAAATATCGACATCTGGTAAGTATGGAACACGCCTAACATGAATGTGACATTAGCTATATGTCAATGCATTAAGAATGGTGTTCATATTCCAAAGGTTCAACGCGGATATATACATAGTATTGTTTCTTTTTGTCTTTGCCTTTAAGCTAGTGGGTCTCGCCTAAGGTTGCAAGATGCTTTTTCAATTTCAAACATCTATATTATATTTCAATGAAAAGATTATAGTCTTAAATTATATTATATTATATTACTGGAATAGTAGATTAGTCGTTCTAATTATTTGAATATGTCTATCATCGATCAGATTCCCTACTTAACTTTAATTGTTCTTTAAATTCTTTGACTCACGTAAGGCTTATAAGAATTGAGTGAATTTTTTTTTTTCGATGAATAGTCATTTTCAAAAAATAAATTAATATACTAGTTACAAATTCACAAAAAAGGTCAGGGGATACAAGATCACCCTATGAGAGTTCACATGCCCTAAGCCAGAATCAACAACTATTCATAAAAAAAATAATCTTTTAACAACCCCTCAAGTTACTAGCGTAGTGCTAGTTGAGGGACGTTGTTCATCGTGATCATTAAAACCTTAGTCATCCCTGGGATTGGCAAAAGGACTAGGAACAGTCCATCCATCAACAACATCATCAGGAGCCTGGTCTTAATCTTTATCATCTAGGCTTTTGAGAAAAATAGCCAAATCTAGGTGGAAAGGCCATTTGCTAGAAGCAACAAGACAAGCACTAGGGAGGGGAGCCACAGGACCCAAGGACCAACCAGAGCCACTGCAAGGCAAAGACATCGAGCGGTGCCACCAACCATCATCGCCACCACTAGGAGTAGTGGCAGGGAGCTTGCAAACATGGTGTGGGTGAACGGTGAGCAGAAGAACTATGCCCCAAATAGTGGCCTCTAGGTAGAGTATGGCTAACCAAGGCGTTGAGGTACTTTCACAACCATACATGGCGCATTACCCTAGTGATTGAGTAGCTCCTGAAGGTGGACCACCTCAGGAGCCACCTTGTTTTCTTGGACCTGGATCTGCAACATTATATTATTACAAATGTATGCTTTAGCATACATAGCAACATTTATATCAAGAAAATTGTGAGTGAAAGGAACAACATTCCTATCCTTCCGCAAAGTAAAAGGAATCTCCATCTTGAAGGTATGTCAGATCTGGGAAAATTGCCTAGGGAACCTGTGGGAATCACCCAACACACTCATATGCCAAGAAAAAGGTTTGAGCCTAAAAGACTTAAAGAAATCATGTATCCAGTGCCAGTAATTTTGAGCACATCTACAGAACCAAAAATTATGCAAAAACAACTCTTGATGGCCACAAAATGGGCATTGAGGATCCAAAACCCCAATATGCTTGAGGCAAGGCCCAAGGGGAAGCCCTTGAAACAACATGCACCAAGCAAAATGAGCAATCTTAGGCTCAGTCATTGCCCTTCAAATAGTACCAAATTGCATTCTCTATTGAGAAAGAGAAGACCATAGATGCCAATGCTAGTTAAGAGTATCCATCATCAAGAGATGGGGAGAAAGCCATCTATATCCTATGTTTGGTTTGTAACTGGTGAATGGTGTGGTAGGATACCACTTCCAGTCTTTCCACCAAGGTTGAACATGCTAAATTCCCACCTTGTGAATTAAATGATCTGAGATTATAGAGAGCATAAGATCAAAAGTCTCTCGATCTGAATGAGCAAGATAGTACTGGACATGCATGTCCTCCCAAGACCAGAGACTCGTAGAGACCATAGAAATAGGTCGTTAGGCATCTTGATGCGACATTTGAAAAAATGTAGATCACAAGCACCATGAGTCTTTGCCAAAGGAACACCTTGAATGGAAAATAGTGAAGATCACCAAAGGTTCTGCTAATTTAAAGAGAGCCCATCACGAAATCCATCACTAGACCAATGAAGCCAAGTCTCTATAGCTTGCCAAGCTTTCCATATGCTCTTGATAACAAAAGAGCCCTGAATATGGACAAGTTCTTGTATGACGAGAAGGGTCTAAAAGCCAATCCCCTTCCACCAAGCCTATTAAAAGGAATCTAGAAGTGATGCAGTGTTGAACCAACACTTTCCAAGCTTCATCACCAATAATAGCACATATAATCCACTTAGCCAAAAGTGCAAGACCTTGTTCCTATGTGGAAAGAAGGCCAAGACCTCTAAACTCTTTGGGGAGACAACAAAAATTTGAGGCCACTCTCTGAAAACCATGGTGAAATAAACTAGAAGCCCAAGGAAATTCATAGAGTAATCATTCCAACTTAAGGTAAGAAGCTTTAGAAGGAGTTCAATAGGAGGAATAATAAACATGTGTGGCTGCCAGGACCTTTAAGAAAATCCAGAACTTCCCTGCAAGAGAAAGGAGTTTATTAAGGCAGTAGTCAACCCTTTTTTCAATTTCCATTAGCACAACAATCTACAAGTCCACCAGAGAAGCTTGAAATCCAAAGAGAATGCCGAGAAAGTGGAAAATCTCCCCATGAGTGACCCATTTCCACTCGAATTGAACAAGCCAGGTGGAGCTAGAAGAAATGATTGCCTATAGCAAAGAGTTTTGTGCCATTGAATAGAAGAACTGGAAACTTGACAAAAGGTTTTTAGATAATGCAAGGCATCAACGATGTTCTCCTCATCGTCAAAAAGAGTGAAAAAGGAATCATCAGTGAAATGCCCATTTAAAAGTTTGGAAGAAGACTCAGGAAAGGAAATGCCATGAACGAAACCAAAGGAAACAAAGTGGGCCAACAAATAACCAAACCCTTTAGCAACAAGAACATATGATGTTGGAGTCAGAGGAAACCCTATCAAATAGATCAAAAGAACCCGAAGACTTTAGATTGAGAGCTATTAATAGTAATGCAAGCATTAGCATCTCCAAAAGGAATCTCAATGGACTGAAGAAAATTGGGTATGAAACCTAAAGCCTAAAGCATTACCAAAATGAGGGGTCATTTAATTCGATCATAAGCTTTTGCAAAATCTATTTTCAAAAATAGAGTCTACTGATTGGATTTACAAGCCCATTCCATGCCTTCCCAAATAGTAATGATGTTATCAAGAATATATAGGTCTGGACTTAATAAAACCAGTTTTGTCTAGCCCTACAATTAAAGGCAGGAGATGTTGAGAGAAATTGCCTTAGCAGTAATCTTGTATGACACATTGAGCAATGTGATGGGCCGCCAGTTACAAATATCCTCAGGATCACTAGCTCTAGCTATGAATTTAATGTTTCCTTTGTTAATAATGGCTCCTAGGCTCTTAGAATGATAAGCTTCTAGGTAGACCTTGTGCAAGTCTAGACCAATAGACTCCCAAAGGTATTTGTAAAATTCACAAGGAAACCCATCACACCTAGGGGATTTGTCATGCTCCATGGAAGAGATTAACACAGGTTTGACACAGGTTTTGTCATTGATGTCATAATACATATTAAGATTTATTAGAACCTATAAAAAATAGTATGACCTATCACAACTCCTATGTCCCCTTAAGACACACATGTATGGATAACGTATTGAAAAACGTAGTTGACATAAGTGATCAAGTAATGTTTTGTTTGGTAATGTAAGACTCATTATTACCTGACAATACCTATTATGTGCTAGTAAACATATGAATACCTATTACAACCTATAACAGATGTAATGACCTAGCAGGAGTCCCTAGGTCCCCTTAACATATATATGGATAAAAATACCTAGAAATGTATCATGAGGTCGTTATGTGTCATTTGGTAATGTAAGAATCATTATTACCTAACAATAACTAGTTGTTAAAATGAACATCATCAATATCTAAGTGTGGTTCATTCGGTTAGTAGAGGGCCTATGTTATGGTTAGAATGTGGTATGGGTTATGATTGTAGTTAATATAAGGTTATGTTAGAAGGTGTATTTAATGTCAAAATTAATTTCACCATAAGATATTATTGTTTCACCTCTAGATCCATCAGGTTATGTTAGAAACTGAATAATGTCCCCTAAAGGTTTGCTACATTTTTAACTAATATTTTTCTACATGTTTACCTCATAACCTAATATTTTTCTATATTTTAACCTAATGTTTTTCTATATTTTAACCTAATATTTTTCTACACTTTTAACTAATGTTTTTCTATATTTTAACCTAATGTTTTGCCTAATATTTTTCTATATTTTAACTTAATGTTTTTCTACACTTTTAATTAATGTTTTTCTATATTTTTATCTCATGTTTAACTACATTTTTGCTAACAAATTAATTTAAATACCATTCTAAAATAATCTAAAATAATTTAAATAATTTAAACATATTAAAAAATAAACAATTTAAAGCATTTCACTCACAAAATACATCAAAAACAACTATTTTAAGTACGATTAACATCTATTAATCAAAAAATATATTTAAAAACTATTAAAAAATGGGGAGGAAAAAACCACCAACCAGTTACGGTCGAAACCCTTAACCCGCTCTCCAAACATCCAAGAATCGCAACAATAACAATGATAGCCGCTAGAGGTTTGCACCGATTTTTATACTAGCTTGGGGTTTCAGCCGAAACCCTTTTGGCCGAAACAGTACGCGCCATGTAGGCGCGCGAAATCACCAGGTGTGTACGGTCGGAGCTATTATGGCTGAAACTGTTACGGCTGAAATGGTACAAGATATCACAAACGGTGACAGAGCTTTGTGCTTTTACCTACTACTTTCACTTACTTGATTGATGGAGAGGATTTAATCAACAAGATGTAACAAAAGTACCTAAGGGAAAGGTTGAGTTATGGTTTTGTAATGAAGTGCAAGGATCAGTTAAGACAATGGTTAAATGATGTATTCATAACATACTTGAAGATACTAAGGCTGGCCACACTTAGAAACACTAGAAGAATAAGTTGCAACAAGGTTAACTACAAAGCTAGTTAGAGCTATGCAGATTTTCAATAGGTGCTAAGAAAATGAAAAATCTAGTGGCTGCCGAGCAAACTTGAAATGCCGAGTGAAGTTCAAGTGTTGAGTGATATAGAAGGAGCCAAGAAAATAGAAAACTTAGTGGATGCCAAGTGAATCCATAGTAGGTGTCAAGCATCAGTAAAATGTAGTTGATGCCAAGTAACATAGTATGTGTCGAGAACTAGAATTTCAATAGTGTCGAGCTACTATATTATTGGAAAAGTTAAAGGTTCACCAAATCTGAGCCGACAAGGTTGTTAACTTAAATTTTGTGAACTAGTTGGAGGATAAGGATGATGAGTTGGAAGCACGTAATTTTATGTAAACCACTTTTGAGTGAATTCAAGAGGATTCTTCAAGATGTTTCTAGAAGGAGCAAGATATGGGTTAGATTCAATGAATCCTGCCTAATCCATTTGAACCAAAATTAAAGGAGGGAAGAATCGAGTGAGAAAGAGGATTCTAGACTTCTATTTAAGGAGTCACAAACCAAGAAGTAAGAGTTGCTAGTGTGCCAAATTGCAAAGTGGTTGAAGGGTGTCAAGGAGAAGGCATCAAGGAGAAGGAAGAATAGAGCATAGAGACCCTGCTTCGATAAGTGGTCAGAGAGAGGATTGCATTGGTATATTGACCATGAAGACTCAAGGATACAAAGCTTGAGAGGAGGACAAGTTGTTAGAGTAGCAGAGATTGAAATCCAAACAAATTGTGAAGAATTGAACAGTGATCCGAAATCTACAAGATAAGTTGTGTATTGTAATTAGTTCAAAACCCTTTGTTGCTATTCTCTAGCAATTGTACCAGTTAGGGTAAAATCCTATGGACTTAGTTTGGTTTAATAGCCATTTGTAAATCCTTTAACAGGGTGACATTCCAAGTTAATGTTCTAAAGTCCTCTAACCAAGCCCACTTCTAACTGGGTGGTTAAATCCTTTAACTATATCACATTTAACAGTGTGTTGTAGCCTTTAATAGGGCAGTCCTTTCATAAGGCATCACTTCAAAAGAGTGAGAATTGAGTAGCATGTTACTACTGGTTTTTTCCAAGTTGGCTTTCCACGTAAATCACTATGTTATGTGTCAATTCTTCATGTGTTATGCTTGCATGTTGATTTACAGTAACTTGCTAAGTAGAAAAGTTTAAACTTTGATGAATGAATAGTTTAATAGGCTCACCTTACTTAATGAAAAAGTTTGAATTGGACACTTAGACCATGAATAACTAATTACCCCCCCTCTCAGTTATTCTAAAGCATTTCTAACAATTGGTGTTAGAGCCATCTACTGATTTAGTTTAAAGGTACTAGAAGAAGGAAGATCAAGATGTCCAAGAAAGAAGTTCCCAAACTCAACAGAGATAACTTCACTGCATGGAAAAGTCTAATGAAGCTGCACCTTGGATCAATAGATGACTATGCAAAAACTTCAATTGGAGTGGAACATGTAGATCCATCTGGACCCCTTTTTGTAGCTGATTTGAACAAAAGGAAGGAGCACAATCAGGCAATGTTGGAGATTTCCTTTGCCCTCAACTATGTTGAATTTGATGATATTAAAGGATGTGACTCTACATTCAAGATGTGGAAAGCTCTATCAAATATCTAAGGAGGAGATCAGAATGTTCAAGGAGAAAAAAGAGAAAACCTCAGAGGAAAGTTTGATGACATGAAAATGGAGGAAGATAAGGATGCTCCCCAATATGCCTCTAGAATGAAAGAAGTGGTAAGTGCAATAAGAATTTTAGGTGGTCAATTAGAAGATGATACTATTAACAAAAAATACTTAAAAACCCTACTCCCTATCTATGCTATTAGAGTTTCAGCCATCCATTAGTTAAGATATGTACAAGGAAACACACTAACCTTTGAAGGTATAGTAGGAAGACTTATTGCATTTGAATTGTCCAACTTTGATAACTATAGACCTGAGAATCTTGAATCTACTTTCAAGGAAATGATGACATTGAAAGACACTGAGGAGGTGAAATCAAAGAAGAAGAGTAAAAAAGGAAAACATGCATCCAGTGATAGCAACACTAATGAGGAAGATGTGGAACAATTGGAAGCATTACTGGCCAAAAGATTTCATAGAGGCAAAGGTAAGCTACCTATCATTTGCTTTAATTATAATGAAGTAGGACATATTGCTACAAGGTGTACATAGAAGAAGAACTACAAAGAAGGAAACAAGTATAAGAACAGAAGAGAAGATGATAGAAGAGATTACAAGGACAAAGGCAAAAGATGCTACATTGTTGAAGAAGGTTATGATGAGAATGATGATGAAATAGTCTATGTAGCCATGAAGGATGAATCAGATGAAGATGAGACAACAACACTAGTAACCTATGTGAACAAAAATAACAAGTGGATCATAGACAGTGGATGCTCACATCACATGACAAAAGATAAAAGTAAGTTTATTACCTTTACTCAATATGATGGAAATAGTGCTAGATTTGGTAATGATGCTCCATGTAAAATCAAAGGAAAAGATTCTATTAAACTTACAGAGAAAATCTCATGTGATAATGCATACTATGTTGAAGGATTGAACCACAATTTGTTGAGTGTATCATAGTTAGGCAATGTAGGTTGCAAAGTAGAATTTGGAAACAAAACTACCAAAATCTATGACATTGATGGAAATCTAAAAAGAAAAGGTGAACAAACTAGGAGTAACTTGTTTTACCTAAATATGGAAGATGCAACCTATCTTGTTATTAGACTTGATGATGTGTGGCTATGGCATAAAAGACTATGTCATGTTAACTTTGACAATCTAATTAGCATCAGCAAAAAGAAGAAAGTCAAAGATTTGCCTAAGCTAAAGAAACCTGAAAACATAATGTGCAAACAATGTCAAATAAGAAAGATGACTAAATATAGTTTCAAAAGCAAAACATACACTTCCAAGGAAGTACTAGAACTAGTCCATACAGACTTAGGTGGTCCAATAGAAGTAAAAAGCTACCAGGGAGACATATATATATATAATGTTATTTGTGGATGACTACTCCACGATGATGACTACCATGTTTTTAAAACAAAAATCCGATGCATTTCAAATGTTTAAGTGGTATTTGGCCAAAGTTGAGAAGGAAATAGGAAAGAGTCTGAAATTCCTAAGATCAGATAGACAAGGAGAGTTTATATTGAAAGAATTTGAGATATTTTATAATAATAAAGAAATCAAGAGACAAACACCAGCACCATGAACTCCATCTCAAAATGGCATTGTTGAGAGAAGGAATAGATCAGTGATAGATTCTGCCAGAACATTGATGATGGAGAAAAATATTGCTCTAAAGTACTAGAGAGAAGCTGTAAGTACTATTGTTTACACCCTGAATTGAGTCCAAGTCAAGAAAGGTAAAAATGCAGCACCCTTTGAATTATGGTATGGTCAGTAACCTAATGTAAAACATTTCAAAGTGTTTGGTTGTAAATGCTATCTTCTTAAAGATACTAGAAATGGCAAGTTTGATGCAAAAAGTGATGAAGGCATTTTCCTTGGATACTCCACTAGAAGTAAGGCATATAAGTGTTTGAATACTAACACTAACAAGATTGTGGAGAGTGCAAATGTAAATTTTGATGAGCATGCAAAAGTCCAAGTTGACGAATCTAAGAAACAAGAAGAGTACATATCCTTTGTATACTTTTATGAAGGAATGCCTATTGAAGAAGAAGTTGCCAATCAAGTTGGGACTCAACAAAAAATTTCTAAGAAATACTTAGAACAAGAAACTCTATGAATCCTCACATACAAGCAACATGCAATTCACAACACTAAGCTCTAATACCAATTGAAGGGAAATGAGAGCACCTAAGAAAGTCATCTAAGATTGGTATGCATATCTTGTATCCAATAGTTCCTTTAACAACATCTATTAAGAAAATAAAAGTGCATACTACTATGCCATAAAAGTGGAAACAGACATAGTTGATTTCCCACAATTAAAATCTTAAAGGAAAGTGATTACAATTTACTGATCTAAATAAATTTTAGCAGCATTACGACATATGGATTATTATTCTACAATCATGAAACTAGTAGAAAGAGATAGAATAGAGAATAGAGATATACATGGGGAAAACCTTTCTAGGTAATAAAACCCCACCCTCCAAACCATCAAGCTAATGTATTATCCAAAAACAAGTTACAATATATTTTTACCTTCACATGGAGATTTACATCTTGCTCCAATCTAGAGAAAATTCAACAACATAACACTATGCAAATAACTTCTCATCTCTCTCTCTCTCTCTCTCTCTCTCTCTCTCTCTCAATTCTCTACAACAATGCTTTGATTTATAGAGTTTTCATACAAGAAGAAATAGTTTCTAAAGAGTCTACATTCAATGCATCTAAAAATTATTTTAGAAACTTCGTTATGTATAACCCTTGCATAAAAACAAAGCATAAGAGAATAAATCACCAAAAAATAGAAGTCTTCTATTTCTCTACTCCAATTCTTTTCTTGTGGAAGAATCCAACTTCATTTAGCAACTTTTTAAGAAAGTACAAATAAAGCGATGAATCGTGATACGGTTGAATCACCTTATTCCAACAAAGAACCTATCAATTATTACATATTTTTCTTGCATTGATGAGTTATGAAGGATGGGACATTTCCATTTATCAATGCATAAATATAACAAATTACATCAAACCTATCATTAAGAAACAAGTGAACAAATAGGATTAAGAGAAAGAAGTAGCCTATGAAGAGTAAATATAAATAGAAAAAGGATAACAAGTCTATTAGAAGGAGGCTATAAAGTAAGAGTGAAATTGAGCTTTATTATTCAAGAATCCATAGCTCATTGTACTTCTTACTTGAAACCAGCCCTTCCAAATACATCTTAACAAAGGATCCCACATGATTTATCAAACTGTAAATAAAATGTTGCCCAAAACTAAAGGCAAATAGAAAAGCATGTTCCCGATGAGAATTTTTCTAATTTTGGTGTGGGCAAAATGATAGAAAGGGGTCCACAAAGTGAATTCTCAATTGTAACTAGCCAAAAGTTTTAATCTTTTCTTATATTTTTCCATACATCATATTTATGACATGCTAAGAATTGTTCTTGATGAATAATATACTACTTTGATTAATATGATATTATATAGAATTTAAATTTAAATAAATGTGACAGATCACCCTACAAGACATCTCCAAAAGATGTGTCTATCAAGAAGTAGCCAATATAAAAGAACACATGAAGTTGGTTTAAATGTCATTTGTCCAATTCATTCATAGTTTTTTGAGTTTCTAGAATCTCCATACGCAAGGTGAAAGACAATGGTTGTTGGGTGTTTATGTGAAGCTCAATAGTCACTCTTTTATTCTGCTCATTTTATTATTGTTTTCCTCCAAATTGTTTGTCTCTTCTTTTCCTTTGAGACACTATAAATATGTTTTGGAGGTTGATTATTATGCATTGTATTCAAAGAGCTAAAGTAACAACTGTGATGTAAAGTTCAAATATTTACATTAATAGAGATCTTCCCTATAGTGTGGACATAGCCACAATTTTTGGTGAACCATGATAAATCGTGTATTTGCATTTCTCTTTTCTTTTGCTTGTTCTATTCATTTTCAGTTTGCACTTTCAACGAACTTCACAATTGGTATCAGAGCTTGGCATAGATGCTGAAATTGATTTTGGTGTTTGAAAATCCAAAGTCATGGAAGATTTTCCAGTGCAGAAATTCTCAAGACAGAATTTTAGTTTGTGGAAAGTTAAGATGCGTTCATTGCTAGTCAAGCAAGACTTGGCAGTAGCAATTGATGGAAAAGCAAAGAAACCTACTGCAATGAAGGATGAAGAGTGGGATAAAATAGATGAGAAAGCAAAGGAAACCGTATTTCTTTCTTTATCGCAAAATGTTTTATTCAATGTTCACAATGAATCTTCAACAAAGGAAGTTTGGGATGAACTTCAAAGTATGTACGAAATGGCCTCAGCTGCAAATAAAATATTTATTATGAAGAAGCTCTACAAGCTGAAAATTAAGGATGAGACTACGATTTCAAATTATATAAATGATTTGAACACCTTTCTATGCCAAGCAACCTCTATTGGCATGACAGAAGATGATGAATCTAAAGCTATCATCTTGTTGTGTTCATTACTGGATAGCTGCAATCCCATTGTTACAATAGTTAGTACTTCTAACTCCTCAAAGAAGAAGCTGGCCTATGATGAAGTTATGGCCACTATACTTAGTGAGGATATACAGAGAAGCAATAAGGAATCCTCATTTGGTGAAGTCTTGATGACAATCAACACCAAAAATAGAGGAAGGAACAATCATCATAAAAGATCAAAATCAACTAAGTGCTCAAAGTCAAGGGAAAAGAAAGGAGGAGACTATTGGTTTTGTGGCAAAAGTGTCACGTAAAAGAGGATTGTAGAGGTTATAAGACAACATAAGAATGAGTGCGAGAAAGTCAAGCCAACACCATCTTGACAAAGATGATAGTGTGCTGATTTTATCTACAACTGAGACCACTTTAGGCTCATGGGTTTTGGATTTTGCAACATCATTTCATGCCACTTCATGTACGGAATGCTTCTCGAATTATCAAGAAGGTAAGTTTAGTGAAGTATACTTGGGTGATAATAAGGCATGCAAAATAATAGGAAAATGAAATATTTTATTATCTTTGAAAGGAGGTGTTAAATGGCTATTAAAAGATGTGCGTCATGTTCCAAAACTAAAGAGAAATCTGATTTTCGTAAGTCAGCTATATGCACAAAGTTTTCACACCTCTCTAACTAATTCATAGAAAGTCATAAAAGGATCCATGTTAGTTGAAAAAGGAGACAAAATTGGGAGCTTCTATATTGTAGAAAATATCAGTGAAGTGGGGGCTGCTATGACAATTGAAGATAGCAATTTAGAATTCTGGCATCAAGGGCTCGGTCACATTAGCAAAAAGGGCCTTGCTATTATGCATAAAAGGGACCAATTACCAAGACTAAAATTGATTGACTCACAATTTTGTGAATATTGCCTTTATGGAAAATAGAAGCAAGTTAGCTTCTTGAGGACTGGACATGAAAAGAAAGGTACTCCTTTGGCTCTTATTTATTTTGATGTGTTTGAATCCACCAAGGAAAGCTCTATTGGAGGAGCAAACTTCTTCATCACCTTCCTTGATGATTGCACAAGAAAGGTATGGATTTACATATTGCATAAGAAATTTGATGTTTTCAACAAGTTTAAAATGTTTAAGGCTTTAGTTGAGAATCAATCTGGCCACAAAATAAAGTGCTTGCAAACAGATAATGACAAAGAGTTTTGTTCATTAGAGTTTGATTCATTTTGTGTAGATAATGGAATGCATAGAATTAAGATTTCTCCATTCACCCTACAATAAAATGGAGCAGTGGAGAGGATGAATAGAAAAATCCTTGAGAAATCTCATTGTATGCTCTAAAATGTTGGTTTAAGCAAGGAATTTAGGTAGAGGCATGCAATACAATGGTATATTTAATCAACTAAAGTCTCTCTTCTTGGTTGGACTTTGGCATACCTAAAGAAGAGTGGCCGAGAAAGAAAATCTCATATTCTCTTATCCGGGTGTTTGGATGTGAAGCTTATGTACATGTTTTGAAAGAGAAAAGATAAAAGCTTGATCCAGAATCACAAAAAGGCATTTTTGTGCGCTATGGTGAAGACCAGTTTGGTTTTCGAATATGGGATCTAGTTGGGAAGAAAATCATCAAAAGTAGAGATGTCATCTTCAATGAGAAGGTATTTCCAGTATTACACAAGGATGAAAATACGGGTTGTGAATATGCCCCGTTCTTTATGTTTGATAAAAATAATGCTAATAGAAATCAGAATGTTGTCTCTGCAAATGTTCTATCTCCCATCTCAGTCTTAGCCCCTGCCCCTCTATCTTCTTCTTCTACTAGTATGTGGGATCAAGATCATGAACATGGTGAACAAAATTCAGATTATCATAGTTAGAGTGATAGCACCTCTTCCTTAAATCCAAATGAGAATAGAGACATGTGAAAATATGTTAATCATGACACACTCCCTATCAATACTCATGATCACAGGCATATTATTTCCAAAGATCCATACAATGGAAACATTGGCTGACAAGATACTTCAACCACAGATAGGGATGCTATGTCAAGGATACATAAAGCCCTTTCTACTTGGATAGGAAATGGCCAAACCAATCCTCAGCAACTCACTCACAATCTCAGCCCTACAATCACAAGATTTCAAAGACCACAACACGAAAATGAACTGCGTCTACCTCCAGATGGAGAAAAATGTTTTCACCATGGCAATCGACTTCAAACTGATGAAAATTTTCATGTTTCTCCTTCAACACATAGTGAAAGACCAGGCTTGTATGGATCAACCTATACTGGTGTTGATTGGTGTGAAGCACACCAACAGATTGGTCACGCAGAAGGACTAAGCATATTGAGGCTCGCTATCATTTCAGGTGAAGTAAACTTGAAGAGGGAAAACTTTGGGTCTTGAAGATTAACACCAAGGAAAATCCAGCTAATGCATTAACCAAGGTTGTTCCACGAGAGAAGTTTAAGTTCTGCCAAGCTTCTTTTGGTGTTGTAAAGAAATAACAGTAAGGGATTTTAGGGGAGACTCATACATAACCTTTATTGGACTTCAAGTGGGGGTTTGTTGGGTGTATATGTGAAACCCAATAGTCACTCTTTTATTCTGCTCATTTTACAATTGTTTCCCTCCAAATTGTTCATCTCTTCATTTCTTTTGAGACTCTATAAATGTGTTTTGAAGGTTGATTATTATGCATTGTATTCGAAGAGCTGAAGTAAAAATTGTGATGTAAAGTTCAAATATTTACATTAATAGAAATTTTCCCTGCAGTGTAGATGTAGCCACAATTTGTGGTGTACCATGATGATAAATCGTGTGTTTACATTTCTCTTTTCTTTTGCTTGTTTTGTTCATTTCCAGTTTACACTTAAAGGAAACTTCACAAGTGCTTCATAATGTTGTTAAGAAAAAGAAGTGAACGATGAATTTCCTAGAAGGATTACCCGAACAAATATTTCGAGACGTTTTATTGAAAATACCATATAAATTTCAGCTAAAACATAAGCGGTGGTCACAATCAGCAAAGGAAATAATTGAATCTCTTCAATTTTATAAGGATAGAATCAAGTTTGGGTTGAGCAACAACTATCTCTGTTTGGTCCACACTACTAAAATATTTATCTATGATACGGTTGATCAAACATGTATGCTGCTTGCACATCTTCCTACTGGATTTGCTTGCAAACCAAGTTGGGTTTCCATGTAAATCACTATGTTATGTGTCAATTCTTCATGTGTTATGCTTGCATGTTGATTTACAGTAACTTGCTAAGTAGAGAAGTTTAAGCTTTGATGAATGAACAGTTTAATAGGCTCACCTTACTTGATGAAAAAGTTTGAATTGGACACTTAGGCCATGAATAACGAATTACCCCCCCTCTCAGTTATTCTAAAGCATTTCTAACAATTGGTATCAAAGCCATCTGCTGATTTAGTTTAAAGGTACTAGAAGCAGGAAGATCAAGATGTCCAAGAAAGAAGTTCCCAAACTCAACAAAGATAACTTCACTACATGGAAAAGTCTAATGAAGTTGCACCTTGGATCAATAGGTGACTATGCAAAAACCTCAATTGGAGTGGAACATGTAGATCCATCTAGACCCCTTTTTGTAGATGATTTGAACAAAAGGAAGGAGCACAATTAGGCAATGTTGGAGATTTCCTTTGCCCTCAACTATGTTGAATTTGATGATATTAAAGGATGTGACTCTACATTCAAGATGTGGAAAGCTCTATCAAATATCTAAGGAGGAGATCAGAATGTTCAAGGAGAAAAAAGAGAAAGCTTCAGAGAAAAGTTTGATGACATGAAAATGGAGGAAGATAAGAATGCTCCCCAATATGCCTCTAGAATGAAAGAAGTGGTACGTGCAATAAGAAGTTTAGGTGGTCAATTAGAAGATGATACTATTAACAACAAATACTTAAGAACCCTACTCCCTATCTATGCTATTAGAGTTTCAGCCATCCATGAGTTAAGATATGTACAAGGAAACACACTAACCTTTGAAGGTATAGTAGGAAGACTTATTGCATTTGAATTGTCCAACTTTGATAACTATAGACCTAAGAATCTTGAATCTACTTTCAAGGAAAAGATGACATTGAAAGACATCGAGGAGGTGAAATCAAAGAAGAAGAGTAAAAAAGGAAAACATGCATCTAGTGATAGCAGAACTAATGAGGAATATGTGGAACAATTGGAAGCATTACTGGCCAAAATATTTCATAGAGGCAAAGGTAAGCTGCCTATCATTTTCTTTAATTGTAATGAAGTAGGACATATTGCTACAAGGTGTACATAGAAGAAGAACTACAAAGAAGGAAACAAGTATAAGAACAGAAGAGAAGATGATAGAAGAGATTACAAGGACAAAGGCAAAAGATGCTACATTGTTGAAGAAGGTTATGATGAGAATGATGATGAAATAGTCTATGTAGCCATGAAGGATGAATCAGATGAAGATGAGACAACAACACTAGTAACCTATGTGAACAAAAATAAAAAAGTGGATCATAGACAGTGGATGCTCACATCACATGACAAAAGATAAAAGTAAGTTTATTACCTTTACTCAATCTGATGAAAATAGTGTTAGATTTGGTAATGATGCTTCATGTCAAATCAATGAAAAAGATTCCATTAAACTTACAGAGAAAATCTCATGTGATAATGCATACTATGTTGAAGGATTGAACCAAAATTTGTTGAGTGTATCATAGTTAGGCAATGTAGGTTGCAAAGTAGAATTTGGAAAAAAAACTACCAAAATCTATGACATTGATGGAAATCTAAAAAGAAAAGGTGAACAAACTAGGAGTAACTTGTTTTACCTAAATATGGAAGATGCAACCTATCTTGTTATTAGACTTGATGATGCGTGGCTATGGCATAAAAGACTATGTCATGTTAACTTTGACAATCTAATTAGCATCAGCAAAAAGAAGAAAGTTAGAGATTTGCCTAAGCTAAAGAAACCTGAAAACACAATGTGCAAACAATGCCAAATAAGAAAGATGACTAAATATAGTTTCAAAAGCAAAACATACACTTTCAAGGAAGTACTAGAACTAGTCCATACAAACTTAGGTGGTCCAATAGAAGTAAAAAGCTACCAAGGAGACATATATATATATATATATATATATATATATATATATATAAAATGTTATTTGTGGATGACTACTCCACGATGATGACTACCATGTTTTTAAAACAAAAATCTGATGCATTTCAAATGTTTAAGTGGTATTTGGCTAGAGTTGAGAAGGAAATAGGAAAGAGTTTGAAATTCCTAAGATCAGATAGACAATGAGAGTTTATATTGAAAGAATTTGAGATATTTTATAATAATAAAGAAATCAAGAGACAAAAACCAGCACTAAGAACTCCATCTCAAAATGGCATTGCTGAGAGAAGGAATAGATCAGTGATAGATTGTGCCAAAAAATTGATGATGGAGAAAAATATTGCTCTAAAGTACTAGAGAGAAGCTATAAGTACTATTGTTTACACCCTGAATTGAGTCCAAGTCAAGAAAGGTAAAAATTCAACACCTTTTGAATTATGGTATGGTCACTAACCTAATGTAAAACATTTCAAAGTGTTTGGTTGTAAATGCTATCCTCTTAAAGATACTAGAAATGACAAGTTTGATGCAAAAAGTGATGAAGGCATTTTCCTTGGATACTCCACTAGAAGTAAGGCATATAAGTGTTTGAATACTAACACTAACAAGATTGTGGAGAGTGCAAATGTAAATTTTGATGAGCATGCAAAAGTCCAAGTTGACGAATCTAAGAAACCAGAAGAGTACATATCATTTGTATACTTCTATGAAGGAATGTCTATTGAAGAAGAAGCTGCCAGTCAAGTTGGGAATCAACAAAAAATTTCTAAGAAATACTTAGAACTAGAAACTCTGTGAATCCTCACATACAAGCAACATGCAATTCACAACACTAAGCTCTAATACCAATTGAAGGGAAATGAGAGCACCTCAGAAAGTCATCTGAGATTAGTATGCATATCTTGTATCCAATGGTTCCTTGAACAACATCTATTAAGCAAATACAAGTGCATACTACTATGCCATAAAAGTGGAAATGGACATAGTTGATTTCCCACAATTAAACTCTTAAAGGAAAGTGATTACAATTTACTGGTCTAAATAAATTTTAGCAGCATTATGACATATGGATTACTATTCTACAATCATGAAACTAGTAGAAAGAGATAGAACAGAGAATAGAGATATACATGGGGAAAACCTTTCTAGGTAATAAAACCCCACCCTCCAAACCATCAAGCTAATGTATTATCCAACAACAAGTTACAATTTTTTTTTACCTTCACATGGAGATTTACATCTTGCTCCAATCTAGAGAAAATTAAACAACATAACACTATGCAAATAACTTCTCATCTCTCTCTCTCTCTCTCTCTCTCTTGATTCTCTACAACAATGCTTTGATTTATAGAGTTTTCATACAAGAAGAAATAGTTTCTAAAGAGTCTACATTCAACGTATCTAAAAATTATTTTAGAAACTTCGTTATGTATAACCCTTGCATAAAAACAAAGCATAAGAGAATAAATCACCAAAAAATAGAAGTCTTCTATTTCCCTACTCCAATTCTTTTCTTGTGGAAGAATCCAACTTCATTTAGCAACTTTTTAAGAAAGTACAAATAAAGCGATGAATTGTGATACGGTTGAGTCACCTTCTCCCAACAAAGAACCTATCAATTATTACATATTTTTCTTGCGTTAATGAGTTATGAAGGATGGGACATTTCCATTTATCAATGCATAAATTTAACAAATTACATCAAACCTATCATTAAGAAACAAGTGAACAACTAGGATTAAGAGAAAGAAGTAGCCTATGAAGAGTAAATATAAATAGAAAAAGGATAACAAGTCTATTACAAGGAGGCTATAAAGTAAGAGTGAAACTGAGCTTTATTATTCAAGAATCCATAGCTCATTGTACTTCTTACTTGAAACCACCCCTTCCAAAGACATCTTAACGAAGGATCCCACATGATTTATCAGATTGTAAATAAAATGTTGCCCAAAACTAAAGGAAAATAGAAAAGCCTATTCCCAATGAGAATTATTCTAATTTTGGTGTCGGCCAAATGATAGAAAGGGGTCCACAAAGTGAATTCTCAATTGTAACTAGCCAAAAGTTTTAATCTTTTCTTATATTTTTCCATACATCATATTTATGACATGCTAAGAATTGTTCTTGATGAATAATATACTATTTTGATTAATACGATATTATATAGAATTAAAATTTAAATAAATGTGATAGGTCACCCTACAAGACATCTCCAAAAGATGTCTCTATCAAGAAGTAGCCAATATAAAAGAACACATGAAGTTGGTTTAAATGTCATTTGTACAAGTCATTCATAGTTTCTTGAGTTTCTAGAATCTCCATACACAAGGTGAAAGACAAGGGTTGTTGGGTGTTTATGTGAAGCTCAATAGTCACTATTTTATTCTGCTCATTTTATTATTGTTTCCCTCCAAATTGTTTGTCTCTTTTTTTCCTTTGAGACTCTATAAATATGTTTTGGAGGTTGATTATTATGCATTGTATTCAAAGAGCTAAAGTAAAAGTTGTGATGTAAAGTTCAAATATTTACATTAATAGAGATCTTCCCTACAGTGTGGACATAGCCACAATTTTTGGTGAACCATGATAAATCGTGTATTTGCATTTCTCTTTTCTTTTGCTTGTTCTGTTCATTTTCAGTCTGCACTTTCAACGAACTTCACAATTGGTATCAGAGCTTGGCGTAGATGCTGAAATTGATTTCGGTGTTTGAAAATCCAAAATCATGGAAGATTTGCCAGTGCAGAAATTCTCAAGAAAAAATTTTAGTTTGTGGAAAGTTAAGATGTGTTCATTGCTAGTCAAGCAAGACTTAGTAGTAGCAATTGATGGAAAAGAAAAGAAACCTGGTGCAATGAAGGATGAAGAGTGGGATAAAATAGATGAGAAAGAAAAGGCAACTGTATTTCTTTCTTTATTACAAAATATTTTATTCAATGTTGACAATGAATCTTCAACAAAGAAAGTTTGGGATGAACTTCAAAGTATGTACGAAATGGCCTTAGCTGCAAATAAAATATTTATTATGAAGAAGCTCTACAAGTTGAAAATGAAGGATGGGACTATGATGTCAAATTATATAAATGATTTGAACACCTTTCTATGCCAAGCAACCTCTATTAGCATGACATAAGATGATGAATCTAAAGCTATCATCTTGTTGTGTTCATTAACTGGACAGCTACGATCCCATTGTTACAATAGTTAGTACTTCTAACTCCTCAAAGAAGAAGCTGGCCTATGATGAAGTTATGGTAACTATACTTAGTGAGGATATGCAGAGAAGCAATAATGAATCCTCATTTGGTGAAGCCTTGACGACAATCAGCACCAAAAATAGAGGAAGAAGCCAAAATAGAGGAAGGAACAATCATCATAAAAGATCAAAAATCAGCTAAGTGCTCAAAGTCAAGGGAAAAGAAAGGAGGAGACTATTGGTTTTGTGGCAAAAGTGGTCATGTAAAAGAGGATTGTAGAGGTTATAAGAAAACATAAGAATGAGTGCAGGAAAGTCAAGCCAACACCATCTTGACAAAGATGATAGTGTGCTGATTTTATCTACAACCGAGACCACTTCAGGCTCATGGGTTTTGGATTCTAGCACATCATTTCACACCACTTCATGTACGGAATGCTTCTCAAATTATCAAGAAGGTAAGTTCAGTGAAATATACTTGGGTGATAATAAGGCATGCAAAATAATAGAAAAATGAGATATTTTATTATCTTTGAAAGGAGGTGTTAAATGGCTATTAAAAGATGTGGGTCATGTTCCAAAACTAAAGAGAAATCTGATTTTTGTAAGTCAGCTATATGCACAAAGTTTTCACACCTCTCTAACTAATTCATAGAAAGTCATAACAGGATCCATGTTAGTTGAAAAAGGAGACAAAATTGGGAGCTTGTATATTGTAGAAAATATCAGTGAAGTGGGGGCTGCTATGACAATTGAAGATAGCAATTTAGAATCATGGCATCAAGGGCTTGGTCACATGAGTAAAAAGGGCCTTGCTATTATGCATAAAAGGGACCAATTACCAAGACTGAAATTGATTGACTCACAATTTTGTGAATATTGCCTTTATGGAAAATAGAAGCAAGTCAGCTTCTTGAGGATTGGACATGAAAAGAAAGGTACTCCTTTAGCTCTTATTTATTTTGATGTGTTCGAATCCACCAAGGAAAGCTCTATTGGAGGAGAAAACTTCTTCATCACCTTCCTTGATGATTGCACAAGAAAGGTATGGATTTACATATTGCATAAGAAATCTGATGTTTTCAACAAGTTTAAAATGTTTAAGGCTTTAGTTGAGAATCAGTCTGGCCACAAAATAAAGTGCTTGCAAATAGATAATGACAAAGAGTTTTTTTCATTAGAGTTTGATTCATTTTGTGTAGATAATGGCATCCATAGAATTAAGATTGTTCCATTCACCCTACAAGAAAATGGAGCAGTGGAGAGGATGAATAGAAAAATCTTTGAGAAATCTCATTGTATGCTCTAAAATGCTGGTTTAAGCAAGGAGTTTTAGGTAGAGGCATGCAATACAATGGTATATTTAATCAACTAAAGTCCCTCTTGGTTGGAATTTGGCATACCTAAAGAAGAGTGGCCAAGAAAGAAAATCTCATAATCTCATATCTGGGTGTTTGGATGTGAAGCTTATGTACATGTTCTGAAAGAGAAAAGATAAAAGCTTGATCCAAAATCACAAAAAGGCATTTTTGTGGGCTATGGTGAAGACCAGTTTGGTTTTCGAATATGGGATCTAGTTGGGAAGAAAATCATCAAAAGTAGAGACGTCATCTTCAATGAGAAGGTATTTCCAGTATTACACAAGGATGAAAATATGGTTTGTGAATATGCCCCGTTCTCTATTTTTGATAACAATAATGCTAATAGAAATCAGAATGTTGTCTCTCCAAATGTTCTATCTCCCATCTCAGTCTTAGCCCCTGCCTCTCTCTCTTCTTCTTCTACTAGTATGTGGGATCAAGATCATGAACATGGTGAACAAAATTTAGATTATCATAGTTAGAGTGATAACACCTCTTCCTTAAATCCAAATGAGAATAGAGACATGTGAAAATATGTTAATCATGACACACTCCCTACCGATACTCATGATCATAGGCATATTATTTCTAAAGATCCCTACAATGGAAACATTGACCAACAAGATGCTTCAACCACAGACAGGGATGCTATGTCAAGGATACATAAAGCAGTTTCTACTTGGACAGGAAATGGCCAAACCAATCCTCAGCAACTCACTCACAATCTCAGCCCGACAATCACAAGATTTCAAAGACCACAACATGAAAATGAACTGCGTCTACCTCCAGATGAAGAAAAATGTTTTCACCATGGCAATCGACTTCAAACTGATGAAAATTTTCATGTTTCTCCTTCAACACACAGTGAAAGACCAGGCTTGTATGGACTAGCCTATACTAGTGTTGATTGGTGTGAAGCACACCAACAGATTGGTCACATAGAAGGACTAAACATATTGAGGCTCGGTATCATTTCATTTGAAGTAAACTTGAAGAGGGAAAACTTTGGGTCTTGAAGATTAACACCAAGGAAAATCCAGCTAATGCATCAACCAAGGTTCTTCCATGAGAGAAGTTTGAGTTCTGCCGAGCTTCTTTTGGTGTTGTAAAGAAATAACAGTAGGGGATTTTAGGGGAGACTCATACATTACCGCTATTGGACTTCAAGTGGGGGTTTGTTGGGTGTATATGTGAAGCCCAATAGTCACTCTTTTATTCTGCTCATTTTATTATTGTTTCCCTCCAAATTGTTCATCTCTTCATTTCCTTTGAGACTTTATAAATATGTCTTGGAGGTTGATTATTATGCATTGTATTCGAAGAGCTGAAGTAAAAATTGTGATGTAAAGTTCAAATATTTACATTAATAGAAATTTTCCCTGCAGTGTAGATGTAGCCACAATTTGTGATGTACCATGATGATAAATCGTGTGTTTACATTTCTCTTTTCTTTTGCTTGTTTTGTTCATTTCCAGTTTACACTTAAAGCAAACTTCACAAGTGCTTCATAATGTTGTTAAGAAAAAGAAGTGAACGATGAATTTCCTAGAAGGATTACCCGAACAAATATTTCGAGACGTTTTATTGAAAATACCATATAAATTTCAGCTAAAACATAAGCGGTGGTCACAATCAGCAAAGGAAATAATTGAATCTCTTCAATTTTATAAGGATAGAATCAAGTTTGGGTTGAGCAACAACTATCTCTGTTTGGTCCACACTACTGAAATATTTATCTATGATACGGTTGATCAAACATGTATGCTGCTTGCACATCTTCCTACCGGATTTGCAACCTTATATGGCCTGACTCAAATTATATATCTTAATAAAAAGATTGTTTTGCTTGGCCTGATACATAATGGCACTGGCGCTGGTAGAAAGATTTTGATATATGATTTAATATCTAGTACTTGGAAGCAAGGAGCTGATTCCCTCGTCCCCAGATCGATGTACTCCCAATTTGCATGTTGTGCTTCACTTGAAGGATCAATTTATACTGCAGGAGGACAGAAAACAGATGCTTTTGACGAACTTCGTGAAGCAGCTGTTTATAAAGTAGACGAAGACAAGTGGGGGATACTATCTGATATGCAGGAAGGAATTCAAATGTGTAGAGGTTTTTTCACTTGAGGAATGTTTTTTGTGATTGGTAGGAGGAGAGGCACTTTTCAACGATTTGATCCCAACACAGGAGTATGGACAGTAATAGATTTTTGGCCTAGGGTAGAATGTTACGATGTTCTCTTTGCTTTTGTACGACTATTTTCATTTAGCCAGAATTATATATATACGATTATGATTGGGAGAATAATGACTGGAAAATATTGGATAGCATACCCGATGACAAATATTCTTACATTTATCCTGCTGCAGAGTGGTGTGATGGAATTCGTTTTTACACAGAAACGATTTCTAAGCGAATGTTTTTATACACGTATGAACCGGGAGCACCTTTTTCTAAAAGGTGGGCTAAAGTTTATAATACCAATTCTATCGAAAGGAAAATTTAGTGTATGACCACATTAGATATTTAATATATTTATTGTGGTTTCATCACACACCAGTCCCATTTGTTCTTATATATCTTGCAAACATAGAAATAACTAGCAGTTGTGCATTTTTGTACGACAATATGAGTGAATAAGACTTAGTGTTATGTGGTTTTGAAAATGCATTATTTTCTAATCATTATTGTTAAAATAGATTTAAATCATTTATACAATAGATTTAGCCATTTTCATACATTTTCATACAAACAAATCCAAATGCATATGTTTTATTTAATTTTTAAATTTTGTTTGTTTCTCTTATTTGCTGCTATATAATTTTTGCCTTTTAACTGGAAGATATATTGCAATCCTAGATCGCTCAATTTTTTTTTAAAATCCTGGTTATTTTATTTTCACTATTCTTATTTTTATTTTATTTATGTTCTTTACATCATTCTTGTTGCAATTTTTGATATAGCATGGAAGAAAACTTTCATTTTCCCTCTATTATGAAATCAAAAAAAGATTCCCTCTATAAATTCCCTCTTAATGATTTATATGAAAATGAGATCTGAAAGTAAAGATTCCTTCTATTATGAAATTAACAAAAACCACCTCCTATACAACTCTAACCCATTTCATTTTTAAAGCCCAAGATTTACTTTTTTTGATGGAGGGTTCAAACCTGTGAGGTAGCCTAGTGAGGCACGAGGCCTACAAGTTACCAACTAGTGAAGGCCACCACTTGAAGATTTAGGAACCTGATAGGCCCACGTGTGCCTAAAACATCTTCGACTTAGATGTAGAGTATAAATTATTTAAATGATTTTCACCATTCAACCATTCTAACTAGGTCAAAAGTGGAGAATATCAGATAGAAAGAGACAAATTGTCTCCCATGCTAGGGTATATCATAGTGACATAGTTCGCAGATTAGTAGATCTTCTCTCAAGTTTACCATGAACCTTTCCAAATTACCCATGTATTTGGCCTTGACAAGACGTCTGACCATTATGTTCCAACTTACCTTATCTATGTCAACCATACTTGCCATGGCTATGAATATCAACATTGCAGCATATTTTAGGTTAGTGGACTACTTTTTAAATGTACATTGTGACTATAGTGACAAATTATATTCTCATTTTGAAAGTAGTAATATATTGTACTGATAGATATCATTGTAATTTGTATGTTTGCATTGAATTTTATAAATCATTTTAATTCACATGTTTAAAATATTTGAAATGTAGACATCATCATTGTGCTAAGGAAGAAACCAAAAAATCAAACACTGAAAGAAAATGAGGTGGATTTGGTAATTAAAAGGGAAAAAATGATCTAGTACTATGTGAACAAAGAAAATTAGAATCAATTAATGAAAATATGGCTTTGGAAGAGTAACAAGAACCACCAAGAGAAAGAAACAAATTTATAGAATTAGAAAGAAAAAGAGAACAAATGAGACTCTTACTCTCAATAAGACAATTGAATTGTGAAAGTACACCATCTTGTAATATTGTGTAATGTCCCCATTTTAGTAGTTGACCAAGTGTGTGTGCGTTAGCCTTGTTCTACATGGTCCCGAGGGCTAACGAAGGGTTTAATGGGATCTTGGAGTGTTTTGGCCTAGTCATTTCCAGTTTGGGCCAAAACGAAGTTGATTTACTCAGTTTCAGGCATACTTACTATTTTTAGTAAGTCGGCAGGACACAGTGCAGGTCAATTTTGGTGATTGGATTCGATACTCCTCGGTGAGAGCTTTTCGATGAGCTATCACTCGCATTATTCGGAGTTCGATTGCTAATACATTTTAATGCCTGAAGTTTTATTAAAGTAACGTCTAAATTAATTGTAAAATATTAAAGTGTTACTTTAATATTTATTTTATGGTAATGTGTACCCAAGGGAGACATAAGGGGTATTTTAATATATGTTTTATATTACACATCTTTTATCCCACATTGCCCATATGAGTTGAGCGGACTCGTGGGAATAGAATAAAAGGAAGCATCTGTGGCTTCATTAGGCAGGTTGAATATGAGAAGAAATTGGTATGTGAGTTGCAGCTCAGTTCTTGGCATTTGAGGACGTCTATCCTCTCTTGTAACATTCTAGACATCATTCCCTTGGGGTTTGGCCTTTGGAATTCTTTGTTTTTGGCTTCATTATCAAGCAGTTTAGTTGCATTTCCGGCTACAGGCAGATTTGGTATTTTGCTCATATCTTCTTCACTACTTGTCTGACGCTTATGCCGCTTTGAGGGAATGGTATTACGAAGGTAGTGGACTGATTGAAGGACAAAGTATTGTAGCAGCAAGTTCGTAAGCATGGGCTGGAGTATTATGACAATATTGTTGAAGTAATTAGTGAGTTGTTAAATCTGCCATGTATTTGGTTTTATGAATTCTAAAAATAACATTTTATTAGCAGCAGTTCATTTCCACTTTGCATATTATTGTAGTTCCTTTCTTGTTTATGTTGTATGATACCAATTCCATGCATGAAACACAACAAACAAATAAACGTTTGATTTCCGGAGTTATAAGGGGTTTTAAGAAGTTGAATGCAAACTGTTTGACATAATTCCTTTCAGCAATTTGGTTTAGTTTTTGGGACATCTAGTGGTGCCCATTACAGTGGTATCAGAGCTATAAGTCCTGCCATCCTATGGAGGTCTTATAGGGAATTTGGAACAGCCGGATAGAGGGAAAAAGTAAGTAAAAAACACAGGCTAAGCATTTATGTTTGAGCATGCGACAGGGGTCTTATAATTTCCGCGATACCAGAGCAAGACAAAATAGGATTTCAGACTTGCAAAGCAAACAGTCTAGTACATCCGTGCAGGGGGACATTGAATTCAACCATACAAACACAGAGGAGATATTCTGTGATCAGGACAATAAAATGGGTGATTGAGATGACAGGAATACAGGATTAGGCGGAGGTAGAAATGCTGGTCCAGATCAGGAGGAGGTACTGTTCTGACAGTTACTGGATACATTAGAGCAGGGGCAGCGTATGCAGCAGGAGCAGAATAGGCGAATGGACATGATGTTGCAGCTCATGGCTAGACAGATGGGTGTCAATATTAATCCAGGTGATGCCAACAACAGAAACAATAACAACGAGGGAAACAATAACAACGGGGGAAACAATAACCATGAAGGCCAAGGCAACAACAATGGTCCTGAGAATAACATTAATGGTAATAATGGACACGGCAATAATGGGAATGAGGCTGATAACTTTAGACACGTTGCACGCCCAGCACGGACTGCGAGCTCGAGACCTCTTCTACCCACTTTTCCACCCAGAGATCCGGTTCATCCAGTAAACGAACCACAGATTACCGAGTTACAGGATCAGTTCAGGAGGGACTGGGAGGCTAGTGGACCAGTGTTTCAGGCGGATATTTCTCTTAGAGATTATATGGACTTGAGGATGAGACACATGCCTAAAGCAGGAGGGAGGAATCAAAACTTTGAGCTAAGGAAGAAAGTTGGAAAACTTTCTTTACCTTATTATGATGCTTCAGGGAAGATGACTGCACGAGCTTGGGTCCAAAAGGTAGATACATACTTGCAGCTTAATCCTATGCCTGAGGAGGAGGCTATCAAGTATGCGGCTATGCACTTGGATGGCATTGCACATGAATGGTGGCATCATGGCATGGTGACTTTGGGGCATAATCAGATTACATCCTATGAGGAATTCACTGAAACATTGATTGGGAGATTTGACACTAAGGATCCCAAGTTACATTTCAAGGAGCTAGCACAGTTAAAACAGTCAGGTTCTGTGGATGCTTACATTGCCGAGTTTCAGCACTTGTCTGTACTTGTTACTGATATCTCTCCTAGGAGATTGGTGGTGTTATTTTGTGATGGTCTTGTTGATCCATTACGAGGTTGGGTGAAGGGACATGATCCACTCACGTTAGCTGAAGCAACTAAAAAGGCACGAGATTTAGCCCCTTCGGTATACAAAGGAAAAAACCATTCAACAGATTCTTCCTACCGCAAGGACAAAGACGAAAAATCATTTTAGAAAGAGTATAGCAAACCCAAAGAAGGATCAAAAGGACTAGACAATGAAACCTTGAATGAACTTCGAAAGAAGAAGCTGTGCTTCCATTGTAGAGAGCCTTGGGACTTATCTCATAAATGTTCTCTCAAGGCTAAGGCAAATCAAATGGAGTATTTTTCAGCAGAAGAGTCAGAGTCAGAAGGGGAGGATCAGCACTCCGATTCAGATGAGGGTAACACTATAGAGGAGAGCAACATTCCTAAGGATGATAGATCATTGGCACGCTTGACAGGGGCCCAAAAGGCAATCACATTTAAGGTCAGGGGTACTATCCAGGGGTAGAAAGTGATATCTCTTATTGACACTGGGGCTACACATAACTTCATAGATGCACATTTGGTAGCCAGGAGAGGGTTACAGACAGAGGAGCATGATGGGTTTAGAGTCATGGTGGCTAACGGTGATAAGTTATTATGCACTCGGAAGATATCTAATCTTCGCATCAGGTTTGGAGATGGCTACGAGTTGGAGGATGAGTTCTATGTTGTGGACATGGGAGATTATGATGTCATCCTCGGCATGACATGGATGGCTTCACTAGTTGAGTTCACACTCAATCTAGTGAAATTGGAGATGAGATTCCAGCTTGAGGGGAGAACTGTGGTACTTAGAGGGCTTTCAGATGGAGGTTGCAGAATAGTGTCCTTGAGGAGAATGCAGAGACTTTTTCGTCATGATGACATAGAGTGGGCGGCAGAGTGCCACATTATGCCAACTTCACCAGAGCCACAAGAAAAGAGTCATCCACTAGATGTCCAGAAGATACTCGATAGACACGCTAAAGTATTTAGCGATATTCCTCATGGGGTTCCTCCTGACAGAGGGATGGAACATGTTATTGAGCTCAAGGAGGGAGCCAAACCAGTTATGATTACTCCCTATTGTCATCCTAAGAAACACAAGGATGAGATAGAGAAGGCGATTAAGGATTTTTTGGAGATGGGGCATATCAGGCCCAGTAAGAGCCCTTTTGCTTCAGCAGTAGTATTGGTAAAGAAGAAGGATGGGATGATGCACATGTACATCGATTACAGGGCACTGAATAAGAAAACAATTAAAAACAGGTATCCCATTCCTAGGATTGATGAGCTGATTGATGAGTTGCATGGGGCATGCTTCTTCACCAAAATTGATTTGCGATCCGGATACCATCAGATCAGGATGAGAGCAAAGGACATTGAGAAAACAGCCTTCCGATGTCACTATGGCCACTTTGAGTTCATGGTTATGCCATTTGGTCTAACCAATGCACCTGCTACATTTCAAAGTTGTATGAACCAGGTATTCAGGAAGCAGCTAAGGAGATTTGTCTTGATCTTCTTTGATGACATCTTGGTCTTTAGTAAGACCTGGGAGGAGCACTTACATCATCTAGAGGAGGCGTTATCTATTCTGGAGAGAGTCATTGTATGCCAAGGAATCTAAATGTGAGTTTGGCATGACTGAGCTCCTTTACCTGGGGCATATCATTAGTGCAGATGGCGTTCGGGTTGATCCCGAAAAGATTAGAGCTATTGTAGAATGGTCGACTCCCACAAAACTTACATAGCTTAAGGGATTCTTTGGTTTATGTGGTTTTTATAGGAGGTTTGTTAAAGGATTCTCACAGATTGCTACACCCTTGACAGATCGTACCAGGAAAGGAGCCTTCGTGTGGACAGGGGCAGCACAGAGGTGTTTTGAGCATTTCAAGCAGGTAATGTCTTCATGTCCAGTTCTAGCTCTACCGAATTTCACGAAGCCTTTTGAGCTTCATTCTGATGCATCTGGTGATGGGATTGGAGCAGTATTGATGCAGGAGAAGCATCCCATTGCATTCGAGAGTAGGAAGCTCCGAAGAGTTGAGAAAAGTTATTCTGTCTATGATCGGGAGATGTTGGCCATAATGCATGCATTGGCCAAATTTCGATCATATTTGGTAGGTGGACGTTTTGTGATCAAGACTGATCACAACAGTATTAAATACTTCATGAGCCAGCGTGATCTCAATGACTGGCAACAAAAATGGGTGACTAAATTGCAGGCTTATGACTTTGACATAGAGTTTGTCAAAGGTAAGAAAAATGTGGTGGCTGATGCCTTATCTCGGAGACCTCACTTATGTGCTCTGGCAGAGATTTTAGGAGATTGGAGAGATCGGATTATAGTAGAGTATGTCGGAGATGCTTGGGCTTCTGGATTGATTTCAAGTACCATACAGGATGATCACTATGAGGTGATAGATGGATTGATCAGAGTTCAGGACAGGGTTTATTTGATTCCGTCATCACATTTGAGAGAGGCGATACTGAAGGCATTTCATGATGCACCCACAGCTGGACATTCGGGGGTCTTTAAGACCTACAGGCAGATCCGAGAGCGGTTTTCATGGAAAGGGCTCAAGGATGATGTTCAGAGGTATGTCAGGGAGTGTGTGGTTTGTCAACAGAATAAGGGAGAACACACATTTCCTGCAGGTTTATTACAGCCCTTGCCCATTCCTGATAGGAAATGGGAAAGTATTTCGATGGACTTCATCACTGGTTTACCACGAGTACAGGGAAAGGATTGCATCTATGTGGTGGTGGACCGCTTGACGAAGTTTGCTCACTTCATTGCTATTCCGTCCACTTACACAGCAGCACAGGTGGCAGAGCTTTTCTTTAAAGAGATATTCAGGTTACATGGGTTGCCCAGATTCATTGTCAGCGATCGGGATAGTAAGTTTATGAGTGTTTTTTGGCAAGAGTTGTTTAGGTTGTGTGGTACAGATCTTACACCTAGCACTAGTTATCATCCGCAAACAGATGGGCAAACAGAGATTGTGAATAAATGGGCGGAAGGATATTTGAGGAACTATGTAACTACACAACAAAAGGCTTGGATCAGATGGTTGCATATGGGAGAGTATTGTTATAACACCACTTATCATATGTCCATCAAGATGACTCCTTTCATGGCACTCTATGGTTATGAAGCACCTAGCTTCATGGATTTAGTTTTGGGGGATAGTAGAGTGCCCAAAGCCAAAAACTTATTGCAGGATAGTCAGGACATCCTGAAAGTGCTCAAAGAGAATATACAATAGGCCTAGAATCAACAGAAATTGTATGCTGATCAGCACCGAATAGAGCGTAGCTTCGAGGTAGGGGATATGGTTTACTTGAGGCTACAACCATATAGACAGTCATCGCTCAAGAAGAGCAGAGCTGAAAAGTTGAAACCTAGATTTTATGGTCCATACAGGGTGATTCGCAAAGTGGGAAAAGTCGCCTATGAGCTTGAGCTTCCAGAAGGCAATCGAGTGCACAATGTGTTTCATGTGTCTAGGCTTAAGAAAGCCATTGGTCAGAGTGTAGTGCCTTCTGCAGATTTACCCCCTTTGGATGAGGAGGGGAAGCTTGTGTTAGTACCTGAGGCTATTCTGGATACCAGAGAGAGGAAGCTTAGAAGCAGGATAGTGAAGGAGTATTTGGTCAGATGGAAAGACTTGTCGGAGGAAGATTCTACATGGGAGAGTGAGCAGGTTATTTAGCAGGCTGGACTGAGATTGCTTGAGGACAAGCAATTTCAAGGGGGGCGGACTGTAATGTCCCCATTTTAGCAGTTGACCAAGTGTGTGTGCGTTAGCCTTGTTCTACATGGTCCCGAGGGCTAACGAAGGGTTTAATGGGATCTTGGAGTGTTTTGGCCTAGTCATTTCCAGTTTGGGCCAAAACGAAGTTGATTTACTCAGTTTCAGGCATACTTACTATTTTTAGTAAGTCGGCAAGACACAGTGTAGGTCAATTTTGGTGATTGGATTCGATACTCCTTGGTGAGAGCTTTCCGATGAGCTATCACTCGCATTATTCAGAGTTCGATTACTAATACATTTTAATGCCTGAAGTTTTATTAAAGTAACGTCTAAATTAATTGTAAAATATTAAAGTGTTACTTTAATATTTATTTTATGGTGATGTGTACCCAAGGGAGACATAAGGGGTATTTTAATATATGTTTTATATTACACATCTTTTATCCCACATTGCCCATATGAGTTGAGCAGACCCGTGGGAATAGAATAAAAGGAAGCATCTGTGGCTTCATTAGGCAGGTTGAATATGAGAAGAAATTGGTATGTGAGTTGCAGCTCAGTTCTTGGCATTTGAGGACGTCTATCCTCTCTTGTAACATTCTAGACGTCATTCCCTTGGGGTTTGGCCTTTGGAATTCTTTGTTTTTGGCTTCATTATCAGGCAGTTTAGTTGCATTTCCGGCTACAGGCAGATTTGGTATTTTGCTCATATCTTCTTCACTACTTGTCCGACGCTTATGCCACTTTGAGGGAATGGTATTACGAAGGTAGTGGACTGATTGAAGGACAAAGTATTGTAGCAGCAAGTTCATAAGCATGGGCTGGAGTATTATGACAATATTGTTGAAGTAATTAGTGAGTTGTTAAATCTGCCATGTATTTGGTTTTATGAATTCTGAAAATAACATTTTATTAGCAGCATTTCATTTCCACTTTGCATATTATTGTAGTTCCTTTCTTGTTTATGTTGTATGATACCAATTCCATGCATGAAACACAACAAACAAATAAATGTTTGATTTTCGGAGTTATAAGGGGTTTTAAGAAGTTGAATGCAAACTGTTTGACATAATTCCTTTCAGCAATTTGGTTTAGTTTTTGGGACATCTAGGGGTGCCCATTACATATTGGAGTCACATCCTCATCTCATGTTTAAGAGACATGATGTTCTACATTGGAGGGTGTACACATTCTATCATGTCATGTTGAAGGTACAACATCAACATATCACCTAGGTGATATTCCATCTTTCACATCTTATTTCCAAGGCACGTCATCTTCACTTAGAGGTACACAAGTCACCAATAATTATGTTGATGTTCAAAATGTTGAGACCACTGAAGAGATTAGATTACCTTCTACAATTTATTTTAGAAAGACAAGATACTTGATTGGTATTGATACTAGTATTTTGCAATCAATGTTTGATAAGATTCCAAAGCGTGCTTTTCAAAGAGAAGTTAATTGTATATGGAGATTATTGTTTGAAGAATTAAATGTGACACAAATATGTCAATTATTTATTGAAATGATGAAGAAATTGAAATTTGGACCCATCATGAAGATTCTCAAGCTAAGAACAATGGAGCAAAAAAAATATTGTAAAGAATTTAATGAGTTCATGTGACAAAGTGGGTTCTATGTCATGCAAAAAAGATATTAATATCACAAAATGCATACTTACATCAATAATAGTAAGTAACCAAATGAAGAAAGCTTGACTTATTTGAAGCACAACAAAAATAGTGAAAAAAGGTAGAGGTACTCTAATGAGAGCCATCCAAAGGTAATGTAGGAGCTCTTAGTGGCTTTCTAAGAAGGAGCTTTTAGTAATTTTTTTTAAAGCTTTAAATGTTTTTCTTAGATTTTAGAAAGCTGGTTTTTATTAATAACCTCAAAATATTACTTCCGATTTCGAATGTTACTTGGTAGTTCATCTTAGCTCAATTGTAGGAAGCTTTTTTTGGATACAATTGATCAATTGTGTGTTGTCTTTGATATTACACAAATGTCATATCAATTATCAAATAGAGTCTACTGAGCTCAATTGGTCAACAAAGAAAAAAATAGAGTCTACCGAGCTTAGTTGGTCATCAAAGCAAAAGACAGAGTCTACCAAGCTCAGATGGTCAACAAAGTGAGTTATAGAGTCTATCAAGCATTCCTGAATACTACATTGTGAAGATAGTTTCTACCGAGCTCACTCGAGCATCAAAGGATTCTGTGACAAAAGTTAGTGTTAACTGAGCTCCCAAGGTTAACAAAGGAAAGTCAGTTTCTACTGAGCTCACAAGGTTAGCAAAGGAAAATCAGTCCTTACCAAGTTCACTTAGTCTCCAAAGGATTTTTGCAGAGTCTACAATGTTTACCGAGCTTCACTTGGTTAACACTGGAAATCATTTCTTGAGAAGTGTTTACCAAGCAGGGTCAACCAATGAAGGATTTCATTATTTTGGGAAATAAAGTTTAATTGTTCATGTAATGACTATAGCCAATTGATGTATTGTTTATTGGTAAATGTAACTTGTAAATTGAGTTGACTTAACAATTTTTAAGGTATAAATAAAAGGTCAAGTTGTGAATTCTAATGTAAGGATAGATGTATGAATGAGTGAGGATGCAAGTGAGTTGATTGTGTAAAGAAGTAGAGTGAGTGAATTTTGATAAAGGATCAGATATCCTTAAGGAGTAACAAAGGTGTATTCCATCAGTGAGGATCTATTAAAGCAGAAAAGAGATCTGTAGCAACAAAGTAGAAGTCATTTGTAAATCTCTTAGTAGAGTTGGTTTAGTAGCCATTTTGTAAATTGTCTAACAAGGTGGACAGTTCTACTAAATTGTTCTAAAGTCCTCTAGCAAGGCCACTCCTTGCAGGGTGATTAAATCTTCTAACAAGGTAACACCTAATAGTGTGTTTTGTAACCTTTAATAGGGTTGGCTCCTAACAGGGCTCACTTTAGAAGAGTGAAATTGGTAGCTAGTTACTTGGTGGTTTTTCCCATATTGGGTTTCCACATTAAATCTGGTGTCTCTTATGTTCATATTATTTCTTTTTGCATGCATGGTAATAATTGTGAATGCTTAAAAATTAGTAATAAGTTAATATTCAGTTCATCTACTAAGTTATAGAAATTTTTTGTGTGGCTATCGAGTCACAACAGTAACTAGTTATTTAAGACATCTAAGGGATCTGTGGATTTTTTTTTGTGGTAACTGATTCACCCCCCCCACCCCCCCTCCCCCTCGGTTACTCCATCTATATTTCCAACAATTGGTATTAATGATTTTGGTGCTTGTGGGAAGGATTTCAAAGATCTAAGCTAAATATTAGGATGTCTTACAAGAGAGAAATTCCAAGGATTAATAGGGATAACCTTTTAGCATGGCAAGCTCTTATGAGACTCCATCTGGCTTCCATTGGAGATACAGGATTGAAATATCTAGATGAAGCATATATGTGACTTCTTCTAGCACATTATCTGCTAATGACATTGCTGAGAATAAGACTCATAACACCATGATGATAGACATTTTATCTACCCTAAGCTATGAAGAATTTGATGATGGCAAGAATTGCAAAACTACCTTTGAAATGTAGAACAAGCTGAAAGAAATCTATGGAGGTGATGATAATGTTAGAAGAGCCAAAGTAGAAAGTCTAATAGGACAATTTGATCAGAAGAGGATGAGAGAGGATGAAAACATTGCTAAATATGTTGAAAGAGTCAAAGTAGTCATCAGTGCTATCAAGGCTTTTGGAGAAGATATTGAGGAGGAAACAGTTGTAAGTAAAGTTCTTAGAACATTACTTCCTATTTGTGTAATTAGATTTTTTGCAATTCAAGAAAGAAGATGTGAAGAAAATCATAAGATAAATTTAGAGGTCATAGTTTGAAGATTGATTGCATTTGAGCTAGATAACTATGATAACTATGTTCCAGTTTCTAAGAACATTGAATCAACTTTTGAAGCCAACCTTTTACTCAAGGAGAAAGGCAAGAAGATAAAGGACTTTTAGTCAAAAAGTGAAGAAGAATTAGAATAGATTTCTATTAGTGATCTTGAGGTGGTTGAAGCTCTACTTACAAGGAAATATTCAAGAGGCAGAGGAAAATACAAAGGCAAGGTTCCTCTAATTTGTTTTTTATGTGAAGAAATTGGACATATTGCTGCCAGATGCCCAAAAAAGCAGAACAAGGATGAGAAGAAAGGTTACAAGTGCATTGGTAAGAAAGACTTCAAATCATTCAAGGACAAAGGTAAGAAAAAATATTTCATGGTTAAGGATTCTAATGATTATGATGATGAAGAAGATGAAATTGTTTACATTGCTATGAAAGATGAATCTGACACTGATGAGGAAATGACACTTATCTCTCATGTGAGAAAAAATGATATATAGATTATAGATAGTGGTTTCTCTCATCATATGACTAGTGATAAAACTAAGTTTGAACAATTTGAAGACTATGATGGTGGTAGCAAGAGATTTGGTAATAATGAACCATGCCGCATAAAAGGAAGAGGAAGAATCTTGCTAACCAAAGAGATTGTATGTGATAATGCATATTGGGTAGAAGGACTACAAAAAAATTTGTTGAGTGTGGCATGGTTACTCAATAATGGATTCAAAGTGGAATTCATGCATGGAAAAGCAAGACTGTTGGATGACAAAGGAAAGTTGATTAGATCTAGCATTCAAACAAAAGGTAACTTGTTCTATCTTGAACTTGGTGAATGTTCATGTTTTATTGCTCAAGTTGAAGAAAGTTGGTTATGGCATAGAAGGATGTGTCATGTCAACTTTGATAACTTGGTGAAAATAAGAAAATTTAGAAAAGCAAGAGGCATTCCTAGTATAAAGAAACTTGATGTTGGTCTATGCAAGAAGTGTCAAATTGGTAAGATGGGAAAGACTAGCTTTAAAAGTAAGAACTATCAGTCTCAACAAGTTTTAGAAATTGTGCATACTGATTTGTGTGGACCTATTGGAATTGACAGCTATACTAGAGAAAAGTTCTTTATTCCTTTTATTGATGATTACTCGGGAATGATGACTATCATGTATCTAAGAGAGAAATCATAAGCATTTGAAAAGTTCAAGTGGTATTTGGCTAGAGTAGAAAAGGAAATAGACAAAAGATTGTACTATTTGAGGTCAGATAGAGGTGGTGAATTCATCTCTCATGAGTTCAACAACTTTTGCATTGAAAGGGGAATCAAAAGATAGGTATCAGCCCCTAGAGCACCCGAGAAAATTGGAATAGCTGAAAGGAGAAATAGATCTACCATGGACTATGCAAGAACCTTAATGATTAAAAAGAACATTTCTATCAAATATTGGAAGGAAGCTATCAGCACTATAGTTCATACCTTGAGCTGAGTATAGCTAAAGAAGGATTTGTTCAAAACCCCCTATGAGTTCTAGTATGGCTATAAACCTAATGTAAGTTACCTAAAAGTATTTAGAAGAAAATGTTACATTTTGAACAAATCTAGAAAAGATAAATTTGATGTGAAGGGTGATGAAGGAATATTTTTGGGATATACTTGCAAAAGTAAAGCATATAGATGTTTGAATTTGTCTACTCACAAAGTCATAGAAAGTGCACATGTGAAAGTTGATGAGTTTGCAAAAAGAATAGAAGAAGAAAGAAAAAAGGAACTAGAAGATTAAAGGAGATTTGTTTTCATTGAACCTGATATAGTGTCAGACACATCTGTTAATTAGGAATCTTCTACTCTCGAGTCTTCAGTAACTGAGTTGAAGGAAACTGAGTCACATTTTGATGCTACTGAGCCAATACCTATTGAATCTGAAGGACCTGAGCAACAGACAAAATAGTCAGAACCTAAAGTTGAAGTGCAAGAGGATGAAAATGGAATTATTTCAAAAGACAAGGAACCTATTTTAGCTAAGTATGTTAGGAGACATCATGCACTAGATTAAATTATTGGAGCCAAATCTGAAGGTACTATGACATGAAGTAAGTTGAAAGGTACTTGTTTAGCTGCTGATTTTGAACCTAGAAGTGTCAAAGATGCATTAGAAAATGAAATTTGGATTGAGGCTATGAATGAAGAGATAGAGTAGATAGAGAAAAATAAAACATGGACTCTTGTACCCAAGTCTAAAGATAAAAATGTGATTGTAACTAAGTGTGTATTCAGAAATAAGTTGAATGAAGATGGTAATGTGTCAAGAAACAAAGCTAGACTGGTATGCAAAGCATACTCTCAAGAAGAAGGAATAGACCATGGAGAGAATTTTTCTCCTGTTGCAATATTGGAAAGTGTCAGGACCTTACTTGCATATGCTACATATAAAGGATTTAAGGTTTATCAGATGGATGTCAAGTCAACATTTCTCAATGGTATACTAGATGAAGAAGTTTACATTAAATAGGCTAAAGGTTTTGTTGATCCAGACAAGAAGGACATGGTCTACAAATTACACAAAACATTGTATGGTCTAAAACAAGCCCCTAGAGCATGGTATGAAAGACTACATAACTATCTTATTCAAATTGATTTTCTAAGAACTAATGATAATAGTAGCTTGTATATCAAGGAAGGACCAGATAATAAGATTGTTTTGGTATAAATATTTGTGGATGACACCTTCTTCACAGGGAATGATGATATTTGCAAAGAATTTTCAGAGCAAATCAACAAAGAATTTGAGATGTCAATGTTTGGAGAGATCAAATTTTTTGTTGGTCTTCAAATTCAATAGAGTAAGAATGGTATCTACATTACTTAGTCAAAATACACCAAGGAGATATTGAAAAAGTTTGGTATGGAAGACTGTAAACTAGTTGGGACTCCTATGTACACTAGTCTAAAGCTTACCAAGGATGATGAATCAAAGGAGGTAGATCAGACATTGTATAGATTTATGATTGGAAAGTTGCCGTATGTAGTTCATACAAGGCCAAATATTGCTCTTATAGTTGGTATTGTAGCAAGATTTTCAGAAAAACCAAGAGAAAATCACATGATGGCAATCAAAAGGATCACGAGATATTTGAAAGACACTGAAGTTTATGGATTATTGTATAAATTTGGAGGAAATTTGTATTTGAAAGTGTTTAGTGATGCAGATTGGGTAGGAGACATTGATGACAGAAAAAGTACAAGTGGAGGCGCATTCTTTCTTGGAAGGAGGTTGGTTTCTTGGACAAGTAGAAAGCAAAATTGTACATTTCAATCCACAGAAGAAGTAGAGTATGTTGCAGCAATAGTAAATTATTCTAATATTTTTTGGTTCAAACAATTATTGGAAGGCATGAAGGAGGAAATCAAAGAACCTATTGTTATGTTTTGCGACAATACACGTGTAATTAACATATCTAAAAATCTAGTGGTGCACTCAAAAATCAAGCACATTGCAATAAAGTATCACTTTGTCAGAGAATTGGTGTCGGATAAGGAGATCAGATTTGAATATGTCCATACAAAGGAACACATTGCTGACATATTCACCAAGCCTTTACCTAAGGATGTATTCTTGTATCTAAGAGGTCAATTAAGGGTCATTCCCCTATCTGATGTTCACTAAAATGAAGTTTTAGTGATGCATCAATAGGTATCAAGTTGAAGATCTTTCAGTTGATGTAGAATAATCATAGAAACATTGCATACGAATTAGTACATAAGGTACATTGTTCTTCATTTGGTTTGTGTTGTCTTTGGCATGTGATGTCAAAGAGGGAGAGAGTATACTATCATATCTTTCTGAAATTTGAATTTGTTTGTGAAGAGTTTGATGTTTGAAAATAAGTTATGTAATTCTTTCATAGAGGGAGATTAAGTTTGTGAAATGAAATCTAAGAGGGAGAAATATTCTGTCAGAAAAAGATTTGTTTTCAAATTTCATTCTACTATGACATCTCATGTTGCCATCAATGTCAAAGAGGGAGATTGTTGGATACAATTGATCAATTGTGTGTTGCCTTTGATGTTACAAAAATGTCATATTAGTTATTAGATAGAGTCTACCAAGGTCAGTTGGACATCAAAGCAAAAGACAGAGTCTACCGAGCTTAGTTGGTCAGCAAAGCAAAAGACAGAGTCTACCGAGCTCAGATGGTCAAAAAAGTGAGTTACAAAGTCTACCAAGCATTCCTGAATACTACACTATGAAGACAGTTTCTACCAAGCTCACTCGAGTGTCAAAGGATTCTGTGACAGAAGTTAGTGTAAATTGAGCTCCCAAGGTTAACAAAGGAAAGTCAGTTTCTATCGAGCTCACAAGGTCAGCGAAGGAAAATCAATTCTTACTAAGTTCACTCAATCTCCAAATGATTTTGTAGAGTCTACAATTTTTATCGAGCTTCACTTGGTTGACACTGGAAATCATTTCTGGAGCAGTGTTTACTGAGCAGGGTCAGGCAATGAAGGATTTCATTATTTTGGGAAATAAAGTTCAATTATTTCATGTAATGACTGTAGCTGACTGATGTATTGTTTATTGGTAAATGTAACTTGTAAATTGAGCCAACTTGACAATTTGTAAGGTATAAATAAAAGGTGAAGTTGTGAATTCTAATGTATGGACGGATGTATGAATGAGCGAGCATGGAAGTCAGTTCATTGTGTAAAGAGGTAGAGTGAGAAAATTTTGATAAAGGATGAGATATCCTTAAGGAGCATCAAAGGTGTATTCGATTAGTGAGGACCTATTGAATTAGAATAGAGATCTATAACAACAAAGTTCAGTTGCATCTCATTCAGGTCACTTCATTGTTACTTTTTCATCACTGTAGTAGTGATTTGTAAATCTCTTAATAGAGTTGGTTTAGCAGCCATTTTGTAAATCCTCTAACAAGGTGGATAGCTCTATTAAATTGTTCTAAAGTCCTCTAGCAAGGCCACTCCTAGCAAGGTGATTAAACCCTCTAACAAGGTCACACATAATAGTGTGTTTTGTAACCTTTAACAGGGTTGGCTCCTAACAAGGCTGACTTTAGAAGAGTAAAAATTGGTAGCTAGTTACTTGGTGGTTTTTCCCATATTGGGTTTCCATATTAAATCTAGTGTCTCTTGTGTTCATGTTATTTTCTTTTGTATGCATGTTAATAATTGTGAATTTTTGAAAATCAGTAATAAGTTAATACACAATTCATCTACCGAGTTACAACATTTTTTGTGTGGCTACTGAGTGACAGTAGTAGCTAGTTATTTAAAACATCTAAGGGATCTATGGATTTGTTTTTGTGGTAACTGATTCATCCTCCCTCTTAGTTACTCCATCTATATTTACAACAACTTCACAAAAAAAATCATCTTTTTTCATGTTATTTTAAAAAATTACCAAAAATGGTAAAAAATAGTTTTATGAAAATAATTGCCAAAAATCGTCATTTTGGATTTGTATTTAAAATTATAATTTCTCTCATTATAGGAGGAGAATGATTTGGAAGAATAATAAAGATGAAATTGGAGTTCTAATATTTATTTTTGTCTTCTTTATCTCTTATGTTTATGTTAATTATTTGAGAAATTTTGTCTACATCATTTGATATCATAGCACAAAAGGCCTTCGAAAAAGAGATTTTTGTGCTTGTGTGGTTTTGAGTTTATGTTTATGCAAGTTGAGAAGAGGAACTAGTTTCCTGAAGACTAGGTAGAGAAGATAAAATACCTAGGCCGAGGCAAAGGCAAAGCAAAAGCAAGGTTAATGGACTCGTTTGAAGAACTAGAATTATTGATGAAGTATTTGCATAAGAGAAGAGAAGAAAATAAATAAAAGAGAAAGAGAGGAAGAGGAAGGAGGAAGAGATAAGGTTATTAGAGTTGCAAGAAAAGTTAAGAAAATTACAAGAAAGTTGGCAACAATTAAGAAAGCTAATGGAATTAGAAATACAAAAATGGTACCTACCAATTAAGAAAAAGATCACATGGCCTATTCAGAAAATTATTCAGAAGAAGAAAAGGAAAGAAGACACACACAAAATAAAGGAAGATCAGAAAAATGAAATGGTGAGTATACTAATGACTATTTTGACATCAAGAATTGAAGAAGCCAAGATGAACATAGCCACAGAAGAGTCTTTTTGTCATTTTCAACCTTATGTTTAGAATGAGAAAACGTAAATGGTTGTTTATAATGAGATTTCTAATGAAGATGATTCAGATTTTTTTGATGAGGTATATGAATTTTCCCAAAGATATTATGCTAATTGTGGTCATGGTGAATATGTTGATATATTATTTGTTGAAGACATAAATGATTATGGTACAAAGGTTTATACAAAAGAAATAGAATTTTGGATTTTAAAGGCTGAGAAGATACTGAGTAGAATATGGATTAAGAAAAATAAGAGGAAGAGGGATCCAATGATAGATGCAAAAATGAATAACAAAATGTTAAAAAATTGGAAGACCAGGAAGAAGGAATAAACTTCCATTCCTCTTAGTCAATAAAATCAATGTTTAATACAATGGAAGCAAAAGTTCTAGAAAAGAAACTATACACATTCAAAAAAATAACTTGTACGAGTTGCGTTCTTTCAACTAGAGGAGAATGATGCAGAAGCTTTTAGTGGCTTTCTAAGAAGGAGCTTTTAATAGTTTTAAAAAAAAAAAATAATGTTTTTCTTAGATTTTAGAAAGTTGGTTTTTATTAATAACCTCGAAACATTACTTCCAATTTTGAATGTTAGTTGGCAGTTCATCTTATCTGTATTTTAGGAAGCTTCATGAAAAAAATCAGCTTTTTTTGTGTTGTTTTAAAAAATTACCAAAATTGGCAAAAAAATAGTTTTATGAAAATAACTACCAAAAATGATAATTTTTGATTTTTATTTAAAATTGTAATTTCTCTCATTATAGGAGGAGAAGGATTTGGAAGAATAATAAAGAAGAAATTGGAGTTCTAATATTTATTTTTGTCTTCTTTCTCTCTTATGTTTATGTTAATTATTTGAGGAATTTTGGCTGCATCAAAAGGCAAGAAAAAGTGGAAGATCTAACCAAAAATGTATTAATCACCTTTAGCAGTAGACTACCATTGAAGGATAAAGAAAATAGTGAACCTTTGAAAGAGCTTATTGAATACTTTTGGATGAATAACACAAGTGTTATTCCTTATCAAAGCGATGTGGTAAGAAGAAGGATTGATAGTAAAACCTGAAACCCACATACGAAGCATTTTTTTTATTCAACTTAGACACAATTCTTTGTAGAATTTATTAGTATGTATCCTCAAATTAATATTAATCAACTATGTTTTGAAATGGGCAAACCTTTTCATGTGAAGATAAATCTCACACACACTACTAGTTATTGTAGGGTTCATATTGAATTTTCTAACCACTTTGATGTTTTTGGGTATAAATGTGTTTTTTTTGCATTCTATCTTTGTTATACATAAGTTTAACACAAATAAGCCACCTAGATCTTCAAGATAATTCATTTCTACATTCTATGTGAAAGAGGGGATGCCCAAATATTTTACAAGTAGTCATGCTTGAATGCTTGAATGCTTTATTCCTCACATCAAATTTCTTGTTGAGATCGAGCAAGCTACTCATTCCCTCTCCTCTAATTTGGCTGAAGAGGTTAGGTAGGATTGTGTTGTCACCCTTAGACATGCCAAACCACCCAAATTCAACTTCCCCAAAGCTGAATTGTTTGCCTTCAAAAATTTAGTTGCCAACAACGATATTGTCATCACCAAGGTTGACAAAGAAAATGCCACTGTTATCATGAACAAGCATGATTATGTCACCAAAATGTAGGTTTTCCTCTTTGATTCCAATAGCTACAAAATCTTGCCTCATAAACATTGCTCAAAGATTCTCAGGCTAGTCAACACTGTTGTGTCTAGATCCTCCTTTGATGAGGCCACTAAAACAAAAATGCTGTCATCTAAAGAATTAAAACCTCACATCTATGAGGTACCAAAAATTCATAAAGATTCCATCCCGCTGCAACCCATTGTGGACACCATTGGGTCATCAACTTATTGGTTGGCCTCTCATCTTGCCAAGCTTATCACCCCATTGGTGGGAACTTCTAACACTTTTTGTCAAATATTCTAACCACTTCATCCAATTCACCAAAGATGTTAGGATGGAGCAAAATGACATCTTTGTGAGTTTTGATGTGGTTTCACTCTTCACCAAGGTGCCTATTCCTGACTTGATCAATATCATTAAGGGGAAGATGGGTGATGAAATTGCTTCTTTAGTGGATTTATGTTTGTGGTCCACTTACTTTTCCTTCTAAGATGTCTTCTATGAGTAAGTAGATGGGGTGGCTATGGGTTCTCCCCTCTCCCCTATCATAACCAACCTTTGTATGGAGCAATTTGAGGAGTTGGCCCTCCACTCCTTTCCCCTTAAACACACATGGTGGAAGTGATATGTGGATGACAGAAATGTATGCCGGCCATATGGTCAGGACAAACTTGATGAGTTTCACCAACACATCAATAACTTGTGCACTAACATCTCCTTCATGATGGGACTTGAATCATAGAACTATTTACCTTTCCTTGATGTTCTTCTTATTAAGAAGGAAGATGTAACCCTTGGTCAATGTGTGTATCACAAGACCACCCACACTAATTTATACCTCCACTCATCCTCTCACCTTCACCGTAGCCAAAAGGTAGGCATCCTTTAGACCCTTTCTCTAAAACCCCATAGAATTTACAATGATGACAACTTAAACCAGGAGTTGACCCATCTTCACCAAGTCTTCAAGTTAAATGGATACTCTGATAGGAAAATTTCTAAGGCTCTTAGCCAAGCCAAGTCTTTCTATCTCGCCAATGCCAACCCCAAATCTCTCGTGTCTCCAACTCCCCTAAATGCTTCCCTTCCTTTTGTTGACAATATATCCCAAAAGATTGCCAAAATATTATCCAAAAAGGACCTTTGGGTTTCCTTCAAGCCCCTTTATAGGGTGCGAAACTATGTTCCCCCACTTAAGGACTCCAAGGATTCTCTCCTAGACTCAGGATTCTACAAGATTGTGTGCTCTTGCAGTGCACCCTACATAGGAGAAATGGGTCACTCATTCTAGACTAGAATTAAGGAGCATGGTGTAGACATCAAACATGATAGGGTCCAAAAATGTTCTTTAGCAGAGAACTCATCTTATACCAAACACAATATTTGTCTCGAGAGCACCCAGATCCTTTTCAAGGAAGATAACTATTTCAAGAGAAAGTTAATGGAGACTATTGAAATAAAACACCATCCCCATAATCTACATACTATTCCATTCTTGCATTCTCTCATCCCGATGATGGATCACAAAGTGTGATCAGAAATGTTGATGCTAAAAAAATCAACACAATCAAATTCATAAGAAAAAAATATATGTGTAATGGATTGTGAAAATCTAATAAGATGAACGTTTATCATTGTCAACCATTCATCATTTGAAAGCCATTTTCCATTCCAATTGTCAACTTTTTGGTAAAATTCATTAAGAATGGGATCCCAAGACTTAGAATTTATATTATCATTATAAATTCATATGCATACATATTTGCAAGGAAAGACACCTTTTTAATGTCATAGAATTTTGAAAATATAAGTTTCTACTAATTGGTTAGTGTTAAGAAAAAGGATTTTTAATTTTTTACCATTTACCTATTGGCCATACGATTTTATAAACTTGAAGGATATCTTTATGATTTAGTGCTTTACCTTTAGAAGATTCATTTGGTAAAATGGTATCACCCACAAATTATTGTTGTGTAATGTTTGGTACACCCTCAGTCACTTTAACCCCATTTCATCTATTTAAGGAATAATATTTTGTAATCATTCTAACATAAGCTTCTATCATGATTGAAATGAGGAAAGGTGATATTGGATCATGATGTCTTAGTCCTTTTCATATGTTGAAGAAGCCTACCATTTGACCTTGTAAAAGAATGGATATAAGTAGGAGTAAATAGGGAATTGAAATTTAAGTTTATCCATCCTTTTAAAAAGATAAAAACCTCAAGACATTTGAAAAAGAAATGCAAGCACATTTTATCATAGGTTTTTGCCATATCATGTTTGATGAGAATAGTGGGCTTCTTAGTTTGCTAGACTAAGTGGATAATTCCTTGGATTATGGTAATATCATCAAGGATGGATCTTTCAAGAAAACAACTCTTTTGTTTCGCTAAGATAATGTTGGGTAAAATGATTTTAAGTCTACTTTCCATTGCTTTAGACATGATTTTATTTAAGCTATTACAAAGTGCAATATGTCCTATGCTGCTAAATATTTGTATATTAGTTCTTTTAGGGATTAGGGTAAAATGGGTATCATTAATTTCTTTGAGGATATTTCTCAATTTCTTAGTTTTCTCGATGAATTTCGTTAAATCCAAACATAGGAAATGCAAAGGTTTTTTAAAAGGAATTAGGGGGGAATACATTAGGGCCAAGAGCCTTATCTAGATTCATTTTAAATAGTTGTTGTTTTAATTCCTTCCTTAGAAAAAGGTTTGTTCAACATTTTATTATCCTTGAGAGTGATAATATAAGGGATACATTTGATGAATTTGTTTTGAGAATTCAAATTTGATGATTCCCAATTACATAGAGTATTTTGGAAGAATCTTCATTAGCTATTTGTTTGAGATAATCAAGATATACACTTTTATGTTTTTTATGTTTGGTAATTCTATTTATATTTATTCTAATTTTAGTGTTGTTATGAATGATTTTTTTTCCTTTTCTTTTTTCCTTCAAATAACCAATCATCCCTAGATTATTATTTTCTATAAATTTATTCTTTTAGAAGAATCATCTCTTGCTTTCTTAAAAGTTCATTTTCTTTAAAGTACCTATCATTATTCATACCATCTTCAAAATTTATTTATTGATTTTATGGATCTCAATTTCAATTCTATCTTTTGCATTCAAAATGTTTGTGAAGTGGCATGTATTCCAATCTTAGATTTTAGCTTTGAAATTTCTGAGTTTTGAAGTGAAAAAAAACATTTTAGAGCCTTACATGGGCATTTATGTGCACTATTCTTCCACTATTATCATAAATTTTTTGTCAAGATAACATATATTTTTTAATTTGAAGGAGCTAATATTAGCTCTAGGTTCTTCAAGGATTTTGAGATAGGTAGGAAAGTGGTCTTATCTTGAGGTAGGATCAAAGCAATAAATCATTTGATAATTAGAAGGAGACATATTTCCATAAAAGAGAAATATCCCCAATGTTTAGCTATATTATCTTAGTTATTCCTTTTATATTTCCAAGTGTATGTGCAATTACATTTATAGGAATATGAAGGATGTTGTTTTAGGAGATCCAGTGATTAAAAATACACATGATTTGAGATACATATTGAACCCTAGCTTTGTTTTCATAGAGGTTTGTTATTGCATTAAAATATCCCTCAATTATATAAAAGTGATTGTTTCTTTGAGAGAGTAATTCTCTTATTTATTCTCAAAATTATATCTTACATGTTGCAGTGATGTGACTATAGACATTTACATGATAGAATGATGATTTTCCTATGAATTTTTTTGACCCAACAATGTATCTAATTCTTATTTTTATTACTATTATCAACTTTAGTTCTCATGTGATCCGATATCATCACTAAACCATAGGAATTTTTGTTAACTTACATACATCTGACAACTATCAGATGTTATTACCTAGCTTATTAAGTTCGACTATTATCAACTTTTGTTTCTTGAATTAAAACCATATCAACATTAATGTTATTTAGGTTGTATTATGGGAAAAAAAAATTTTAGGGGAATTTATAGCCCTAACATTCTGATTAATGAGCTACATGGCTAATTGAGAAGAAACTCCCCCTCTACATTGAGCATATCTGAAACATTAAGATCATTTCCACATTATGGCCCCTCTTTTAAAGTTATGATGTATATTTTCATCATTTTCTCCTAAGTGATTTTCCATAGTTTGGTGTATATAAAACATTTTTGTTTTGAGCTATACCTAGATTATTAATAATAATATTTTCAATATAGCATGATTAATTTCCAAGTATCATCGTCCTTATTGCGTAAAAATAATTCTATGATAATACTTGAGAAGATATGATTGATTGGGATAAAAACTAAATCGTTATTTATTTCAATTTCATTTAATTGACCAATTATGCCTATTATGTTATATATAGCATCTATCTTGGGAGGATTTTCATTTACTGAATCCTTTAAATTAATATTAGAATTAATTGCGAGAGTAGCCAAAGTTTCAACCTTGCTTTTGTTTTTTATTTCATCAAATTCTTCTTTTAATGAGTCTCATGTTAATATTTTGTGTTTATTTCTTTATGTATAGTAATAGAATACTTAGATCCCTCATAGTGGGTTTCAAATCCTTTACTAAAATTATTTCTCTTGAACAATCTATTCTATTGGATTGACTACAGAGCTTGGTTCATCCTTTTTTGACCTTTCAACATCATTGAATAATTGGATAGGGGAGGAGGGATTTGGTCCAATTTAGGAGTCAAAGAGTCAGAGGCCAACATGGTGAAAAGTACATAGGTGGATCTACAATTAAATATTTAATATGATCAATTTAGGGGGAGATCAAATCAATCCATTATTTAGAGCTATCTAATATAGGTTAGGATTGTGAGTTTTCCAAATGAATGAGTGCAATTCTTTTTGAGTTTTGAGTGGCCTAGGGAATCCTTGAAGATGACAGGTTGCTAGAGAAATAATTATAAAATTTGGTGGAATACTTAATTTTTTGTAAGGAGATGCCTTTGATGAGGTCTTAGCGTTTTCAAGTTAGTTATTTAGGATGAGTATACCATTATTCATAAATTTAATGGTAAACTCTATTTGGAGGATTGATTTTTGTTAGCTTTATTCATCCTACCCTTCTTAGAAAACTCTTTATTCGATTTGGGATCTTGAAAATTAATGTTTGAATTGACACCTCTGCAAAACCTAGGATATAGATAGTAAAATGTGTTAGAGATGATTTTCAAATATTACACTTTTTAGAAGCTAAAAGAAATTCATACAAACCTTTGTATTTACCTATCAAATTCTCAATACATACTCATTTTAATTTTGAAATAAAGAAAAATATATTATTAAAAACTAATAATTATATTTTCTAAATATTATTCTATAAGACTAGTGATCAATATTTTCTAATAATAGATACTACCTCTTAATTAAAGATTCACATACAAATATATACAAAACATCTAATATTTTATTGACTAAATGGAACAAATCATTGATTTATTGACTTGAAAATTATGTGGAAGTCACTATTTGACACTACGTAATTTGAATTTTTATGTCATGACTACTCTTGAGCAAGTATAAATGTTTTTTCCTTCATAGTGTTACAACAACGATTTAATTAAGACTGTTGAAACCTAGATGTCATATTCTCATTGTTGTAAAAAAGTGAGAAATTTTAATTTCAATTTACAAAAACAACATATAAAATTACAGAAGTTAAATTAATAGAATATTTTTAAAAATTAAAATGATTTTTTAAATACAAAAAAAGTTAGTCGGTTAATAGAAAGTTGGACTTTACTAATATTTATTTTATTCATATATTTGTATTTATATTTTAATTTTGTAAAATATCACTTGAGTTATATATACTTGTTATTTGGTCTTTTTTTTATAGTTCTAAGATTGCCTATTAAATTCTATATTTTGACATTTCTCCTCTTACAAAGACATGTGGATCTAAGAATTCTTATCAAATCTAGACTATCCTCAATAGAATTGTGAAGTAGAGTCTTCACCATATTCTAATTCTAATGAGGATATTTTTCATCCAATTCTTTTTTTTTATAAAATTATTCTTTATTAAATATAAATTCACTCAATTTTTATAAGTCTTTAAAAAAATTAAAATTAAAACAAAGCAAGTTTACAAAGAATAGCAACTACACGAGGTAGCTGGAAGAGAGATTCAGCATATACAACAAATCACTACAACAAACAGCTGGCATTACATTGAGAGGACACGACGAAACACTTTGCAAAGGTCTATATGGTAGTTACTTTGCAGCTGATTGGTCTTTAAGTTGTTGTAGCTGGACCATGACTGACAAATTTCTGATGTTGTTATCTATAATTTTTATAAATCTTAGATGAGTCAAACAATTCAAAGTGGAAGTAAAGTTAAATAGGGAATCTAATTGATGATAGACATATTCAAATGGGTAAACTCCTAATCTACCATTCCAATAATATAATTTAAGACTATAATCTTTTCATTGAAATATAATATAGCGAGACACACTAGCCGAAGGAAAAGACAAAAAGAAAAAAGCTACTTTCGAGGGAACCCACCAACGTTATTTGTCCCAAGGCTGTCCAATTCAACGAAAACAGTTTGCAGAGTTGGTACGGCAAAACTCAGGGAACTCCAAATGACTGATTCAAATCCATGGAATATTTACCACTTGTTTTACGTATAAATATAAATTCAGTCAATAAGAAATCAAATCCAATCAGAGCAATTGTCATTATCTTGAAACTTTGAAAAAGAAAAAAAAAATTATTTTAATTTGTTTGATGTAAAGGAATGAGGTCCGTTGACTTGGAATTCTTTGGTCGAAAAAGGCGTCCCACTCCTCTAAATGACTCATTGTACCATTTCTATTATAATAAAGTTAATTATATATATATATATATATATATATATATATATATAACTTTATTATAATAATAAAAAGGGTATGAGTCTTTTATTATAATAAAGTCATTATTCTATGGTCATCCCAAGAATTGACGAATTGTATGGAATAATTTTTGTCATGTTCATTGAGCACTTCCATAGATGGAATGAATCTGTCTTTCTTCAACAAATACCACACCAAAGGCTTCCTCACATTTTCCTCAATCATCATTGGCTCAATGCACATAAGGTTGCCACCCATCTCTACAATTTTTCCCACTCCTCTCTTCTTCTTTGGCACCCAGAAACACTTGCTAAAAATGAATTCACACTTACACAGAAAAACTTGAAGGTGAAGATAATAACCATAATTAATAGTAATAATTGTAGCATCCCTATTAGCAATAGAAGTAACGTGTTGACTGGCTCTATCTTTTACCTAATCATTTCCATCATTCCCAATACACACTAATCATTTCAAATTTAAACCTTTTTGCTGCTTGACATACGAGAACATGTATAGGAAAATTATTAAAAAACCTTTCTTCTCAAACTTCAAAAATCTTTCTTTTTCATGCCATGCGCATTTATTATTACTCGTACCAATTCCATTACTCCTTGCCATCTGTGTCAAGGGCTTGTCCTCTCCACCAACTCAACAACATAATACAAAATTTTAAAAGGTCTCTCCAACTAGGACTCATCATTCCTCACTTCTTGATTCACTAACTCCCTTACCAATTTTGGCAATGCATTCAAATCCCTCCAACATCTTAGTCCCTTTGTCTTTAGACCTAATGTCGCCATACCATCTGCCACACTATTTTCCTCTCGAAATATATGATTCAAACTGAACCTATTTAGAATAGTTAATAGGTATCTGATGTCTTCTATCACATGTTTGATGGTGCAACCTTCCCTCATGTTACCTTTGATAGTTTCTATGATGATTTTAGAATCACCTTCAAATTCCACATTTCTCCATCCCACACTTATTACCATTTATAAACCCCAATAAAGAGCCATCACCTCCATGGTGTTGTTTGGCACTTTCCCTAGCTATCTAGAATATGCCAACAACATCCTACCCTTACTATCCCTGAAAATCCCTCCTCCCACTGAGCCCTCCTTTCTTGCTACACCATCAAAATTGATCTTAAACCAATTTGCAGGTGGGGGTTCCCATCATGTTCTTTTCCTAGCCAACAAATTGGAATTATCAATCTCCATTATCCTCTCCTCCAAATTCCATCCCTTGGCCATTCTAACCTCTAACATAGAAGTAGGGAAGGTCAGTTTTCTCCAATTGTTGCAACTCTAATTCTCAACCATTAATTTTCAAATACTTTCCACCACAACTTTCTCATCTCTCTCCTCATTCCTGAACACCCTTTTGTTTCTCTCCTTCTAGATACTTCGACAAACATTGTGGGGGGGTGGAAGCGATAACATTTCACAAACTAATAAGGAGGGGGTGGGTAAAGGGGCCTTCCCAATTCACCACAAATTTCCCTAGATCCTTGTTAAACATCTAGTTCACCTCCAGCTTCTATAAAATCCTCCCCCAAACATTTGAAGCATAACTACAGTGCAGGAACAAATAGGTAATGCTCTCTTCCTCCTTCTTACACATGTAGCATCTATTGAATAATTGAAAACCCCATTTCATAACATTATCTATAGTGAAAATCTTTCCATGGATGGTAGTCCACCAGAAAATACTGATCTTAGGGATAAAACGATTAAACCATACATTCCCCTAGTCATTAGGTTCTAAGGTTTTATCAAACATTAATTTATAGGTAGATTTGATAAAGAACTCCCTTGTCGAAGTGACCTTCCATATGAATTCATCATTCTAGTCCCTTCCCCAAATTATGTACGGTTCTAGCAAAGAATTTAGCTCTTCTATCAAGTCCCCTCCAACCGTAGCATTCTGATATAGCTCTACATTTTTATACTTCATCACTAGGGTAATAAAATCAGCAACCATTCCTCCCCCCACTCCTAAAGGTGGTTTTGAAGAAACACAAACTTCATTTTTATTAAAGGTTTATTCGTAAGACATAGATCCTCCTAGAAATTAATCTGATTACCATTTCCCACTAGCCACTTAATGCCCTCTTTCAAAAGGGTTCTATTCTTCACAATATTTCCCCACATCGTAGATCCCATAGGGAGATCATTTTTTCATGTGCAATGTGAGAACTTCAAATTTTCAAGGTACTTTGCTTTCATAATATTGCACCAATTAGATTCCTCCTTTATCAAATTCCACCCCATCTTGGTGAGAAGCACATTATTCAAATCAGTTATCGTCCTTACTCCCAAGTCTCCTCTACTTTTAGGTTTACAAATTGTATCCCAGTTTACCAAGCTTAGTCTAATCTTCTCAATTCCTCTAGTCCAAAGGAAGTTACATTGTATTTTCTCCAATTTATTAGCCATACACTAAGTAGTTTGAATAGCAATAGGAAGTACACCGATAACTCCTGGAGGAACATATTAGAAGTTGCATCTTTCCTGCACTACTTAGAGTTTTACGTTTCCACCCAATCAAAAAAATTTCCATCCTCTCCAGAATGGAATTCTAGAAGTTGTTATTTATGTCTTTCACTATTAAGGGGAGGCCTAGATAAGTATCAGGTAACTTAGTAGTATTACACCCTAAAATATTTACAATCCTTCACTGTAAATTAGGGGGTGTGTTAAAGAAGAACAGTTTACTTTTATCAAAATTAATTTTCTATCCTGCATTCATCACATATATCTCTAGCATTAACTTCCAAGCTCTAGCTTTTCCCACTGATGACTCCCCACTTAGGAAGGTGTCATCCACAAACTGTTGTATAACTTCAGAAGGAAGCGTGGAAGCAGGTTTAATGCCTTTAATTACCCCCCTTTCTATCTTTCTCAAGAATGCCCTCCCCAGGACTTCAACAACCATGATAAAAACGTAGGGAGAAATAGGGTCACCTTGTCTTAGTCCCCTCTTCCCACCAAAATTCTCCCAAGATGACCCATTCACCATCACTGAATAGTTGACAGTTTCCACCATTAATTTCACAAGTTTTTATAATTTTTTGACTAAAGCCAATTTCACCCATAAGTTCATACAAGAATATCCAATTAATCCTATCATAAGCTTTAGAGATGTCAAGTTTAAAAGCCATACCTAGATTACCACTCTTCACCAATGCTGAGTGCAATACTTAATGCTTCATTGTGGTAGCATCTAGGATTTGGCATCCTAGAACAAATCCACTCTGAGTTTTCCCAATGAATTTATGCAGTAGCAGTTTTAATTTATTCACGAATTTTTTTGAGAAAATCTTATAAGTTTTAGATAGGCTAATCAGCCTAAAGTTCGAAAGGATCTCTGGGTCTTTAACCTTTGAGATTAGAGCAATAAAAGTTTTATTAAGCTATTTGAGAAGTTTCCCAGTTCTAAACAAGTCACGGGCTGCCCAAAGGAGGTCCAATTTAATAACATCCCAAAAGTGCTGGAAGAATGCTAGGGGGAAACCATCAAGTCCTAGGGATTTATACACTTTCATAGAGAAGACAACTTTTTGGACTTCCTCCTCAGTGACCATTTGACCAAGTTCCTCATTCCCTTCAATCGAGATCACTATGGGCATGGAATTAATCAGCCATTGCCTATCTTCTTTTCTGAAGTTTCTTTTCTCTTCCAATTAAGAGCTCTTGATATAAGCCATCACCTAGTTTCCTATCTCTTCAGGTTTTGTAAGCCTCACATTATTATCATCTTTGATATTATTAATAGTATTTCTCCTTTTATGAAATAAGGTTAATCTATGAAAAGATACGGTATTCTTATCACCCGCCTTGAGCCATAACACCCTAGATCTCTACTTCCAGAAGGTCTAATCATCATATCCTTCCAAACCTTTCTACATTTATCCTCTTCTTGGATCATATTTTTCATGGTGATGCCTACCCCCATAGCTTTCTGAAGCTCTTCTAACTTTCCTTCCACCTTGCCTTAGTCTTGAAGATATTGTCAAAATATATTTTCTTCTAGGGCTGCACATTTCTTCTAACATTCTCTAGTTCAACAGAAAGTCTATACATAATAGTCCCTTCAATCCTAATCCCCCACCACTCTGTCACTCTAGTGCTGAAATCAGGATGGGATTGCCACGTAATTTCATATCTAAAAGGTCATGGGTCCCCATGGGATTCTTCTTTCCAATTAAAAAATATGGGAGCATGATCCAAGACCGTCCTGGGTAATCTCATGAGAGAAGAGGAAGTTAAGCCTTCCCAACTAGCTAGAACTAAAAGTCTATCCAGTTTGACTTGGATAAGGTCAACTCCCTTCCTAGCATTCGACCATGTGAACTTCACTCCCCGCATCTCCATATCCATTAAATTATTATTATTATTAATGAATTCAGCCAAATCCTTCATGCTATCATTAAAATCTACCATTCCTCCAACCTTCTCCAATGGGTATAGAGGCAAGTTAAAACATCCCATACACAAGGTGCTTTTATTTCGAGAGAGGAAGACAACAACTCCTCCCATAGAACATATCTTTATTGTCTAGTATTAGGAGCATACACACTAACAATATTCCATATCTTATCACCCTTCCTCTGTTCAACTATAAGATAGTATTTAGAACTATGAATTAAACTTCCTTTACCAACATTTGGGTTCCAGAAAGTAGCCATTCCTCCTGATACCCCCTCTACTTTACTGTAACAAAAATCAGGCCTTGGCCAAACATAACTAGCTATACTTTCCAAATTATCAATTTTCATTTTAACTTCCTGGTAAGAAGGATATCAATTTTTAGGTTAGATAGGTGCAACTTGAGAGAAAAATTCTTTGGAGGGCTATTCAACCCTCTCATGTTCCATGATAGAATGATTAGTTTCTACCCTTTGTTAGGGACTCCAAAGTGGGCTACCTACCACTTGCCACCTTATTTTCCATCTACTTCATTCTTCTACTTTGTTTCCCTGACTTCTCTACATCCATCTTTAATTCCACTACCACCTCACATTTCTTTGATACCCTTGTCTGTCTTCCCTTAGTTTGCCACTTCCCTTCCTCTTCCTCCAGCTAGGCCAGATAATCCACCTTCTTAGGAATTTGCAGCTCCTCATCATTTCAGCAAAGAACTCTGGCAACCTCCCCCTCCACCAAGTCTTTCACTTCCCCTCTCTCCAAGGCCTTATCAATGTCCTCTCTAAATACCTCCTCAATCACCAAGTTTCTCAAAGCGGTACTAAGGAGCTCCTCGATACCTTGCAGAAAGGGTAGAGACTCTTCTACAAAGGAAATTTCCCCTTCCTTCAACCCTCCCAACTTCCCTTCCATCTCACAGAGCTTCTCAAAACCCTATGCCATATAACACCTCCCCACATTCTGGTGGGACCCCAACTCTTCCATCCTAACCCTTCCCACCTGAACTCGAGGGGAGACATACTTATCTTCTTGCTCCTTCCTAGGTAAGGATGCCACCCCCTTTGCCCTCTATGCTAGAGGGTTAACATTCTTATCTAATAGCTCCTTCCTAGTTAAGGGAGTCACCTGCTTACCATCTAGTTCTCTATCCGCTTCAACAAGTAGCCCAACTCTCTCCTCCCTTGAGTCTAGAGGAGTAGCCTTCACTTCCTTCTCCCCCACTATCTCTTCCTTAGCCTTCATATTGATCTTCTTATTGTCTACAATCAAATATCCAAATGATGAGCATTTTTGGAAAAATAGCCCCGCATTTTCATAAATGATGGATTGAACATTTTTCCCCCACTTCGAGCTAAGAGTAATAGACTCAGGTAAGGAAGTACCCACAACCACATTCAGACTAAACCTCACAAAGACCAATCTAGACCTCTGTAAAGTAATCATATCTATAGTAACAAAATACCCAAAGGATTTACCAATAGATTTTAGGATTCTCTCATCCCAAAACTCGAGTGGGTGTCCCAGCAGTTTGACCCAGACAAGTGCCATACTATTCAGTTCTTTCACTGGATCCAATGCTAGGTGCCACTTAGCCACTACTAGTAATGTTTTCCATATGACCAAGACATAATCATCACCATTGTCATATCTTTAGCTACTTTGAATTTAAAGAAGAAAAGAACCCTTGACATGGCTGAAACCATCACACTCCTCTTCAACTTCCATCTCTGACTTACCCACTTCCTGAATATCTCAATCAATGGATGAAATGAACAAATCTGCCAATGAGGTAGAGCTTTAGGGTGGTAGGCACACCATCCACCAAGCTATCTAGAACAACTATTTCCACCCCCTTATCTCTGTTGATCACCCTAGGAGCTTCCAACGGGATATGAGTGGCCTTCTCTCCAAGGACCACTTCCTTCCAACCAAGAGCCACTGTACAACTCATTTGATCCTCCCGGTCTACCATTAGAGCTATTGTTGACTCCATCAGCACCCCCCAATAGAACGATCAATGTCAACACTTCCTTTAGTTACCCCAGCCATAGTTAGAACAAGTTGTAGGTCCGAGCAGGAATCTAGGACTAGGCCCGACCCCTCGAGGCCATTCCAACACATCCAAATTCAAAATACCAATCTAACAGGAACAAGCCAAAAAGTTGTAGAGCAGGATTTAAGTGATACAAGTAATATGTTGTAGGATATAGAAAGTTATTTAAATTTTAGTAAAGAAATTTTAATTGTTCCCCAATAGACTATATTATATATTAACCAAAATAATAATATTTAATTAAAAGAATTGTTATATATTTGTATTAAATAAAAAATAATAATATTAATATTTTGAAATAAGAAAGAATTTTACAAAAAAAATGTAATTTTAAAATAATTATGCTAACAACTTATTTTTTATTTTTGTTATAAATTTAACAAGTGCCACATAAAATAGTGGCATGTAAATTAAGTAGAATAATAAAGTTAAAATTTTGATAATGTTCAATATAATTTTATTAATAGTTCAATATTTCATTTATTTTTATCATTAAAAATTTTTAAATGCATTTTTACATAAAGAAAATTTAATTTTCAATTTAGTAATATTAAAAAGTTATCATTATATTTCAAATATTTTTAAAATAATATATTTAAATATAATCAATTTATAATTAATCATATATCTCATGCTCTATTGTTACTAAATAGAATGTATCTTAGAATATTAATATTTTATTTAAATTAAAAATATAATCATGAATCATTGTAACTTAAAATTTAGAAATTTATGTTCTTCAAATTCATAACATAATTTATTATGTTTTTAAGAATATGTTATCTGTATAATATGTTTATATAATAAAGTATTGATATTCTTAATTAAAAAATTAGTATAATAAAATATAATATGATAAAATATGATATTGTACATTCTAAAATAATTGTTTAATACTATTACATAATTATTTTCACAAAGTTAAAATATTGAAATTTTGGTCTTAATAAATTTTAACCGCTACTTAATAATTACTTGATTTATGCATGCTTAGGACCAAAATATATTAACCAATGAAGCTCAGCTAAAATAATTTTATGAATTTTAGAAATTAAAACTTTTACACATAATTTTTTTTAAAATAAACAAAAAAATACTTATATGTAATTGGTTTAGATAGAAATAAAAAATTGAGTGAATAAGTAATAGTTTTTCTCTATGTGCTAGTAAATAATTTTTTCATAGGGAATAAATGATGGCCAGAGATATTGATTATGCAAGTTTTTTCTATTAGATATAAGAGTTACAAAAAGGAGGAGAACCAAAAAGGTCAGCATGAGAGAAAACAAGGAGGCCAAGCCTCACCACACAGAATCAGAGATCGTTGTACATCAAATTAGAAAAACAATAGAAGAGAAGAGGAATTAGTACAAATGATATTGAGATCCTAATTTATTTTATATATTTCTTATTGAAAATTAATTTTATACCCTACTAAAATTTGTATAGTGGAATCAAATCAAAGAAAAATAAGAATTATATAAATCATAGAAAATAAAAAGATAAATATTAACATTAGAAACTACATTTAATATTTTAAGATTATGTCATTATTGTACTTGCCATAGGCAATGTACTATTGCATTCAGTTCAGCTCAATTAATCAATAGTTTTGCACTCATCGATCAATCATAGATAAACATGTGTTTCTTAATTACATATTTCTAAAGTTTTCATAAATATTTATTAATTAGAAATATTAAATAAATGACTTATTTGAATTATGATTGGCTCAATCAATTTGGTCTTATAAGACCCCTTTTTTTGGAGCCATACTCCATATTCATTTTTTGTGGTAAGATTTTAAGATTATTCAGATCAAATTTAAACAATTAATATGTGCTTTATTTTGATATTTAATTCTGCTCAATGACACAAATTATATTATATTTTGAAATTTTATTTCTCTATTTCAACTTTTCCATTTAATGAATATAATCTATTTCTTAAATTGAGTTGTGATATTTTTTGTAAAATAAAATATTATTTTAAAATCTATTGTTTTATAATCTATTTTATAATATTAAAATTATATATTATATAATGAAAAAATAATTATTATTCCTCTATTTTATTTTTTATTTTTAATCTGCAAACTATTATTCCTCTATTTTTTTTTATCTATGATTAATTATTATAATATTCAACAGTTATTTCTATTACAATTATTTTTATGGCAAGTACATGCCACTATGTGGCACTTGTTATTTTTTAATGGAAACAACATATACATATGAAGCTTGCGAGATTATAAATATTTATATCAATTATAATATAATAAAATAAAATATGATAATATGAATAAGATTTGATTGCTATTTTATTATTTACTTGCCATAGGCAATGTACTATTGCATTCACTATGTCTGATTAGTGAATAATTTTGAATGTATCAACCAATTATATGTGAGTATTTTTACCTCGTTTCAATTTTTATAAAGTTTTCATATTTTTAATCAACATAATATATTATGAAAAAATATTTATCTCCATTCTGATTGGTTGAATTCATTTTGTCTTATAAGACCCCTTTTCTTAGAGCTCCCACCATATTGCTTTTTCAATGGCATGAATTTCGCAAATAAACATAGATATATACACAATTATTACATTCACAAACTACTGTTAAGAAATGTATATAAATTTTTTTAAATGTTTATTTCATAGTTTTAAAAAAATAAAAAAATAATATTCATATTTTAAAAAATATAATAGTAAAATTGAAATGCAAGCACCCATAATTTAAATTTAATATTATCAATTAAAATTTAAAATATTACGATTAATTTTTTTATTTTTATTAATTGTTAATGAAAAATAATAATTAGCAAGTTATATGTTACCTTTTCTTTAATATTTTACTATTAAAAATAATGTTCAACATACAAACTTAATTTCTATTATATTATTTTATAATACATATTACAATAATAAAATATTCTATAGTACATAACTAAAAATTAATAATTGTATTATATATCTATCTTTTTAAATTTCAATTTCTTATACATATTCCTTATTATAATCTTGTTTCTATTAGAATACATTATAATGGCAAGTACATGTCACTATGTGGCACTTGTTAAGAATATTTTTCACCTATTTTAATTGTGGGATTGTTGTTTTTTCATGGCTATTTCAAAAAGTGATAGGGATTAACTAAGTACATGCCTCTAGTTATGCAAACACAAAATTTATATAAAATTGTACTATTAATATAAATCAAATCTAAAATTAAGGAGGATAAGACCTCAATTTTAAAACAAGTGCACATAGATGTGATATTTATCGCTATAGTTAATTGTATTTGTTTTGACTTTATGGATTATAAGTTGTTATTTATTATATATTTTTAATAAATTTAATTTAGTTAAATGTATATTTAGAAAGTTATTGTAGAAAGTAAGAGAATTCATAATTAATAAATTGCTTAAAAATTTTAACTTTATGTTTATATATATTTTTGTAAAAGGTTAAATTTTATGTTTTATAAATTTAATTTTTTTTGTTAATGGATAATATACTTAGAAATTATATTATAATATTTAATAAGTTTGTTGAATAGGCATGAAAGGTAAATTATAAAAAATAATTAAATTACTTTTAATTAAAAAATTTAAAATAAAGCTTCTTTCTTAATCAAAAAGTCTTCCATTTTTTTAATAAGTTCTATGACTTCATATTTATTTTTTGTACCATTTAAATTATATAATGGATGTAATGTGTTTACAAAATAAAATAAAAATATAATTATCTTTAAATAATCATATGATAACATATGTTTAAATAATATAATCTATAAATTATTTGAAAATTTTAGAATTTGGAGAACCCTAAAAAAATGGCTTCTATGACACCAAAAGAATTTAGCCAATCATATAATTTTTATAGTATATAAAATTTATAAATAAATTTAAAAACTTTAGAAATATTTGAGTTACGTAAATTTTTTTTTCCTTAATTAGTAAAAGTTAATTTGGTTTGGAGAGAGTGAATACAATAGTTTATTACCTACCATAAATATAATAAGAATATATTATAGGCCAAATGAACAAGAAAATTTATTTAATTATACAAATTAATTTTTGACAATGAAAAATCATTGGTTTTTTCCTCCTTGTTACTTTAGCAAGTTACCTTTTGTTGACTTTTGTTTTTTCTCCTTGTTACTTTCGAAGTTACACTTTTTTACCATTCTTGCTTAATTTTCTTTAGCCTATAGAAACTTAAAACACATACCAAGTATTGCGCGAGCAGCTCGAGTCCCTACCTTTGTTGGGGTAGGCAGTGGATGTATGACATAAGGAAATGATAGCGGGGTAGTTTCAAAGTTTAGGAAGAAGGAAATTTTAGTATTGTTACAATAGAGTGTGACCTATAAAGTGATTAAAGGTATTAAAAAACAATGGTGTGACCATACACTGCACTGTTCACTCCAAGAATGTTCAATGGAGATATTGAAAAATAATAGTGTGAGCTCTAAAGTGTTTAAAGATATTAAAAAACACCAGTTCGTTGAAGATATTAACAAATAATGGTGTGACCTCTAAACTGATTAAAGATATTTAAAAAAACCAATGGAGTGGACTTAGACTATTTTGTGCATTGACAAGTCATATATAAAAGTGACGAGGGTCAAGAATGATAGTGAGAAGAGTAGCTTGTAGAGGAAAGTTAGTGCAATGCATAGTCTTTCTATAAGAATGACTTTCAAAAGTAGTGATCAGATAGTGGAAATAATAGAGTTGCATAAAAAAAAACCCTATCATAAAGAAGTGATAGTCATAAAGGTGCATCAAAAAACCCTTTCATAAAGAAGTAATATTCATAACAGCCATGATGATTAAAAAAATGAAATTTTGATATGCAAGTTTAAAATAGTGCAAGACAGTAGTATCCACCTAGGAAAAGATCTCATGAACTAACCCATATGAAAATGAATTCTTCAAATAAAAGTATTGATTGCATTGTTACCAGAATTTAAATTTAGATAAGGTAAAAACAATCATTATACTAAGATGTGGAGTTGTTAAATATGTATAAAACCCTATAATAAAGAAGTGATATTCATAAGAGCCATGTTGATTAACACAATGAAATGTTGATATGCAAGTTTGAAATAGTGCATGATAGTAGTATCCACCCAAGAAAAGATCTCATGAACTAACCCTTATGAAAATGAATTGTTCAAATAAAAGTGTTGATGACATTGTTATCAGAGTTTAAATTTAGATAAGGTAACGATAGTCATTATACTAAGATGTGGAGTTGTTAAATGTGTAAAAAACCCTATCATAAAGAAGTGATATTCATAAGAGCCATGATGATTAACACAATGAAATGTTGATATACAAGTTTAAAATAGTGCATGATAGTAGTATCCACCCAAGAAAAGATCTCATGAACTAACCCTTGTGAAAATGAATTGTTCAAATAAAAATGTTGATGGCATTGTTACCGGAGTTTAAATTTAGATAAGGTAATGATAGTCATTATACTAAGATGTGGAGTTGTTAAATGTGTAAAAAACCATATCATAAAGAAGTGATATTCATAAGAGCCATGATGATTAAAATGAAATGTTGATATGCAAGTTTAAAATAGTGCATGATAGTAGTATCCACCCAAGAAAAGATCTCATGAACTAACCCTTATGAAAATGAATTGTTCAAATAAAAATGTTGATGGCATTGTTACCAGAGTTTAAATTTAGATAAGGTAATGATAGTCATTATACTAAGATGTGGAGTCATTAAATGTGTCACAAGAGTGGTAAAGTGGTGAATTTTGTGAGAATCAGTGGCATATGTGTGATGAAAAATGATATATACTAATCAATACAAGTTTATGAAAATCAGTTTTTGCTTTCATAAAAACAAATACAAGGTTTCCATTGATGAGCATATATAATTATATACTAAATGTGATGCAATATATAAATATATTGATATAATAAAGATGAAGCAATATATGTTTACAAATTATTTTAATCAAGGCTTTGAAAAGAGATGAGAAGGGATGGGCAAGACAACAGGGAGATAGATAATTGATTCATTCATCACGAGGAGTATTCATAGTAGTGGTAAAGGTATTCCTCTTCAAAATTTCCCTTCAAGAGGACTCTTGTCACAAATTCGTGTCATTCTTGGTGTCTCCCATGGGATTGCTTAGGTCAAGAGTTTTACAGGCAGTAAAATCTTGAGAATTCTAGAAGTACACAGCCTTGGTATTTCTCAAGAGGACTCTTGTCACAAATTCATGTCATTCTTGATGTCTCCCATGGGATTGTGCAGGTCAAGAGTTTGATAGGTAGTAAAATCTTATGAATTCTGGAAGCACACTGCCTTGGACTAGAAATACTAGGGGATCTATATCAGCTAATAAGAGGATGGTTGCAGTTAAAAAGCATCTTGAGATGAATCAGAAGGATAAGTATTCTAACATCTACTTGATTTTAGTGGAGAGAAGAGTCCATAGGTTGGCAAGATATTATAAGAGAGTCAAGAAGCTTCCACCTGTTTGGAAATATAAATTAGCAACTCCAAGCACTCTAGTGGCTTAAGATTCCTTTGGAGTCACATAAAATATTGAGTCACTAATTTGGTTTACATTTTGTACAAGTGGATTCTAGATAAATTATATCTATGCAAAACAAATTTGTCATCCAAAAATAAAGACATGCTTTAAAATATAAGTGATATTTACTCTGATACTGAATGAAAGAGAGAAGAAGATTGTTATAATAGTGAGTCATTCATTGGTGCAAAAAATAATGGTACAAATAATCAACATGAAAAGAAATGGTACAACAGTGATGAATAGATCTACTAAAGGAAAAATACAGTTCAAATCATGAAGCAAAAGAAGTAATAAGAATGATATAAGTCAAGCACAAATGTATACTCCTATGAATCAATTTCTTGGAACTATGATATTTATATATGGTTCAATATTTTTTAAATCTAAAAATCTAATAATTAAAATTCTTACCAGTTTATATTCAATATAAAATAATTTATTTTATTATGTTAGTTTAAAAAATTTAAATGCTAATTTTAAAATATAATGAATGTAAAAATTTAAGCTCAAATGGAAATGGTAACTCAGATAACACAAAAATCACAATGTTATTGTTAAAATCCAAGCCATAAATGAACTACAATTTAATGAGTTTGTCCAAATTCAAAGAGTCACAGTGAAACACTTAGCTTTATGAACATATAAGTCACATGATAGGAAAAATATGAGTGCAATATTTTAGGGCTACAATATAGAAATGAAAATCTAATGCTAAAAGAAAACCTCTACACACCATATAATACAATCACTTTTGCTATGATAAAGTTTCATAAATTTCTCTTCCAAAATAGGAATTTGGTCTAGCAACTTGGGAGTTACTTATTTTTGAGCTAAATCCATACATGACTTAAGAAAAGATATATATTTACAAATCAGACTCTAAATAGTAAAAGCATAAAAAAATTGTTTTTTATTTTTGTTACATTGTTACATATGAACCTTCTTATCATTGATCATACTCAATTATTGTGGTGTTTACATGAATTGTTCCAAATCACACTCATGTTCTTAAATTTTATTTTATCTGAACTCAATTCATTGTATAATTTCTTCATCTATGATGCATCATCGATCTAAATACCAGGGTGTGGAAAATAAATGGGGCATACAAGAATAATATTTTACTCTCTAATTTTAGCATTGACTATTTCTATTAAAACTATAAAAAGAATTCCTTCCTTTTCTTTTCTATTTTTCTTTCTAACCCCAAAAATGTCTCGTTGTCAGTGTGGGGTTTGCCTCTATAGATTTGTACCCAAGAGGAACTACAACTAATAACATAACTATTGTAGTTTTAGGGTCTTCAAAGAAAGTGTGACTTCTAACACAAAATTTAAATAGCAATTTTTTTAATTAAAAATAAGTAAAAATTTGGAACTACCAATTAAACACAAAATTATCTCTGTGTGATTAAAATGGACTTACATTGTAGTCAAATCCTAGAATTTGGTTTTTAGCATAAAGTCAATGGTAGCATGAATAACAAATTACCCCAGGTGAAGTTGAAGCAGAATACTCTAAGGGTAATAACATGATTAAAACACCAATGCCTTGATACACATCCTGGGTGCATGCATGAAACACCTGGCAGGAGGTGAATACCACATGCCTTGGCCCATTATATTCCAATTGGATGGCCTACAATGTGCCACACTCCTATCAATTTTTTCTAAATTTTTGATAAACAAAATTGGTTAGACTACTAGAAAAAGTAGGCACATCCAATCAAAAAACATGTCCAATCAAAAAATAGATTACAAGATTATAAATTTCATATAATGAATCAATTTATAACAACCATATGGCTTAAGCGAGAGTTTTTACAAATTGTACAATTTTAGACACAGAGGTTAATTCAAAAGAAAGAGTTGAAAAATTTAGTCCCCTCCATAGAGGTAGGGACTAATAATGAAACACCATTACAGTGATACATAACTTCATGAGCATAGTAAGTCTCCATTAGAGAAAAATGGAGGAAGATGAGAAAGGAAAAAAAATTAAAGTAGCTACGCAGTACTATATGAAATGAAGGAAGATGTTTTGAAAATTTGAAGATAATCTCACCTTCACTTTAAGATAAAATTGCCATGATATACTGGCTGGATATAGAAAGAGGATCTCACAACTTAAAAAATTACCCATTGTTAAAAATTTGGCATAGCATACAAGATGTGGAAATTCAACCACAAAAATTGTACAGAGTGATCCTAATTTCTTAACTCTCAAGCCCTAAAATTGCAATGTTCTACACTTTGTAGCATATTTAATTCTTTAAAATCAGCTGCTTCCTCGCATAAATGAATACTTCTTCAACATAGCCTCAAAATTATTTAAATAATCTAAATTAAGCATGTTAACTAGCCTACATTAAGAGCAGACTAAAGAGAGTTGAGTGATAGAAACAACTATAAACCTAGGATCAATCTAATATATGAGCAAGGGATAAACTATTTCACATGCCAAATTTATATACAAATACTTACTTGAGTGGCTATAGAAATATTATTTTAAAACAATGGGTAAAAATTAACATGCAAAAGAACATGTGTCAGCATATGGCTTTAGAAGTTGAGCATGCAAAAGACATGATAGTCAATCGCCCATGCATGATGCTAGCTAAACTTCTGTGTGGTGCTAGCTAAAAAATTCTCTATTTTTTTAAAGAAAAGAGAAAAATACTATAGAGAAAATATCATCAAAAAATAGTAAAAAAGTAATTTCTATTTTCTACTTCAAATTAATTTTGAAATTCTTACAAGACTATAGTTTTACACTAATTTTTCCACAATGCATATTTTTCTAGAACAAACTAATACTAAAAAAGCTATCGAAAACTTTAGTCTCCTGCCTAATGTTAGGGACTAATAAATCTTGTATGCATCTTTGAATATGGTATGCTATGTGGTGTACAAATTTGACAAACCCCAAACTATAAATATTTCATCTGCAGTTGTGCCATGTGTGCCATAAATAGAGATAGGCAAGTGGGTTTTATTCTTCCACCAGCATAGAGCACCTGAGATCTTGGATGATGCAACCCACATTAATTGTTTTAGCATGTTGGGAACTGAGTATGGTTTCTTTAAAATTAAGACCTATAATCTACTATCAGACATTAGACTAAATTGAAAAAGAGCAGTGTGGGAGCATACATAGGGTGAAAAGAATATCCATTTCGAGGTTGAGCCCACTAAATAGGATTTCACATATTCAAAAATAAATTACACAAAAAGAAAAAGATGATTTATTTCAATCATTTGTATGTATTATTTTCTCAAGAACTAATGAGATCAATTTTGGGTTATTGTTACAAATTCCACAAATAGAAATCTACATGCAGAAATTGGGTGTCAATTCAAGAATCAAGTTTTCCTTGGATTCTATTTGTGACCATCCTCTTATTTAAGAGAGAAAATGGAATACATAAATTGTATTGAACAAGGAAATCCACATAATTTGAAATAAAAAATGGTGACTGTAGCTTGTATTTTGGGGAGGTGAATTCTATTTTTAATTTTAAAGCTTTGAGTTATGTGGTGTTAGAGGATAGGATGAGAGGTGGTTGATGCTTAATGTAGGACCATGCTAAGGAGGACTATAAAAATCAATGAACAATATTTTATACTAAAATAAAAACAAATGAACCAATACAACTATCAATACATAAAGGAAGCTTTGTTTGTAAATAGAGAAAGACTTTGTTTTTGAAGCAACAAAAAATTATTCTTTTATTATGCCATTTTTTATTCTATAATATAGTACATACTAAATTTTTAAGACATATCAAAAACTTGTAGAAAATTCAAACTACACTTCACTGGTAGTCATATTAGTTGAACTTTTAATAAAATTTCCTTCATTTGGTGTTCTATGGTAGAAAAAAACCTAAATTGTTACTTTAACTGATCTAATTCCTTGAACTATGAATTAATGCAATCCTAAAAGATAAACTATCTCATGCAAAAAAATATGCTAACTAAAACTTGAGGAAGGCATATAATAGCTAAGATTTGATTACATGGACATCTTATTCACATGAAATTATGCATTTATTTAGGGCAAGCTTTTAGAACATAATAATTAGAATAACATAGAGGTGGGGTTAATTAGTTATCCTCATATCCAGATGTACTTATTCAACATTTAAACACTTCAAATACTTCAAATCTAAACATTCAATAGCTGAGTTTCTATAGAAGATAAGCAATAACATAAACTTGTAGCCCATGGTCCTAATAATAAAAAACATAGAGAATGTAAATTATTAATAGTAAACATCTCAAATGACATCCACACAAGTATGACATTAGGATTTAATGTGGAAACCCAATTTGGGGAACACCACTAATAACATATTGACCGATTTTTCACTCATCTAAAGTCAGATCTATTAGGAGCCAACCATGTTAAAGGTTACAAAGCACATTGTTAAAGGTGACCTTATTAAATGATTTACTGACCACCTTTGGAGTGGCCTTGTTAGAGAGCCTCATAAAATTATATTAGAATGTCACCTTGATTAAAGGATTTACATATGATTATTAGGTTAACCTTGATTAAGGGATCACAATATTGATAAAATGGTTAGAAAGTAATAGTAGGTGGATCTGACAAATAGAACTCACTTTACAAATATAGATCACAATTTGATTGATATGATGATCCATTAACTAGCCTCCATTATCATCTATGTCTCTAATCTTCTCAAAAACCCTTCAAGCAATCACACCTCACCTCTTTAGAACTCTTCTCAACCTCTTTCTCTAGTTCACCACTCAATACCATCGACAACAGCTCCAAACTAGTGAGGTTATGATGCATCAATGTCCATAAGTCATTAATTTTGACTCGAGTGTGGGTTTTGGGTAAAATATCATAGGAAGTTGCATGAGGAGGAGCTATTTGGATTCCCATGGCCGTTTTGATATTTTTTGGGAGCTTGAAATATCATCTTGGCCTCCAAAATAGGATTTTTTTTTTTTTTTTTTCCAATCTTTTAGAAATTTGTTTTTTTCATAAATCCAAAATAATATTCTTGATTTCGTAGACTAATTGGAAATTCATCTTGCCTTAGTTGGGGGCTTTTATTGGGAAAAATTAGGATTTGTAGGATGGGTTTTGAAAATTACTTGAAAAATAGAAAAATCTATTTTTTTTGAAAATCTACCAAATATGGTAACTTCTAAAATTGTAATAAGTAGTTATTTTCTTTCATTATAGAGGTAGAGTATAGTTTGAGAAGGTTAACGAAGAATCTTGCATTTTGAACTTTTGTGCTCTGTAATTTTATGAGTTTATTATTTTGAAGGGTTTGGACTACATCATCTAGTATCAAAGTGGGAAGATGGTTGGGAGATGAAGAGGAGGAGGAAGGGGAAGAGGAAGAGGAAGAGGAAGAGGAAGAGGAGGTTTCAATCCAATGCAAAGATTTAACTTGGATATGTAGAGGCATATTCAATTGCTAAATGAGTGAATGGATAATCAAGGAATACCACTAGTACAAGGAGAGAATGAATCAAATGAAGAGGGAAATCAAAGAGGTGTTAATCAAAATGAAGAAAATGAAGAAGAATACTTGGAAGAGTTGAGATATGAAGATAGAGTGCTTTGTGCTTTACAAGGTAAAAGTGAAGGGACTAAGATTGAAGTTTCTAACTATGCTAGTAGCCTTAAGCCAGAAGAGTTGATAGACTAGCTAAATGAAATGGGGATATTTTTTGAAAGAAAGCCTATAGTGGAGGAAAAGAAGATGAATTTTTCATGCACAAAATTAAAATGACATGCAATGATATGGTGGGTTCACCTCTAGAAGGAACGAACTAGAAAAAAAAAGGAAAATATAAAAAATTGGAGCAAAATGGAGAAAAATCTTCTAGAAAAGTTCTTAACCTTGGATTACTTAGAAACCCTCTTTCATAAGTTTTAGAATTGGAAGTAGAATTTTTTCCATGTACAAGAGTAGAAAAATGAGTTCTATAAGTTATCCATGAGAATAGAGCATCAAGAGGATGACGAGCAGATGGTTGCTAGGTACATAAATGGCCTAAAATCTATCTAAGATGAATTGAACATGCATTGTATTAACAGTATGGAAGAGGCCTAACAAATGGCCTCAATGGCTTAAGAAAACCATAATTGACAATATAATCAGAGGAATAGAGGAGAAAGAAGGGGTCCCTCAAAACCATTTTGTCGAGATTCTAGTTATAGCTGAGGAGAATCATCTAAAGGATTTGAAAGAAATACAAATTCCAAACAAGATCTTGCCAAAAAGGAAAGAGGAAAGGATTTTAGTAAGGATGAGGTTATGGTAGCAGAAGAGGATGGGAAAACCAACAAAGATCCTTTACTTGTTTTAGATGTGGAGAAGAATGAAATAAAGCCTTTGAATGCTCAAATTATAATATTCTGAAAATAAATCATGAAAGACACCCTAAGGTGAACCTAGTTCAGCTAGAAGAGGAGGAGGAAGAAGTTTCATTAGATATGGGAGGAGCCCTCATGATGAGGATATTAGTGATCACTCTAAAAAAAGGATGAATTTCTTGCAAAGAGCTTTGATGATTCGTTGGTCCAAACCAACATTTTCAAAACTAGATGCACTTTTGGTGGAAAGGTATGTCAAGTTATTACTTATCGGGGTAGTTGTGAGAATATGATATCTAGAGAAATGATAGAGAAATTAAATTTACAATGTGAAAATCATCCTTATCCTTATTGTATTGCATGGTTTAAGAAATGAAATGAAGTAATGGTTTGTAAAAGTTGTTTAGTCAAATTTGCCGTAGGAAAATGTCATAAGGATGAAATAATGTGTGATGTTATCCCTATGAATAATTTTCATATGCTATTGGGAAGGCAATGAAAACATGTTAGAAAAGGTCATACATGATGGGGAGAAAAGTACTTACGCATTTGGGAAGGATGGGTATAGAATGGTTCTATTGCATCTTAAAGATAAAAAGAAGAATGAAACCATGTTGTCTGCAAAAGAAATTGTTATGCACTAGTACTAAAAAGAGGAGAAGAAAAAGAAAAATTGGTACCACCCAAGGCAATGAAGGTGCTAGAGGAGTTTTTTGATGGTGTTCTTGATGAATTACATGATGGTCTCCCACCCAAAAGAGATATTCAACGTCATATTGGTCTTATTCCTAGAGAAACTCTATGTAATCAAGAAGCCTATCAGTTGAATCCACCAGAACATGCAAAGTTAAATAAACGAGTGATGTAACTGATGCAAAAGGGTCTACTTAGAGAAAGCGTGAGTCCATGTGCAATGATGAGGCTAATTATTGCCTCTATTTCATGATAGTTTTAAACACTTCATTAATACTTTCTTTCATTTTCATCAAAACATTTGTGAGCTCATGCTTACCTAAACTAATGATTAAGCTATTGGTAGATAGTGTGTCATCTTTTGCGAATATCATATATATGATGCAATATTTCATATAATTATCAGAATGCATGTTCTTATATTTGAATTTAATTTGATAATGCTTATTTGCATATATCTCTACATTATAATTAACCTATTAGCAATGAAGTTGAAGATGATTGGAAGAATTCAAAGATGAACATTGAAGATAGCCAACATCATTCAAGTAGAAGGATGTTGAAGTCTAGCCATGGTGGAAAATTCATAATGATACTAAAGGACACAGTTGTGAGTATGGAGGAGCCATGAAGACTTGCTATATTCTCTACATTTATTGCTATGTCAAAGCAATTGTCCAAATTTTATTATTTCTGCCTTAAGTCATTATCTCCTAATCTTGCCTTAAGCTATTATTTTCCTTCTTTCTCTCCTGTAGATTTATAGCTAGGTTGTTTACTTTTCTATTTTAGAATAAGTGTTGATCTTATATTTCTAAAGATCAAACCATGTGTGTTAGTTTAGTTAGAAGGAGAAAGTTTATGACAAGAGACTGTTAACTTTTGCAGTGAGTTATTTTTATAGTTCTATGTATTGTTCTCATGTACTAATTTTTGAAACATAATGAAATATTTTTTGGCTTCTATTTTGTGTTAGTAGATTAGAAGCTAACCAAGCGGGCCCACTTGGGAGGTGGATTAGATTAGATTAGAGTAGTATATATTTATTTTCTAGTATTTCTAGTATTTCAAGTAGAAGTTGTAGTTCCTTCCTATAGCATCATACTTTGTGAATGTTCCTGAAACATCTATGAGAAAAATTATAGTAGATGAACTGATTTGGAATAGATGTTAACATTTCATTATATTTCTAGTATTTTTTCTCGTTAAGTGTGTTAGTTTCCTATAGTGATGTTATAGGTTCTTTTCCTTGCATTTTACTTTCATGTAGCATAAGCATAATGACTCATTAAGAGACCTAGTGCACATAGTGTGCCAACCATTTCAAGTATATGTCCTTGGGTTGACAAGATTAAATGCACCTCATAGTGGGAAAAATAATCCTTAGATTGAATACACTATTCTTAAGCATGGCCTAGAGCATGATTATTATACACCTATTATGAGGAGGACCATTTTTGGCACCATTGTCAAGGATGGTGTCAAGCTAGGAGCACTCTTGAGTCATAGTTCTTAGATCAAGTTTTTAGAAATTTCTAGTTTTAAAAATTTCTTCACCAGTGTGAAGAATTCAATTGCATGCATCGAAGAGGAAGACGATGAGATGAATATGGCAGATTTCTTCCATGGGAGTCTGTTAATTTGAATGAAGGAATTGAAGAAGAAGTTAAGTTGCCTTTTGAAGATGTAAGCCTTGTTTTTCCTATAGAATCATCTTCAAGAGTAGAACTTATAGATACAAGTGGTCTTCAACCTTTTGCTAAAATTTTGGCCAATTTCCTTGATAGTACTACTTTAAATCCGCCAGTTGTTAATAACCTAGTACCCAATGTTCCTTTTTAGCAACAACCTCAAAATCTAATACCTCTAGTAATGGCACAACCTAATTTTCCATTCCCTCTTCCAAGTCTTGTAACCAATGTTAATCTCAAAAATATACCTCCAACTACTCTCCCAAAGTTCTATGGCCTTGCAGCTAAAGACCCTGATACTTTCTTGTTTGAGTTTGATATACTTTGTCATAGTTTTGACTACAACACTGATTCCCATAAGCTCAAATTATTTCCAGCAACATTAAACGAGTAAGGTTTACAATGGTTCATGGGCTTAGGAGCTAATGCAACAAGAACTTAAGATGAAATGAAAACTTTATTTCTGGATAAATATAAGGAGTATTGCAAAGCATTTGGTTCAAGAGGAGATGATGTCTTTACGATATCAAAAAGGTAGGAAGAAACATTGGAAGACTATGTTTCACGTTTCTTGTATACACTGCAAAAGAACCCTCAGCATGTGTTGTCCAAGGATTCACAAGAGCTAGTTTTTCTGAGAGGTGTGAATGATGACTATCTAGAAGCATTAGACCTAATGGCTAGTGGTGATTTATATCAAGCTTTCTAGGATAAACTCAAGAATATTTTACAAAACTATTCAAGATCAACTATGAAGAAAGGCCAAGGACCTCATTCCATAGTCACTAAGGGAATTAGTCAAGGTATTTCAAAGCATGAGATATCTAATCTATTGTTAGATTTCAATCAGGACATCATAAATGATGTCGCTACACATCTTGACACAATGACTACAAAGAAGAAGCATGTAGAAGCTAAATTACAACTAGATGAATACTGCCCTCATTGTTGAAAGTAAAAGAAGGATTTCCAATGTAAACTAGTTGCAAGCATGGAGAACCAGCATCTCCCAACTAAGTACCTCAAGATAGATGGAGATGATGAGAAAGTATTTTTTTGTTACTCAATGGTGACCATGGGCCCAATGTCAAGGTATGCTTTAGGACCCTTTGCAAAATTCAAATTCATATGGTAATCAATGGAAAAATTGAAATTCCCAAGGTCCTCCACAATATCAATGTAATTGGAATGATGTTGGGATAAAAAAATCTGCAACAACCCCAATGGCCTCAAAATTCCCAACCATCCTAGCCTAGCTAATTTTGTAGACATACATCTGAGATGTGGTATAACTTTACCAACACATAAACCACCTCTTATAATTGAAATACTAGATAATCTTGAAGCATTAGAACCCCCAATTGCTAAAGTGGTTTACCCAACCACTGTCATTATTTCGACCCAATCTCAATCAGCAGTGGAACCTCCTTTTCCAAAAAAGTTTATACATAGGAAACTTGTACAAACAGAGGAAAAATCTTTTGATATTTTTGATCTATTGAAGAACATGCATGTCCAAATACCCCTATTCCAAACCATTAAAGATGTCCTATTCTATGGAAAAGCCATTAGAGATGCCTTCTTGAAAAAGCCTGGAAGGAAGAAAAAGGACCCTAACACAGTCCATGTTGTGGGAAAATTGGCTAACTAATTGTTGTATCACACTAAAATATTTTGATATAGGTAGTCCAATTGTTGATGTCAATATTAATGGCCAGTCTATTAAAAATGCTTTAATAGATCTTGGAGTTGCTATAAATTTCATGACCAATAACACTATGAAGAAGTTGAAAATAAAAGGACTAAGGGGGCATATGCACTGACTTGTGGTGCCAAAAAGGTGACAAGAAATTTTTTTTTTCCTATTTTAAAAAGTACGTACGCGCTATAGTGCATATGCACTATTGCGTGCACGCGCTATGGCTTGGGCAACCCAAGCCATATTGCCTGTGCGCTATAGTGCATACGCGCTATAGCGCGCACACACTTTTAAAAAATAAAAAATATATATGATGGGCTGCAAACCTGCAGCCCATCATTTTCATCAACATTTTCTTCTACTCCTACAACGAGCAGCGCGTACGCGAGTTGAAGACTCAACATTTGTACCACCATTTGCCAAAATGCCTCCTCGTTGATGAAATTCAAGACCACAAGCGCACCCACGACGATGTCGTAAGTGCTATAAACCTAACTTTGCATTGTTTGATATATTTTTCATATTGTTTTGTATGTTTTTTATATTCTTTTGTAGGGTTTTTACAAATTTCATTTAGATTTGTTTATTTATTTGAATTTCAATTGATTTTTTATCAGGAAATGTTCATAATCAACTAGAAAATCCACAAGAACATCAAAACCCTCAAGAACCCCAAAACCAAAACCCTCCTCAAGAAGAAGAACAAATTTCACAACCCGAACCAATTGCAAGACCTCCACCAGGCACACAAGAAAATATAAGAAATGAAATAGAGAGAGCCAAAACTGAATTAGAAGGAATCATTGCTCGGTTGAAAGAATCCAGACAAACCAATCCAATGAGGGCTCAATTGGCATCATCCCTCGAATCCATTAACACTTAGATAGCCTTAGTTAGTGGTCAATTAGATCTTTGGCAGGCTTAGAGGGATGAACAAAAAAGATTTTATGCAAATAAATTGTCATATGAAGATGTTAGAAAAAAGGAAATACCAAAAGGTAGTATATGTGCATTATTTAGAAAACCCAGTGAGAAAAATACTATTAGAGAGGGTACTAAACGATTCCCCATCCATTGGTTCATACATGATGCTATTAGAAATAATTTTTGGGATAGATGGTGGATGGTTTTTGATGCCCCTCCTTGCAACAATCACGAGGTCCCCATGTATTTTTTTGAAGAAATTATATTGTGAGTTTGTCCTTGGGGAGATCCCCAATTATTTTGATATATTAGACTCCCAAGGTAGAGGTGGGGGGTCATCATTTGAGAGGCCAGGAGCACGTCGTGACCCTAATGTAGTTAGGGCAGCCGTGGTCCATCCACAGCGTGATTATGTGATTATTCCTTCAGTTGTGAAGGAACATGCAGAGGCCAGCACTCTAGGGACCATTAATGCTTTGATGTATACCTCATCCATTCCACATGCCCATTAGTTGAGGGGGAGCCTTCTATACATCGTGGTCACATGTGCACTTCATGCGGATCCCTATGCACATTTGGCACTCATGTCAGAGATGGTGCAGATGACGGGCTTGTCACTGATCAATTCTTGAACAAGACATTTGGCATTGACACACAGGTAAATTACTAATTTGATCACATTTCATATGTATAGTGAATGATTAATCAATTAGGATTTATTGACATTGTTCAAAATTTAGGGTCAAAGTGTTCCTAGGCCTAGCAACGATCCTCCAAGCCCATTTTTTGTCCCTTCAATGAGTCCTGAGGTATGTATCAATTTAATCATTTTAATTAATACATATATTTATTACGTAATCATATTAAGGATTGAACAAAAAAAATATGCATGTGCATCAGTTCTCCACAGGACCCTCAACCTTTACCACAGATGCAGAGCAGAGACATCATATGAGCTTCATATAGGTACAGTTGTTTCATGTTAATTTAATTCATTTGATTATATTTATTCCATGTTTCATGTTAGATATAATGTGTATTGTATGACATGCAGCTCATGATGTCAGACACACCTCCTCATCTGCGACAGTCTGTTGATAGTGGAGTGGCCGCAGCTGTGGCTAGCTCACAACCACTGATGGAGGTATTAAATAATTTTCTTCATTTTAGTTGTTGTTTATAATAGTTAATCTCAAAATTTCTAATTTTATTTATAAGTGATTATATTTATTGAATTTTTGTAGGGTCTTGTCACGCCTGATCATCCACGAGCATTTGAGGTGGACTTACAGAGTGACTATTTGTTGGCGGTAAGAAAATAATTGATTTTGTGAGTACATATATTTTATTTCAACGTATAATAAATATTGATTCATATCTACTTTCTTTGTATTAGTTGGACCTGGAGAAGAGCCTCAACAAGAGGTCAAGTGAGCATGTCAGGAGGGCCCCGTCATCTCCACTGTCCCTCCACACGATGGCAGAGGACGTTGAGAGACTTGTTTCCTTCCCCTCGTGGGAAGAAAAAGATGTAGTTGAGATATTTGATACATATATATAGAGACTTGTTTCCTTCCCCATGTATATATATAGGCATCTGAGAGACATATTTGATACACATTTGATGTACATATGACATTCTATATTTCATGTATGACATATTTGATGTATGACATTATTGGTTAATATATGATATGTTTGTTCATATATGACATTATTGGTTATCATAATATATTATGTGTTTGTTAATTTATATGACATTATTGGTTATCATTTTATATTATATGTTTGTTCATGTATGACGTTAAATTAGATATGTTCATGTATGACATTAAATTAGATATGTGCATGTATGAAATTAAATTCAATTGCTAGAGAGTTGCCATTATGTCTACCAACTAGTAGATGTTCTTTCTTGCTTTATTAGTATTTCTCAAAAATTGCAAAGAAGTTGTTTCTAGTGAATAGTTGTAAACAATTGTGATCATCGACTTCATGTACTCATGGCTTTGGCTGCAAACACTTGTAACTTTGGCTATAAGCATCCATGGCTTTGGCTATGTGCACTAGTGGCTTTGGCTGTGAGCATTTATGGCTTTGGTTGTAGGCATAATATAGCCTTGGCTATAGGTTGTCTTTCTTGCTGCATGTCAAAGTTACCTTCAAGAATATCATTAGTCTAAGATCATTACAATTAAAATACTATGACATTATACCTTGGAAATGATAGTCTTTAACCCATTACTTTATTTGTTAAAACATCATGTAGTATCTACTGTAGTCCTTCTACTCAAATATGTTTTCAAAAATACTTAGTATGGCAAAGAAATGTCTATGGAAAGCTTGTCAAATAGGATATTGAAGAACTAAATGTGGATAGTCATTAGTACCCATCAATAAGAACATGAACATCTTTCTCAAGCAAGCCATATGACATTAGCAAGTAATTTATAAATTTCCTTTGCAAATAACTAGAAGATGCTATGAATCTTAATATAGAGTTAATCACGAACTCATTATTCCATCCAAGAAGCATATATCACCCTAAGCCAATTAACTGACAGGATAAAAATTAATTCAATTTCAACAAAATTTTGAGTATAACAAGCATCTTAGGGATTCTTACAAGAATTAACACGATGTTCACAAGAGCATTACAAGTTCTTGTACTGCTATTTCATTTATTGTAATCATATCCAGTTTTGAATGGCCATTTGTGTTACAAGCATAAATGTTCTTTAAGGTCTTTTAATTCTAGACATGAATTTTATTATGAATCTTTTTTATGACAACCCACTCAATGCATATATTGTTGTTCCACATTATGCTAATTTGACTTTCATTGGTTGATTTGGTCCTAGACATGACGTTATTCACTACCTTTTTTATATATTATTTTTTTGTAGTGAGGTTTTGGCCTGAATGAATGTATTAATCATTGAAGTTGTGAACCTTGGTTGAGATCCTTACAAATATATTTTCAAATTGGACCTCAAATAGTTTTCTCAGTCACCCCCTGTACACAGATACTAAAATTTTAGTTAATTACAAAATTAATACTGAATTAACACAAGTTTAATTGAGAAGTATTATGTACCTCAATAGGCTAGATTATTATTGACCGGGAAGCTTTATCTTAGAGCAGTTGGTTTCCTAAATCTTTAGCGCAATGACATTATTATGGAATGTGGAATTAGGTCTGCTAGCTAAGGAACATTCTTTAAAAGGTAGAGGAAACTCAGGACTCACGTGTTTCCAATCAATATAATTGTTTAAATCGCTTCTCTAATTTTTTCTATTTATGATCTTCTTAAAACTTAACTTTCTAAATGCATTGATGGGGAAATAACGATCTTCTAGGAACTAAAGGCTAATCATGTTTAATACTTACAATTCTTTGTTTTTATCTAATAATTTAAAAAAGATTGTACAAGTGTTTTCAAAGAGCAACACTTGTCACTAACATCATAAGAAGGAATATCCAAGGAGACTTACCACTGATCCCCCACCACCAAATTCAAGAGAAAACAAAATTTCACTACTAAAGAGATAGTAACAATGATCATCCCTAGTCTCTCCCTTATCACAAAATGATTACCATCAAAATTTGCATTTCCAATTGCGTCATGTGTGTTGAAGCGATAGTAACATTTTCACTCTCTTACCTAATGTCTCCCATTTCTGAAACTCCTGAGGAAGGGCAAGGCCATCTTCTCAGTACTTCAAAATACAACGAGTTCCATTTTTTCACACATTGATAATCATTGACTTAAAGTATAGTCGAAAAATTGACAGCCCATAGATATGCCCCGTCAAAGATCGCAGCCCTATGGCATTTAGTGACCCTTAGGGACATTCTGGTTCAGCGTGCCTGAGAATGTTCAAGCACTGAAGAGGACAGGAAGAGGTTGGGGATAGGGTTTGGTTGGGGATAGGGTTTATCCAGCCAGCTAGAGCTAATGGAGCAGACACTTTGATCCCATGACGAAAGATGAGAGAGATTTGGCAGTTGGCAACTTTGTACTGGCCAACACTACAAGTTTTAGCATCTCCCGAGATGGCATTGTAGAATGAAAATGGAATGTGATCTCCAAAAAGAGAGAGAGGTTATTGTAGGTCTCTACAACACAGTCTTGTAGGAATTGGAATCTCATCCATATCTTGCACGAGTTTCGAGATATGCCCCATTAAAGATCGCAGCCCTGTGGCATTTAGTGACCCTTAGGGACATTCTCGTTCGGTGTGCCTAAGAATGTTCAAGCACTGAAGGGGACAAGAAAAGGTTGGGGATAGGGTTTAATCGGCCAACTGGAGCTAATGGAGCAGACAGTTTGATCCCACGGCGAAAGATGAGAGAGATTTGGCAGTTGGCAACTTTGTACTGGCCAACACTACAAGTTTCAGCATCACCCGAGATGGTGTTGTAAAATGAAAATGGAATGTGATCTCCAAAAAGAAAGAGAGGTTATTGTAGGTCTCTACAACATGGTCCTGTAGGAACTAGAATTGCATCCATACCTCACACAAGCTTCAAGATATGCCCCATCAAAGATCGCAGCCCTATGGCATTTAGTGACCCTTAGGGACATTCTGGTTCAGCGTGCCTGAGAACATTCGAGCACTGAAGGGGACAGCAAGAGGTTGGGGATATGGTTTACCTGGCCATCCAAAGCTAATGGAGAAGATGGTTTGATCCCACGACGAAAGATGAGAGAGATTTGGCAATTGGCATCTTTGTACTGGCCAACACTACAAGTTTTAGCATCACCCGAGATGGCATTGTAGAATGAAAATGGAATGGGATCTCCAAAAAGTGAGAGAGGTTATTGTAGGTCTCTGCAATACGCTCTTGTAGGAATTGGAATCTTATCCATATCTCATGCGAGCTTTGAGATATCCCCCATCAAAGATCGCAGCCCTGTGGCATTTAGTGACCCTTAGGGACATTCAGGTTCGGCATGCCTGAGAATGTTCAAGCATTGAAGGGGACAAGACAAGGATGGGGACAGGGTTTACTCGACCACCTGGAGCTAATGGAGCAGACAGTTTGATCCCACGACGAAAGATGATAGAGATTTGGCAGTTGGCAAATTTGTACTGGCCAACACTACAAGTTTCAGCATCACCTGAGATGGCATTGTAAAATGAAAATAAAATGTGATCTCCAAAAAGAAAGAGAGATTATTGTAGGTCTCCACAACATGGTCCTGTAGGAACTAGAATCACATCCATACCTTGCACGAGCTCCGAGATATGCCCCATCAAAGATTGCATCCCTATGGCATTTAGTGACCCTTAGGGACATTCTGGTTTAGCGTGCCTGAGAATGTTCGAGCACTGAAGGGGATAGGAAGAGGTTCGAGATAGGGTTTACCCGGCCACTTAGAGCTAATGGAGTAGACAGTTTGATCCCACGATGAAAGATGAGAGAGATTTGGCAGTTGTCAACTTTGTACTGGCTAACACTACAAGTTTCAGCATCACCCGAGATGGCATTGTAGAATGAAAATGGAATGTGATCTCAAAAAAGTGAGAGAGGTTATTGTAGGTCTCTGCAACACGGTCCTATAGGAATTGGAATCTCATCCATATCTCATACAAGCTCTGAGATATACCCCGTCCAAGATAGCAGCCCTGTGGCATTTAGTGACCCTTAGGGACATTCGGGTTCGGTGTGCCTGAGAACGTTCAAGCATTCAAGGGGACAAGACAAGGTTGGGGATAGGATTTACCTAGCCACTGGGAGCTAATGGAGCAGACAGTTTGATCCCACGACGAAAGATGAGAGAGATTTGGCAGTTGGCAACTTTGTACTGGCCAACACTACAAGTTTTAGCATCACCCGAGATGGCATTGTAAAATGAAAACAGAATGTGATCTCCAAAAAGTGAGAGAGGTTATTGTAGGTCTCTAGAACATTGTCTTATAGGAACTATAATCACATCCATACCTCACACGAGCTCTGAGATATGCCCCGTCAAAGATCGCAGCCCTATGGCATTTAGTGACCCTTGAGGACATTCCAGATTGGAGAGCCTGAGAACGTTTGAGAATTGAAGGGGATAGGACAAGGTTGGGGATAGGGTTTACCTGGCCACTTGGAGCTAATAGAGCAGATAGTTTGATCCCATGATGAAAGGTGAGAGAGATTTGGCAGTTGGCAACTTTGTACTGGCCCACACTGCAAGTTTCAGCATCACCGGAGATGGCGTCGTAAAATGAAAATGGAGTGTGATATCCAAAAAGTGAGAGAGGTTATTGTAGGTCTCCAAAAAGAGTGTTTAAAAATCCAAAAATAATGAGGGGTCCTTTTTACTGTTTGGGAGTTTGACTGTTAAAACTAGAAATTGTCCTAGTAGTAAGTGCTAGTAACAGTTTTGAAATTTGATTGTTGAGTGTTGAGAAACCTCAAGTTTGGGATTTTTCTTGTTGGTTTGAGTCTATAATAACCATTTCCATCTGAAAATTTGAGTGTTGAAACCATTTAAGAAGTATTTGCATAGTTTTCCCTAAAATTTGAGTGCATAAAAAGGGGTATGTGATTGCTCCCAAGGTGGATTTAGTGTTTTCTCTAAACAAGAGTTGCATTTTATGTTTGAATTCATCTAATATAACCAAAGTAAAGGTGTTTGAACCATTTTGGGGTTCTAGAGACATTGTAAAGTAAGAGTTCTAGAAAGCCCTAGGGTAAAGGGGCTAGAAAGGAGGGTTTTGTAAAAACCATTGTAAAGTTGATCATGAGACAAAAAAATAGAATAATCCTTGCATTTGAGTCATGTCTTAAGACTTTTTTGGGTCATGGGAGTTCCAAAAGTCAAGGGATTGTGAGTTGCTTTGTAAATGGCCTCAAACTAGGCCTAGTTGGCAGACTGAAATAGCCATTTTTGAGTGATATTTTACAAAACAAGTGTAGTTAGTTTTGGAGTATATTTTAGAGTGAGGAAAAGGGTATTTTAATCACCCAATAGTTTAGGAAGTTCTGTGGAAAATTTTGGAGAAAACAACAAATTAGTGACTGGCAAGGGCTAGTTGGAACAAGCCTAGAAGAGGCAAAATTGAGAAAGTGTAAGAGATGAGTTGTTGAGAGTGTGCAAGGAGTTGGAACATGTTAGATGAGATGTTTTGAGATGATCCAAGGTTTTGAGGCTATGATATGATGCCAAGGATGATTTTTGGTACTTGCATAGGGTGTTCCAACCAAGCTACAAATGCATAGGATAGGACCTTGTTGCAAATTATTGTTCTAATGTCGACAAAATAGAACTCTCACCAAACTTGGAAATTTAACTTATCTTTAATGTCAAGGACTAAGTTCAATATAAAGGGCCTACATTCATAGAAGGACAAACAAAATCAAAGGTTGAAGAAGTCACTATCCCATTATAATCTCAGCCAAAAGCTGAAAAGGTTATGGATTCAAGAATCAAGAAGAAGACTTGTCATGGCACCTATATGGAGCATCTTATCAAATGGAAGGATCAACCAGAATCTGAAGTAACATGGATAGATGAGAGTGATTTTGGAAAGAAAGGTATTCCTATGAAATTCCTTCAGATTTATCCACCATGAGTTCTTTGTCACATGGGGAGAATGGTGCAAGAGCACCTAGTGAGTTTGAAAATTTTGGCCTAATTGGGGCTCTAGACCTAGTAGATCAAGTAAGAAAGAAAAGGACATCTATGATTTTGGTTGGTGAGTGGAGTCTTGTGATGATTAGGAGAGTTTGGAAATATCAAGTTGAGGACCATATAATAACCCTAGATATTGCATTGGGGTTTGTGCTCAATTTTTCCTACTAGAGAGAAAATGCCTTCATTTGAATATTGGGGTGATTGAAGTTGACATAGTCAATTGGTGTGCATAGATTCTAGGGAAGGGGATAGTTGGGAGATATCCTCTTGGGAATAGGGTCAGGAAGAAACCCTATAGGATCAGAAGAAGTCATTGGTTAGTTTGGGCATAGTGGCCTAAACTACCAAGGTGGGTCTCCTTACATTACTGTTGGTTAGAGAATTCCAATTTTTATTTGTTCAAGGCTAAGAGACATATAAAAAACTACATTTTCAATTATGATCTCAAGGCCTGCATGGCAGTCCAAGTACATGGATGGATGATGAAATAATTATTCTTGAATTGGCTAGACCACTTTGTAAGAACAATTCCATGTGGGGTGTTTCTCTCAAAAAGGTGTCTTCTAGTATTTGATGATCATGGAATCCATATGACATGGAAAATAATTGATAAAGCAAAGAAGTTGGGCATAGATTGTGTGTCACTTGTAGCGTATACCATCTATAGGTGTCAATCATTCAATGTTAGTTTTATCTGACCATTAAAATCTTACTTAAAATATATTTAGAATGTGTGGTTGGCTAGGAACCCTCAAATCAATATTGGTCATGAGGAGTTAGGAATGTTATCCAGCAAAGCCTCCAATTTGGCACTTACACCCGATAATATAATGAGTGGTTTCCATAGGATAGGGATATGGTCTTTGAATAGGGAGGTTTTAGTGAATGATATAGGCCCAAGAAAGTGCTTCATTGTTGATGAGGATGGAAAATAGGGATCTAAACCACAACCCACAAGTAGTGGATCAGAAGAAAAAACTACTGTAGATGATGGAAATATTGATGAGTTGTAAAGCGAGGGGGAGGAAATCACTATTGAATCCTTCCTAAAAATCAATGGCTTATAAGATGAACCAATTAACACTTTGTTGAGGAGTTATGGACAAAATATGAAGGGACTAGGTATAATTGCACCTAAAAATACCCAACTAGAAAACCTGAACCAGCCAGTGGACTATTATAGGAGATAAAACCTTGAGCATACAACAAACATTGATATTAGATTAAGCTTGCTAATGCAAGATTCACAACCAGATTGGTTGCAGGAGGTTGTCACAAACCTTGGGTAACCAAATACTTGTGGGGATGAAAATGTTTCCCTTTTAATTCCATCCCCACCACATGTTGACCCCAAGGACGTCATCTAATGCTTTGCAAATGGTGGCAACCATGATGAAATAAATAGTTAACAATTTTTTGATACCGAGGCCCAAAATGACTATGATGGAGATGTTGATTTTATACGTTACATGCCACTAGACAGAAAATAACATAGTGGTTTACCTAGTAGATTCCTATAGTTACCAAAGAAAAGGATACAAAATTCTAAGGAACAAGAGAGACTAAGAAGTTATTTGAGGCTAATGCACTTTACATGAAGGAGAAGATCAGGGATAGGAAAGATGGGAGAGATGAAAAGATTGCAAGAAATGAGATCTTAGATGCTATAGAGAGGGGAAAATGAGTTGCGGAGAAGGTTGCACTAAAGGAATAGAAGAGGAAAGAAAGAGAGGATAATCTAAATGTTTGAAAGACATATAGACCAAATATTGGAGGTGCACCTTCAACAACTATAGAAATTATATTTACAACACTAGTGGAAGGAGATGTAATTGCACTAGCCCTAGAATCAATTAGTATGCCCAACATACCTCTTTTCCCATAGCATAAATCACATTCTGATATGTTCAATGCTCTAATCCCTAGATTAAGAAATATTCTTACTTAATAAGTGTAACCCCAAGCATTGTCACCATAGTTGGCAACAAATGGTGAGAGTCCCAATCAACTAGTGAAAAAAATGACTAAGTTGATGGAGTTGAATCCTACATTACACACATCTCCTAGTAGAGGATAGGATGATGTTGGGATTGGGAGCATAGCACCTATTCCCTTTCCCAGTTTTATGGACAATTGATGGGGACTCAAGTAGATGGGAGAAATTCCAATTTTTTTGAAGCGATAAAGTTTTGTGATGTATTTAGAATATCTAAGATAGACTTATTTTTTATGTGAACTAAACCATTCTTACATTACTATTTAAATGTATTTGTATTGTTATAATAGTTTGATTGTTGGTCATCGTGTACTACTAGCATACCTAAAATTTTAATTAATTTTTTTCGTAAATTAAGTCGAGAGATATCTAATTTAAAATATGTAAAGTTTAGAAATATAAATATTTCATCATAGAGATATTATAGAATTAATTTATTTTAAATAATAGAAATAATCATAACAAATAGATAGAAATAAAATAATAATAATTTTATACAAAAAGTTTTAATTTATTTTAAATAATTAAATAATAGAAACATCATAGAATTAATAATTTAGTATAATCATAACAAATAGACACTAAACAATCCCAAATTCAAACATACAAGGGTTCAACTAGAATAATGACTTTAAATAACCAAATACCAAAGCCAAACAAAGGAAATGAGACTTTTACCTTAAATGAATAAATTACATGAAGAAGGGTGGTTGGCTGTTTGGAAATCTACTTATTTTTCTTCTCTCCCTCCTATCATCGAAGAGAACATGCAATGAAAGAAAAATATTGTCACAATAAGAAAATATGAAAAATATTGTTCTAGCTTTAAAAAAATTGGAGACATCAAAACATAAAATCTAGATTCTAAACAAATCAAAACATAAAATCTATGATTTAAACTAAATCTCATCGCTTACACATCATAACAATACGCTCCACCTTAGTCATGTGGATAGTCTTGGGGAAGAGGTTGCAACAATGTATTTGGATCCAGTTGATCACTCTTTCTCTCTCTCCCTCTCTCTGTATTCAATCTAATGAGCCAACTAGATCTGCTCAACATTTTAATGTCTCAAGTATTGCCTTGTGGTCTGACTCACGAACTTTCCAAAGATTCTTATAATGTGGTTTTCTACCATATTTTATCAAGTGGACATTTGATGCGACAACAAGATTTGAATAATAAATAATCTTCCTCTCTGTTTGCCAATACTCGAATAACCACAAGTTAGGGTTCTTCATAGAATATCGTCTAAGCCATGTGCTGGTTACAACCACCGCACTGACATGGTACTCTAAACCTTCACCATCTATAAACGAGTGATCCAATTTTTGTTTGGCTTGAACAAAATGACACAAATAATAATCTATGCCTTCTTCATTTTCTTCAGGTGCAATAACAACAAAAACATGGCCTGCAGTGACAAATGTACAAAATGCGGTCATTAATTCAGAAAATACTTGCGTAAAAGTTATAAAGTTACATATTGAAATTACAAAGATATATAAATATATATATTACTAGGTTGCACTAGATCAGAGAAGCAGTCAAAGTCAATAGATGATTCCATCTGTACCATTTCCAGTGCTTGTGGGGGACGATAGGTGTCAATTGGGTCCAAAACCTGTATATCCCATTTGTCCACCCATTCAGTCGACTCACAGTCATCCCAATTTTCCTCTGCACATGATGGACAATAGAATTCCATTTTTCATGTGTGGATACTCCATGAACCTAAATCAGAGCTTCTAAAAGAGTGCAACTCATTGGATCCTGTTAGTGTGCAACAATCTTGATATGGTGCAATGTTAGTATTATCTATCAACCAAAAAAATCTACGAACCGTAGACTCACCTTCCTTACCTAGACCCATTGTAGCATTACACCACTGGACAATGGATTTTGCATCTGTCAATATTGCTCCATCTTTGTACTTTAGTTTTTCATGAGCTAAGGCTCTTTTGATGCATGCGCCTGCACCATCGTGCTCTCCCTTTCCATGACCAGCCTCTATGAAATTCCACATGTATTGAATTCTACACAACTTGTGCATCCTGCTCAACCAATAGAACATCCATGCATTCTTGAATTGAGATGCACAATTGTCTAACCAAATAACATTTTGACAATATGTGATGCCCCTATTAGCCAAATCTCCATAAAATAGTTGAAAACAACCATGTACAAACTCTGTAGAATGTGATTGATCATCGGTGATGTAAAAATGGTACTCTCTCAAAATCTTCCTATCATCCTTTGTACTTGTAGGTGAATGCATGAATGTTATGTGAACAAATATGGAAACCTATTGAGAAGTATAATACTTTTCTTGCACCTCATTTTGTGGTTGTAGTGTGTAGTTCTCTATGAAATCTACAACCAAAACAATGGTATCCAGTGGAAATGTATCCTTGCACAACTTGAATTGCAAATCCAGCCATCGAGCTCTATGGGTATGCCTTGCATACTCGTAAATAATGTTTTCACGAAAAATCTTCATAAACTCATACACTGGAATCTTTTCAATGACTAAATCACATATTTTACCATGTTTCCCATCTTTTAGAGGATATGTCACTGTCTTAAATTTTTCGTAATCTACTATTTCATTTCCAATTGCATGTGTACTATCCATATGTTGACAAGTTGATAAAAGTTGCAAAGAACCACAAAATAAGCACGTAACATCCAAGCATGATGTCTTGTAAAATTGTTGGCCATCCCTTATTTCACATAAAATATTGGATATAAATTCTCTTGAAGATCTTGGTGGCTCATTTATGTCACAATCCCACAAAACAAACTGAGAATGCAAAATTATGCATATATGCCTAAAAACATCAAAATGGTTAGAAAATTCAATATGTATCCTACAACAAGAATTTGTGCATGTGTGATTTATCTTCACATAAAAAGGTTTACCCATCTCAAAAATCTTTGACTTATTTGAATTTGAGGATACATACTAATAAATTTTGCAAAAAATTGTGTTTGAGTTGTGTCCAAAAAATGTTTCTCATGTGGCTCACGATTTTTGCTACCAATCCTCCTTCTTACAACATCTCTTTGATTAGGGGAAACACGTGTGTTATTTTTCCAAAAATCTTCGATCAATGATTTCAAGGCTTCACTAATTTCTTTATCCTTTCGCGGTAGTCTACCGCTAAATGTCCATAGCTCATTTTTTGTTGGATCTTCTAATCTCTCACACCTTAGCATGGCTCTCCTTAGAGTACCTCTACCAATTTTTAATGTTTTGCTTGTCTTTCTCATGAGTCAAACTTTCTTCATTTGGCTACTTACTATTTTTGATGTAAGTACTCGTCTTGCGATATTACTATTTTTGGTGTGTGATTTAGAACCCACTTTTTCATAAGCATTCATTAGATTATTTACAATGTTTTTTTCATTTGAATCATCCATCGTTCTTAGCCCAAGAATCTTCATGATAGGCCTAAATTTTAAATTCCTCATCATTTCAACAAATAATTGGCATTGACCTATAATATTTAATTCATCAAAAAATAATCTCCACATACGATTAACTTTTCTTTGACAAGTATGCTTGCTAATCTTGTCAGGCATTGATTTCAAAATGTTACTATCAATATCAATCAAATATTTTGGTCTTCTAAAACGAATTCTAGAAGGTGTTATAATCTCTTCAATTCTCTCAACATTTTGAACATCAACATAAGGTTGAGTGTATTGCATACCTTGAACTGAAGATGATGTGCCTTGGCAATAAGATGCAAAAGATGGAATATCACCTACTTGATGTGTTGATGTTGTGCCTTCAACATGACATGATGGAGTGTGTATATTGTCAGATCTACAAATCGGTGTCTCTTCAACATGAGAGGATGATATGACTTCAACATTGGAAGATGGTGTAGCGGACAATATGACTCCAACATTAGAAGATGGTGTAGCTTCACAATTCAATTGTCTTCTTGAGTGTAACAGTCTCATTCGTTCTCTTTGTCTTTCCAATTCTTCCTCTTTGTTTCTTGGTATCGGTGGTTCTTGATCCTCTTCGAAAGTCAATTCTTCATTATTTCTTTGCAATTTTCTTTGCTCACGTAGTAATTTCATTTTATCTCTTTTAATTGCCAAGTCTCTCTCCCTATCTTCATTTGTTTGATTTTTTGGTTTCTTCCTTGGCATGATGATGATTTCTACATGTCAAATTATTCAAACATTTGAATTACTTAAAATGTTTAAATTACAAATTATTCAAATACATTTAAAAATTATAATTATTTGAATGAATACACAATATATATATAAAATGACTTGTCAAATTTCTAACCATTTCGAAATAACATTTCATTGAAACATACAAATTTTAATGAATTCACTATATATTAAACACCATGTCAAATTATAATCAAATTTGTATCAATATATCAACAAACAATATTTAAAATAGATTGCACTAACTTTTTCTATACAAGGAATATTCAAAAATTCTTCAAATCATGTATCCAATGATTGAATTTGGTGTTTGCTAGCTTCCAAAAGTGTTTGCCACCTTAAAATAGTGTTTGTTAGCTTGAAATAGTGTTTTCCACCTTGAAAGAGTGTTTGTTGTGTTGAAACCCGCGATTTCTATCGGGATAACAGAGTGCAGAATAGAACAAAAGCAAAGAATGAATGAAACGGGCCACAAAGTTTCTTTTTGACCATTTTTAGGTGATTTCACATAGTGCATATGCGCTATAGCTCGTATGCACTATGTGAGAACACATCACTCTCCACCCTCCCTACTCTCTCTCTCTCTCTCCCTACTCTCTCTCTCTCTTCCTACTCTCTCTCCCCTCTCCCATCCCCTACACACTCTCTCTCTCCCCTCTCCCATCCTTTACTCTCTCTCGCTCTCCCTCTCCCACCGCCTACTCTCTCTATCTCTCTCACCCTCTCTCCTCTCCCATCCCCTACTCTTTAGATCTCTCACACACACTCCCATCCTCCCTCTCCCACTTCTTACTCTCTCTCTCTCTCCCCCATCTCCTTACTCTCTCTCACACTCTCACATCTGCTACTCTCTCTCTCCCATCCCCTAAACTCTCTTTTACAGATACACACTCCCATCCCCCCCTCTCTCTCCTCTCCCATCCCCTACTCTCTACTCTCTCCCTCCCATCCCCTACTCTCTCTCACACACTCTCTCCCATCCCCTACTCACTCTCTCTCTCTCTCTCTCTCTCCCATCCCATTCTCTTTCTCTGCCACCTCCTACTCTCTCTCACACTCTCTCCCATCCCCTACTCTCTCTTACACACACTCCCATTCACCCCTCTCTCCCATCCACTACTCTCTCTCTCTCTCTCTCTTGGGCTACTCTCTCTCTCTCCCCTCTCCCACCACCTACTCTCTCTCTCTCTCTCTCTCCCTCTCTACTCTCTCTCTCCCATCCCCTACTCTTACTCTCTCTCTCCAATCCCAAACTCTCTCACACACTCTCTCCCATCCCCAACTCTCTCTTACACTCTCTCTCATCCTTTCACTCTGTCTCTCTCATCTTGTACTCTCTCTCTCTTTGCCACCTCCAACTCTCTCTCACACTCTTTCCCATCCTTTCACTCTATCTCTCCCATCTTGTACTCTCTCTTTTCCACCCCCTACTCTCTCTCACACTCTCACACTCTCTCCCATCCCCTACTCTCTCTCTTTCATAGACACACACACTCCCATCCCCCCTCTCTCTTCTCTTCCATCCCCTACTCTCTAGATTTGTCATGTGCACTCCTATCCCCCTCTCTCTATCTCCCTCTCCCTACTCTCTCACACTCTCTCCCATCCCCTACTCTCTCTCTCTCACTCTCTCCCATCCCCTACTCTCACTCTCTCTCCCCCCCATCCCATTCTCTCTCTCTCTCTCTGCCACCTCCTACTCTCTCTCACACTCTCTCCCATCCACTACTCTCTCTTACACACACTCCCATCTGCCCCTCTCTCCCATCTGCTACTCTCTCTCTCTTTTGGGCTACTCTCTCTCTCCCCTCTCCCATCCCCTAAACTCTCTCTTTTGTAGATACACACTCCCATCCCCCTCTCTCTCTCCCCTCTCCCATCCCTTACTCTCTAGATCACTCACACACACTCCCATCCCTCTCTCTCCTCCTCTCCCACTCCCTCTCCCACCACCTACTATCTCTCTCTCTCTCAAATTCTCTCTCTCCCTCTCTACTCTCTCTCTCTCTCTCCCATCCCCTACTCTTACTCTCTCTCTCCAATCCCCAACTCTCTCTCACACTCTCTCCCATCCCCTACTCTCTCTGAAACTCTCTCTCATCCTTTCACTCTATCTCTCTCATCTCGTACTCTCTCTCTCTACCACCTCCTACTCTCTCTCACACTCTTTCCCATCCTTTCATTCTGTATCTCCCATCTCGTACTCTCTCTTTGACACCCCCTACTCTCTCACACACTCTCACTCTCTCTCCTATCCCCTAGTCTCTCTCTTTCACACACACACACACACACACACACACACTCGCACTCCCATCCCCCCTCTCTCTTCTCTCCCATCCCCTACTCTCTAGATTTGTCACATGCACTCCCATCCCTCTCTCTCCTCCTCTCCCACTCCCTCTCCTAGGTCACCTACTATCTCTCTCTCTCAAGTTCTCTCTCTCCCTCTCTACTCTCTCTCTCCCATCCCCTACTCTTACTCTCTCTCTCCCATTCCCAACTCTCACTCACACTCTCTCCCATCCCCTACTCTCTCTCACACTCTCTCCCATCCTTTCACTCCATCTCTCTCATCCCATATTCTCTCTTTCTTCCTCCCCCTACTCTCTCTCACTCTCTCCCATCCTTTCACTCCATCTCTCCCATCCTTTCACTCTGTCTCTCCCATCCCATACTCTCTCTCTCTGCCACCCCCTACTCTCTCTCACACTCTCACACTCTCTCCCATCCCCTACTCTCTCTCTTTCACAGACACACACACTCTTATACCCCCACTCTCTTCTCTCCCATCCCCTACTCTCTACATCTGTCATGCACACTCCCATCCCCCCTATCTCTCTCCCTCTCCCTCTCCTACCGCCTACTAGATCTCTCTCTCTCAAGTTCTCTCTCTCCCTCTCTACTCTCTCTCTCTCCCATCCCATCCCTTACTCTTACTCTCTCTCTCTCTCTCTCCCATCCCCTACTCTCTCTCACATTCCCATTCCCTAATCTTACTCTCTCTCTCCCATCCCATACAAGCTCTCTCTACCACCACCTACTCTCTCTCACACTCTCACACTCTCTCCCATCCCCTACTTTGTCTCTCTTACACACATTCCCATTCCCCCTCTCTCTCTCCCTCTCCCACTCCCTCTCCCACTGCCTACTTTCTCTCCCCCATCCCCTACTCTCTCTCTTTCATAGACACACACTCCCATCCCCCCCTCTCTCTCTCCTCTCCCATCCCCTACTCTCTAGATTTGTCACACGCACTCCCATCCCCCCTCTCTCTCCCTCTCCCACTCCCTCTTGCACCACCTACTATCTCTCTCTCTCTCTTAAGTACTCTCTTTCCCTCTTTAATTTCTCTCTCCCATCCCCTACTCTCACTCTCTCTTCGATCCCCTACTCTCTCTCACACTCTCTCCCATCCCCCACTCTCTCTCTCTCTCTCTCTCTCTCTCTCTCTCTCTCTCTCTCTCTCACCCATCCTATACAAGCTCTCTCTACCACCCCCTACTCTCTCTCAAACTCTCACACTCTCTCCCATCCCCTACTCTATCTCTCTTATACACATTCCCATTCCCCCCTCTCTCTCTCTCTCACACACTCCCTCTCCCATTGCCTACTCTCTCCCATCCCCAACTCTATCTCTCTTATACACTTCCATTCCCCCTCTCTCTCCCTCCCACTCCCTCTCCCATTGCCTGCTATCTCTCTCTCTCTCACTCTCTCCCTCTCTCTCCCATCCCCTACTCTCACTCTCTCTCTTTTCCACCCCTACTCTCTCTAACACTCTCTCCCATCCCCTAATTTCTCTCTTACACACACTTCCATCCCCCCTCTCTCTCTCTCCCATTCCCTCTTCCATTGCCTACTCTCTTTCTATCCCATCCCCTACTCTCTCTATCTCTCTCTCCCCTCTCTCATTCCCTCCCACTGCCTACTCTCTCTCTCTCTCTCTCTCTCTCTCTCTCTCTCTCTCTCTCTCTCTGCTACCCCTACCCTCTCTCACATTTTCACACTTTCTCTCTTTCTCTCTTACACACATTTCCATCCCCCCTCTCTCTCTCCCTCTCCCACTCCCTCTCCCATCACCTACTCTCTCTTCCATCCCCTACTCTCTCTTCCATCCCCTACTCTCTCTCAAGCTACTCTATCTTCCCCCTCTCCCATTCCCTACTCTCTCTCTTTCACACACATGCACTCCCATCCTCCTCTCTCTCGCTCTTCCTCTCCCACTCCATCTCCCACCACCTACTCTCTCTCTCCCCAATCCCCTGCTCTCAATCTCTCTCTCCCAACTTTTACTCTCTCTCACACTTCCTCTCTCTCCCATCCCCTACTTTCAATCTCTCTCCCCCATCCTGTACTCTCTCTTTTCCACCTCTACTCTCTCTCACACACTTCCTCTCTCTTGCATCTTGTACTCTCTTTGCCACCCCTACTCTCTCACATTTCCTCTATCTCCCATCCTATACTCTCTCTGCCACCCCTACTCTTTCTCACTTCCTCTCTCCCCTCTCCCATCCCCTATTTTCTCTCTATCTCTCTCACACACACAAATAGCCATTCCCTCGCCCCACCCCCCTAGCTCTCTCTTGGTTTTGGTTTGCAATTTAGGTCTCAATAGTGCGTGCACACTATAGCGCATGCGCAATATAGTGCGTGCGCACTACCTCGAATTCAATAGCGTTTTAATAGCGCATGCGCGCTATAGGGCACATGCGCTATTCAAAGCTTTTCATTAAAACCAAGCCTAAGGCTTGGTTTTGCCTTGGAGATCCAACCCAAAGGTTTGGAGTTTATAAACAGGTTTGAGATGTGTTTTCCAGCAAAAATACAAAAAATGATTAATTTTTCTTGTGTGCTCCCCTTCAAGATTCCTCGTGGTTGGGTATCGATAAGATCAAGTTACATAACATTATAGGTCTTTGTGTTAGCTATCTAACCATATAATTTATTTTTAATTTGAACTATGTTAAGTATTTCATCTATAATTTTGTTTGAATGTATGTTCATTTTTTGTCAAAAACCACCATGTACTAATTGGGCTGTAGATTTTAGCTCATTCATCGAATTTTGTAACAACTTAGTTTTTTAGAAACTAGACTCCATTCTACACACTTTGAAAAAAGAAGTTTTGATTTTAGATTAGTTTTCAATCATTTCTAGGGGGAGCACATAGATATTTCACATTTTTGAGATGGGTCTAATTAAAAAATTCATTAAAAAAAAAATACACATTTATAAAATTACCCGAAAAATTTGGGATAAACTACATAGTGTTAGGTAATTTTTGACCGGAGCTATTAAAGAATTTCAAAAAAAAAGTTAAAATTTTAGGGGGCCCACACTTTGTACTATGTTATATCTTTTTGGAATAAACAGTACCACTTTCTGTGGCCCCCTTTTTTGAGGACCTAAAACTAAACCATTTTGAAAAAAAAATAGTAGTTTAGAAACTAGATTCAAAGGACTATGACTTTTTTTTTGTGATATCTTAAAATTTTGAGCGTAACTATCTTCAAATTCTTGTTGAAGTCCAGAATTTGTTGATTTCAGGAAAAAGGTGTCCACTTATACCCCCCTTTTGGCACCACAATTTTGTGCACTTACCCAAGGACTAGTCCAACAATTTGATAACTTGTAGACAGTTCTACTGTCACCCCTGATGGGATGATAGAAAATATAGTTGTAACCTTAGACTCTCTAGAGTATTGTGTAGACTTCATGATTCTATCCCTCAAAGTTAATCTATCTAGTTACCCTATCATACTAAGTTGACTATTGTTAGCTATAGTTGATGGAAATATAAGTTGTAGATCAAGGAATATGACTATATCCAATGGCCAAGAAACAAAGAAATTTGATTTATAACCTCTAGCATAACCATTACTAGATTTGAGCACATCTATTTAGCCAGATTTAGGGGGTGAAGAAGAAAAATTAAATTCTATAGTACAACTCATGATGTTACATAGACAATCCTTTCTAAAGTTGCAAGAGGAAGATTTAGTACTACAGAGTATGCTTACTAATAGTTGTGTGGTAGAAAAGGATGTATCTAAAATTTCTATGTTGGAATTAATCACATATGAGGAATGTGATAAGAATCGTACTCTACTCAAAGAACCTAATATTTTCCATCAACTCTTATCGTGTGAATTAGAAGCAAGTCCAATCTTTGAAGCTACCATAATAGAGTCTACCACTACTGTTGAACTATCTAAAGGTCATAATCTCCATGTTAATCCCAAATGAACACCCACACAAATGGGACAATTACAAGAGTTGCTTCAAAGGCATGAAAAGGCCTTTGCATGGGACTCTAGTGATATGAAAGGATTGAGTGCTACATTGTGCACTCATAGATATACATCAATGAAGGATATGAAAGGATACACAGTGATTGAAAAAGAATTATTAATAGTAGTTTATGCCTTGAACAAATTTCATCACTACATAACTGGCTATACCATATTTGTTCATACTAATCATGTAGCGATTAAATATCTCATGAATAAAACTATTATAATAGGTAGGTTAGCAAGATGGTTACTGTTGTTGTAAGAATTTAATATAACTATAGTTGGTAAGCCTGGAAGAGCCAATGTTGTAGCTGATTATTTATCAAGAATCCATCATGATTCTAATGACACTACTCTAGTAGATGATGCATTTCTAGATGAACATTTTTCTTACAAGGAAAAGAAGCTTCTTGTAGAGAAAAGTTTTCATTTCTCTTGGATAGATAATCTCTTGTTTTATACTAGACTTGATCAAGTTATGAGAAGATGTGTGAGAGAGGATGAGACATATGACATTCTACATGCATGTCATAATGAATTATGTGGAGGGCACTTTGCAGCAAAAGGAACAACCTTGAAAATCTTAACAATTGGTTATTATTGGCCTACACTTCACAAAGATGCAACCAACTATACACGGAAGTGTGATAAGTGTCAAAGGATAGGCTGACCAAAAAGAACAGACGAAATGCCTCTTAACCCACAGATGACATTAACACCATTTGACAAATGGGGCATGGACTTCATTGGTCTAATTGATCCTCCATCCAATGGGAAATCCTATATCCTTGTGTGTACTAACTATTTGACAAAATGGGTTGAAGTCAAGGCCATGAAGCATGCTCATGATGAAAATGTTGTAGAATTTCTATATGAAGAAATTTTCACTTGCTATGGTGTACCCAAATAGCTAGTCACCAACCAAGGTGTGTAGTTTACCTCTAATATGATCTTAGAACTAATGAAACAATATAACATCAGGTAGTAGAAATCCAATCATTATCACCCTCAAGCTAATGGGCAAGAAAAAGTCACAAATTGTGAATTAGAGAACATCCTAACAAAAATAGTTCACTTGCACCATAGGGATTGGACTAGAAAATTACAAGAAGTAGTTTGGGCCTATAGAAAAACATGGAAGACTAGTACATTATTTACACCATTTGAGCTCCTACATGGTAAAGTAGCAATGTTCCCCATTGAATTTGAACATAAAACTTTAAGAACTGCATTGGAGTTGGACATTCAACTTCTTGTAGCATAGAGAGAATGTCTTCTACATCTTAACTCTTTGAATGAAATGTGAAAATTTGCTTTGGAGCCTAGTAAAATTGTATAGAGACAAAGAAACTAATGATATGACTCCCACATTATCAATAAACAATTTCAAGTTGGTGACTGGGCACTCCTATATGATTCCTAATTTAAAGATATGTCAAGAAAGCTACAGACAAGATGGTTGGGTTCATATGAAATTAATCATGTTTTTGACAGTGGAGCTGTTCAATTAACTACCATTGACTTAGTTCCTTTTAAATTATTAATCAATGGTCATAGACTCAAATTATATAAACAACCCCAAACAAAAGAGGGCTTCCTACAATAGTTCCAACAACCAAATTCAAATATAAACTAGGTAACTCTTCCTATAGTTGAAGGTCTTAACCTTTCGACTATTGCTCTTCAACACTAATTTCTTTATGTATGCTCATAATTAAGACTTTATGTCAATGCAAAGTTCCAAATTTCTTCATTCACTTTCTCATCTCATCTCATTTCTTTACCTTCCACCCACCCAATTTCCACATTATCATTTTCTAATGCTTTCAATAAACACTGCAAATTTGCTGATAGATGTTGTCACTGCTAATGCAACTTTTTCCACCTTTTGGTATGTACAATGCTCAAATAACAAGTATAAGATTTTCAAATTATTATTCAATTATAGTACCCAAATTTTGTTGATTATATTTAGTATTGTATTCTTTATATTATCATGACAAAATGCTAGTTCCATACCCTGTACTAAGCCTAACAAGTGTGGATAGTTGTCCATATTTCATAAGGGGCAGGAAGGTCACTAAAACCCAATGACATTCCTATTTATTCATAAAAGATTTTTCCAAATCTTCATATTTCCTTCATTGATGGATTTTAATTGTCATAAGTACACAAGTATCTAGGTGTCGTACCACTTATTTTTGAATGATTTTATTGTTAGGCTATGATGTGACTTGTATTTAAATTTTAAGTGATCTAAATTCCATTTTTAGATGATTTTCACACACACCTATGATTTACTCTCTTTAAAGCCATATTATTGCTCATAACAAATCATTATAACATTAATGACCTATTAAATGAAATGTGAAAATGGGTCTATAAAACAATAGAAGAAGCTTGAATTCATAAGGGGGAAACAATGTAGACAGTGAGTGTTTAATAGAAATGGGTGGACAATTGTAGAGACAAGAACCAGTGGAACATACCATTTTTCTCTCAGATGTAGAGGTCATAATGAGATTTAATGCATGCAGTTGGTTAGGGTATTTCCTAAGTTTGACTGCATTTGATGATGAAGCAGCTACAAAATTCACAAGGATGTTTGTTGAATGAGAAGCTTCTGTATGGGGTTTAATGGTGATTTTTATAAAAGAGCGTATAGTAGAAGTAACAAGGTTATAGGCAATAGGAGAACATTATCCTAATACACATGACACAAGATCAACTATAGCTCAGTTTGTCATACCAACTGATCCTTAGATGGAGATTACCAAGCAAGGTTGCAAAAGAACATCTCTTTTGCTGCCATACAATGAGATGGTCATGTACATTATTACACACCTCACATGTGAAGGAATATTTTCACATTTACCTGCACACCATTTTAAATTGCTCTGTCATATAAGGAATAATCGTCTGATAAATGTTCCCAATTTCTTGTAAAATATGTTATGTATTAGTGTGGAAGAAACCCAAAAGGAGAAGAATAATTGTATCACCTATCATGCCCTAATTAAGTTACTCATAGAAAGGTCTCTTAGGTTTCTCCCATGTCATGGGCAGAATTTGTCCAATCTAAAACCCTACATTCCCAAGTTGCCCTTAATGAAAAACCCAGTGAGGAGAATGTAGTTCCCATAATGAACCCAAAAATGTGCAAGAAAATGTACAAGAAAATGTAAAAGAAAATGTGCAAGATACCATGCCTTTACCTATTCAAGAAACCTCGAAACCTACCTCTAGCTAAGCAAAGAGAAAATGGAAATTGTAAGAAGAAATCTCTATTCTAGTAAAAGAAGAACCAAACCCTACATTCATGAGGCAAAAGAGAACCAAGAAGGGTCCTACAACAATTACTTCTGTAGTAGAGACACCAAAAGGAAATGGTAGGCAAAAGGTTGTGATACAAGAAGAAACCTCATAAGAATGAGCCTTAGAATGAGAGTGAAAATTTCTAAAGAATCCACTTTATCCAAGCTATATGCTAAAGAATCCCCTATACAAATTGTTCTTGATCACTCTCCTCCTCATCTTAATGAGGAATGTAGGGTTGTAAGTTAATGAAAACCCAAATGATACCCTAGTAGGCCAATCGGGTACTTCAAGTAGTAAAGATGAAATAGTTCCTGAGCAAGTTTATCCAAACACTACCCTAGTTCCCTATAAATCAACATGGCTTATTGATTTTGTAGAATATTCATGGAGGGAACAGAGAAAGAGGAAAAAAAACCATGAAGAAGATAGTGGTTACATTACCCTACAAAAACTACTTTTCCAGTTGTTTGGACAAGAAATTTTTGGTAAGGCCTTATGGGAAGAGGAGAGGAAAAATATGAAGAAAGTTATAGCATCCATAGGTGAAGAAATCACCGATTTGAAGGAGCAATTAGCAAATATAAAAAAAATGAATGGATCATGCTCTCAAATTGGCTAATCAAGCACTTGCCTATAGACCACCACCATGGATCTATGCTCTTTATTTAAAGAAATAGTTTCTTTTATTCCAAATTATGCTAACTCTTAAGGATATTAATATAGAATTAAAATCAGCCCAAGAATTCTATGGCTTATATTGGACTCTACCATCCTGGTAGCAAAATTTTCTTTGTGAATTATATGTGGATAATTTTACCATCCCTTTAGAAACCTAATGGAATCCTTTACTCTATATAGAGAAATACATTTAAGAGCTTTAATTTTGTAAATGTCTAATGAAGCAAACTATGATATGCAACTGAATAATTACAGAGATGAGGAAAGGACAAATCCACTACCATTAAGAGCTGAGAGTAGTAAACCAAAAGAAATTCTTAGGGATTAGTTTGGATTAACTCATGGGGATAAGAACAAGGAAGTAAGGGATAGATTCTTCATTGCTAGAACCAAGGCCTATACTAATTATGAGAACTTCCCCTACTTTGTCTTCTAGAGAGCTATGGTTGGTGCTAGAAGTAGATGGGCTAGATCACCTGAGTCACTTAAAAGGTTAGAGCCACATAGTCCCATCAATTTGGAGGTTTCCCTTCACCGAGCTCCAAAGTATCTAGAGTTAGGGAAACATGCTAGACTAGATTATGGTGCCCACTCACTATGCAACCTCTAATGCTCATGTGGCCTTTATATGACATTAATGCTGACAAACTTGACAAGCTATAGGAGGACAACAAAAGGGGAGTTTGGAAAAGAACAAGAGGATTCTACTATACCTTCAAGAGCAACAGGAAAGGAAGGATAGAAGTTGGGGATTTCAGGTCACTGACTAGGAAATGCAATGCTTGAGGACAAGCATTAATTTACCAAGGGGTAGATGATGAGGCTAATTATTGCCTCTATTTCATGATAGTTTTAAACACTTTGTTAATACTCTATTTTATTTTTATCAAAACATTTGTGAACTCATGTTTACCTCAACCAATGATTAACCTATGGGTAGATAGTATGTCATCTTTTTCCAATATCATAATTATGATGCAATATTTCATATAATTATCAGAATGTGTGTTCGTATATTTGAATTTAATTTGATAATTCTTATTCATGTATATCTTTGCATTATAATTAACCTGTTAGAAATGAACCTAAAGATGATTGGAAGAATTCAAAGATGAATGTTGAAGACAGCCAACAACATTCAAGGAGAAAGATGTTGAAGTCTAGCCATGGTGAAAAAAGTCATAATGGTATCGAAGGAAATGAATGTGAGTATGGAGGAGCCATGAAGAGTTGTTACATTCTCTAAATTTATTGCTATGTCAAAGTAGTTGTCCAAACTTTATTATTCCTACCTTAAGCTGTTATCTCCTATTCCCACCTTAAGCTATTATTTTCCTTCTTTCTCTCCTATGGATTTATAGCTAGGTTGTTTACTTTTCTATTTCAGAATAAATATGAATCTTCTATTTATAGGGATCAAACCATGTGTGTTATTTTAGTTAGAAGGATAAATTTTATGACAAGAGACTGTTAACTTTTATAGTGAGTTGTTTTAGAGTTCTATGTATTGTTCCCATGTAATGAATTTTTGAAACATAATGAAATAGCTTTTTGCTTCTATTCTACTTTACAAGATTAGAAGAAGCCAACCAAGGGGGCCCACTTGGGAGGCGGATTAGATTAGATTAGAATAGTATAGATTTCTTTTCCAACATTTCTAGTATTGCAAGTAGAAGTTGTAGTTCCTTCCTATAGCATCATACTCTGTGAATGTTCCTGCAGCATCTATGAGAACAGTTATAGTAGATGAATTGAGTTGGAATAGATGTTAAAATTTTGTTACATTTCCAATATTGGTTCCAGTTAAGTGGGTTAGTTTCCTACAGCGATAGTGTAGGTTCTTTTCCTTGCATTTTACTTTACTGTAGCATCAACATAATGACTCATTAAGAGACCTAGTGCACATATTGTGTCAACCATTTCAAGTATATGTCCTTGGGTAGATTAAATGTACCTCATAGTGGGAAAAATAATCCTTAGATTGAATACACTATTCCTAAGCATGGCCTAGAGCATGAATATTATACACCTATTATGAGGAGGACCATGTAGTACCTACATTATTGACTCCAAAGAGGGATGACACATGGAGGATGTGCACAAATAGTAGAGAAATCAATAAGATTATCATTAAGTACGAATTTTCTATTCCTCAGGTGGAGGACATGATGGATGAATTTTTTAGAATTCTTTAGAATAACTGAGAGGGGGGTGAATTCATTATTCAAGGTCAAGATGTATCAATAAAACTTTTCAGTTAGCTTGGTGAACCCATTAAACATTCATATCTATACACACATCCAAGCTTGTCACTAAAACTTATAGGTTACTATTAAATCAACAACTAGTAATAAAACATGAAACATAAAAATTCATCCTCACACTTAACACAGTGATTTAACATGGAAATCTAATTTGGGAAAAACCACTAGTAACATGTTGCTCCTTTTTCACTCTTCTAAAGTAATGACTCATGAGAGGACAACCATGTTAAAGGTTACAACACAATGTGACCCAGTTAAGGGATTTCAATCACCCTATTAGAAGTGAGCCTGGTTAAAGGATTTTTAGTCCATTCACTTGGAATGCCACCCCGTTAAAGGATTTTCTAATGATTGTTAAGTCAACTTTAGTCCAAAGGATTTTACCCAAACTAATATAATTGTTAGAGAGTAACAGTAGAGCTTTGATCTGATACAACTTGCAACTTCTCTTATAGATTTTAGATCACAATTTAGGCCTCAATTTTCTTGGCTTTTAATATTTGTAGCTTTGATAGCTTGTTCACCCTTCAATAATATATCTCCTTAATCCTTCTTGCTTGGTACACCAATGCAATCACTTCAGTGGTCATTGGACAAAGTAGAGTCCTTGACTCTCTATCTGTGTTCTTCCTTAGTCCTTTTTGACCTTTTCAATATCTCCCCTTCTACATATGCTTTTTTTCATGACTAGACATTTCTTAAATAAAGAATTAGAATACTTTGCCACTTTTTACTCCATCATCCATTTTAGGGTTTGGATGGAATAGGTAGGATACAATGTATCTACCTCATATCTTGTATCTTCTAGAAACTTGTCAACTTAGATTTGATGAATCTTTAACTTTTCTAATAATGCAGTAGTTGGCATTATTAATCTTATGATGCTTGGCACATACTACATTGCTCAACATCAATTGTGAGTTTACTTAGCGCCAACTATGTTTTACTGTTGCTTGACACCTATTGTATTTTCTTAGCATGAACTTTGTTTCTCGACAGACACTAGATTTTTCTTTTACTCAGCTCCAACTTATTTTTTTCTTAGTTTGAACTAACTTTTCTTGGCACCTACTATAGACTTCGGCCAAGCTTTGCAGATAATCTTTGTATTACTTCTTCTTCTAAAGTTTCTAAGTGTAGCCAACCTTTGTAACATTAAGTAGATTATCAATACATCATTTCACCATTGTCTCAAATGATCCTTGTACTTCATTACATAATCATAACTCAACATTTCCTCTAGGTCCTATTGTTACATCTTATTGATTAAATTCTCTTCATCAATCAACTAAGTGATAGTACTTGGATCTTATAAGTAATTTTCTTACAAGCAAATAGTAGGTCTAAGATTAGTGACAAAAGAATGATTGAAAAAAATATTCTGCTTCAACAATCTCCCTCTTTGGCATTGATGGCAAACCAAATTGATCAACCAAGTCACCTAAATGGTAAAACATTTGTTTGACCAAACTGACTAAATTAAAACAATAAGACAATGCCAAAAAGAGAACTTGTATAAAAAAATTTCCTTCTATCAGCAACTTCCAACTTTTGCTTAAGTTACAAAATTATTTCTTATAACTCTCACTGAATTTCTTTTCTTATACCTCCTTCTTACATGGTAGATTAGGATGTCTCCCTCATGTTTTTACCTCTGATCAGCATCATCATTAATTGTCTCCTTCTCTAATGCACTTTATCTTTTCTCTCTCTTTGATCTATCCCTCTAATTAGTTTCTGCTATGTTTCCTTGCACTATTTCTCCCTCTTAGATTTTGATTTATTTCTACCATTTCTCCCTCTTTGACAACAATGCCAAAGACATCATTTTTACATCTTAACATGCAGATATAGAAATTTTGTATCTCTAGTTTCTCCCTCTGTCACCTTGCTTGTGACTGATTTGGAATTTCAACAATTTGATTACTTTAGGTAGTACCTAAAGTAAGATCCTCTAAATCAATTTGTGACATTTGGCAATCAACCTATTTGATGTAGGACAATCCTATTTTTACTTAAACAACCTTTGATAGGGGTATCACGCCTAACTTACCTCTTATATATTCATATGAATCCTTAGGTAATGGTTTTGTGAAGATGTCAACAATTTTTTCCTTTGAATTGACATACTCTATCTTCACGTCTTTGTCTCCAACTAGCTCTCTTAAGTAATGATACTTGATTGCAATGTGCTTTGTCTTGACATGCATCACTAGATTCTTTGATATATTTTTAGCACTAGTGTTATCACATTAAAGTATCATATGTTCTATTTTTTCTTTCTTCATTCCTTTGAGTAGATGCTTGATCCATACAATGTTTGTGCAATTTATTGCAGCAACAACATATTTAGCTTCAACTAGGGATTGTGAGGTACAACTTTGTTTGTTACTAGTCCATGTAACTAGTCTCTTGCCTAAGAAAAGTGCTCCTCCACTAGTTCTCTTTCTATCATCTATATTGCCCCCTAGTTAGGATCAGTAAAGGCTCTCAAATCAAACTTTTCATTCTTATTGTAATATAGGCCTATCTCTTTTGTTCCTTTCAAGTATCTCATTATTCTTTTCACTGCCACTAAATGATTTTCTTTTTAATTTGTAGAGAATCTTGCAAATATCCCAATATATAATGCAATATCAGGTCTACTATGTACAACAAATTGTAGTCTACCAATCATTGACTTGTATAGTGTTTAATTCACTTCATTAGAATCATCATTCTTTGATAGTTTGTGTCCTATTATCATGGGTGTACTTACTAGTTTTGAATCTTCTAGTCTAAATGTTTTTAATATTTACTTCATGTAATTTGACTAGGTGACAAATATGCCATACTTAATTTGATAAATTTGTCATCCCACAAAGAATTTGATCTTACCAAACATTGACATTTCAAATTCATGTTTCATCTGAGTAGCAAAATCTTTGTGTAAAGCATCTTGCCCTCCAAATATTATATCATCAACAAAAATTTTAGATAATAGAATGCCTTTATCTTTTTCTTTCTTTATATATATATTTTTGATATCATTAGCTCTTTCAAATCCAACCTCCACAAGATACTTATGAAGTCTTTGATACCATGCTCTTGGCTCTTGTTTCAAACCATAAAGAGCTTTGTGTAGTTTACATACCATATCCTTGTTTTCATCAAAAAATCCTTTTGGTTGTTCTATGTAGACTTCTTCTTTTAGTATGCCATTTAGAAATGCACACTTAACATTCATATGATAAAATTTGAATCCTTTTAAGGCAGCATATGCAAGTAGAGTTCTTACTCCTTCCATTCTTGCAACAGGGGTGAATGTATTCCCATAGTCTATTCCTTCCTGTTGTGCATATCCTTTACAAACTAGTCTTGCTTTATTCCTTGTGATTTCACCATTTTCGTCTAACTTATTCCTAAATACCCACTTGGTACCAACCACATTTTTATCATCTAGTCTTGGAAATAAACACCAAGTTTTGTTTTTTCTCTATTTTCTCTATTTCTTCTTGCATGGCTTTGCACCAATCATCATCTTCTAGTGCATCTTTTATTGTTTTGGGTTCTTTTATGCTTACCAAGCATGATTCATTCCTTAGTCTATTCCTTTTCATTGATCTAGCATCTTTGTTTCCAATGATTTGATCAGCAAGATGATGTCTTTTAACATATTTGGATAGTCTTGGCTCAACTCTTCTTTCTTCATTTTTTCTTTTATCTTTAGAGTCACTATGTATATTTTTGTTAGGTATCTCAACATCTCTTTCATGTACACTAACTTTAGAATTAGAATGTGCAATTTCTTCATTTAAAACTTGACATCTAAATGCAACTTAGTTCTTGAATTTAATTTGACATTTACGAGCTCTAACTTGGTAGCCACTTAAACTTATTATTAGTTCCTAACTTGATTGCTAGCTTCTTATTCAGTAGGCATTCCTTCATAAAGTATACAAATGATTTGTATTCTTCTAGCCTTTTTATTGGTTCAACATTGTGAACTTCTGTGTATTCATCAAAATTTACATTTTCACTTTCCACAATTTTGTTAGTGTTAATATTTAAACACTTGTATGCTTTACTTCTTGTGGAGTAGCCAAGGAATATACCTTCATCACTTTTTGCATCAAAGTTACCATTCCTTACATCTTTAAGAATATAATATTTTCTCCCAAACACCTTAAAATATTTTACATTTGGTGAGTAACCATACAATAATTCAAAAGGTGTTGAATTAGTATCTTTCTTGATTTGCACTCATTTCAGGGTATAGATAGCTGTACTTACAACTTCTCTCTAGTATTTTAGAGGAACATTCTTCTCCATCATAAGTGTCCTAACATGGTCCATTATCGACCAGTTTCTTTTTTCAACAATTCCATTCTGTGGAGGGGTCCTAGGTGCAGAAGTTTGTCTTTTGATTCCTTTATCATTACAAAACATTTCAAAATCTTTTGATTTGAATTCTCCTCCTCTTTTTGATCTCAAATATTTTAGACTTTTACCTATTTATTTTTCAACTCTTTCCAAGAACCACTTAAACATTTTAAAGGCATCAAACTTTTGGTTTAGAAACATTAATATCATTAGTCTAGAGTAATCATCTACAAATAACATTATGTACTTGTCTCCCTTGTAACTTTGTACTTCTATTGGTCCACACAAGCTAGTATGAACAGTTTCTAGTATCTCTTTAGAGGTATAAGTTTTACATTTTACCTAGCTGACATTGTTTGCATATTACATTATCAATCTTTTTCAACATGGAAAAACCTCTAACTTTCTTCATGTTACTGATATTAATCAAGTTATCAAAGTTATCATCACATAGCCTTTTATGCCATAACCACACATCATCAATTTTCACAATGAGACAAGTAACATCCTCTATATAAAGGTAAAATAGATTGCTTCTAGTTTTTTCTCCATTTCCTATCAATTTCCCAATTGTGTCATATATTTTGACAGTCTTGTTTCCAAATTCAACTTTGCATCCCACATTGCTTAGTTGTCACACACTCAATAGATTATAATTCATTCCTTCAACATAGTAAGCATTATCATATGAGATCTTTTGCTATGAGTTTAATGGAATCTTTTCCTTTTATCAGACAAGAAGCATCATTACCAAATCTAACACTATTTCCATGATAATGATTTTAGGTGAAAAACTTACTTTTATTTCTTGTCATGTCATGTGAGCATCCACTATTAATGATCCATCTATCATTTTTGTTTACGCAGGTCACAAGTGCAGTTGCCTCATCTTCATTAGACTCATCCTTCATTGCAACATAAACTACTTCATCCTCATGTTCATTAGAATCATCTTCTTAAAAAATCTAGCACTTCTTGCCTTTGTCTTTGCAATCTTTGCTATCTCCATTTCTTCTACCTTTGTATTTTTCATTTCCTCTATAGTTTTTCATTTTTGGACATCTAGCAGCAATATGGCCAATCTCATTGCAATTAAAAGAAATGATGGGTAACTTACCTTTGAACTTTCCCTTTCCTTTGTGGAATCTTCTTGCCAGTAGTGCTTCTATTTGATGAACATCTTCTTCATTAGTATCACTATTACTAAACACATGCTTTATCTTTCTTTTCTTCTTCTACTTCTTCTCATCAGAATCCTTCAATAGCAACTTAGCCTTGAAAGTAGATTCAAGATTTTCTAGTTTGTAATTCTCAAAGTTGGATAACTCAAAAGTAGTGAGTCTACCTACTAGACCTTCAAGAGTTAGATTGTTTCATGGAATACATATCAATTCTTGGGTTGCTAAAACTCTAATAGCATATATAGGTAGTAATGGCCTTAAGAATTTGCTTAAATAGTATTGTCATCTATATGACGGGTAGCACCTTTTCTTACACTAAAAACTTCTTTTAATCTAGCAACATATTGAGCAATGTTCTCACCTTCCTCCATTCTTATGTCATCATATTTACCTCTAAGGCTTTCTGACTTGGCTCTTTGAACATTTTTATCTCCTCCATAGATGGTGTGCAATGCGTCCCACATTTTCTTTGCAGTGTTGCATCCTTTGATATCATCAAATTATGCCTAGCTGAGGGTAAAGGAAATCTCCAACATCGCCTATTTGTGTTTTTTCTTCTTCTTCATATCTTCTATAGTAGGAACTCCACTAGGATGAACATGTTCTACTAAGATGGTAGATTGTGCATGATCTCCTATTCTTTGAAGATATACTCTCATTAGACTTTTCCATGTAGGGAATTTGTCTCTGTTAAGTTTGGGTACTTCTCTCTTGGACATCTTGATCTTTGTGCCTCTAGTACCTTCAAACTAGTCCTATTAGCAGATGGCTCTGATACCAATCATTTGAATTCTTTATAATAATTGAGAGGGGGAGTGAATCAATTATTCAAGGTCCAGATGTACTAATAAAACTTTTCACTTAGCTTATTGAACCCATTAAACATTCATTTCTATACATGCATTCAAGCTTGTCACTAAAACTTGTAGGTTACTATTAAATCAACATACAGTAATAAAACATGAAACATGAAAATTCATCCACACACTTAACAAAATGATTTAACATGGAAACCTAATTTGGAAAAAAACACTAGTAAAATGCTACTCCATTTTCACTCTTTTGAAGTGATGACCTGTGAAAGGCCAACCTTGTTAAAGGTTACAAAGCACACTGTTAAGTGTGACCTAGTTAAGGGATTTCAATCACCCTATTAAAAATGAGCCTGGTTAAAGGACTTTAGGCCATTCACTTAGAATGTTGCCATGTCAAAGGATTTTCTAATGACTATTAAGTCAACCTTAGCCCAAAGGACTTTACACTAACTGATACAATTATTAGAGAGTAACATTAGAGCTTTGATCTAATACAACTTAAAACTTCTCTTGTAGATTTTAGATTACAATTTAGTCCTCAATTTTCTTGGCTTCCATTCTTTGCAACTCTAACAACTTGTTCACCCTTCAAGCATATATCTCCTTAAGCCTTCTTGCATGGTACATCAATGTAGTCACTTCAGTGGTCACTAGATGAAGCAGAGTCGTTGACTCTTTATCTCTATTCTTCCTTGGTCCTTTTTGACCTTCTCAATACCTCCCCTTATACATATGCTTTGCTTCATGACTAGACATTTCTTAAATAGGGAATTAGAATGCTTTTTTTCTTTTTTCTCCATTGCCCATTTTAGGTTTAGGACAAACTAGGTAGGATACAATGTATCTACCCAATATCTATGATGCACAGGATGATAGAGATGTGGAGAAGAGCTTGATCCAGGAGGCAAAGAAGACGTGAGAATGTAGTGGGAGCAGGAGTTCATGAAGGGGAAAGGAACTTCGGCAGAGGGGAGAGGGAATCCGAGTGACAACTCAAGGGATGCAGATGCTCGGGTCGCAGGCGCAAAGACGGTGGCCTAGAATCTATTTGAATTTTCCTTAAAATTACTTGTCTCAAATTCTATACCACTAGCTCATCATCCTTATCTTCCACCTAGTTCACAAACTTCAAGAAAACAAACTTGTTGGCTCAAATTTGGTGAATCTTTGACTTTTCTAATAATGCAATAGCTTGAATTATTAATCTTCTAATGCTCAACACATACTTCCTTGCTCAGCATCAACTGTGAGTTTACTTGGCATCAATTCCTTTTAATGATGCTCGGCACCTATTTTATTTTCTTGGCACCATGTTACTCAGCACATGCTAGATTTTTATTTTACTCAGCTTCAACTAATTTTCTACTCGTCTTGAACTAACTTTTCTCGACACTTACTATCAATTTTGTTCAAGTTTTGCAAAGAGTCTTTGTATTACTTGTTCTTCTAAAGTTTCTAAGTTCTGCCAACCTTTGTAACATTAATATGATTATCAATACATCATTTCACCATTGTCTTAACTAATCTTTGTACTTCATTACATAACCATAACTCAACCTTTTCTCTAGGTGTTATTGTTACATCTTATTGATTAAATCCTCTTCATCAATTAAGTCATAGTACTTGGATCTTGCAAGTAACTATCTTTCCAACAAATAGAATATTTGACATCAGTGACAAAATAATGATGGAAACATATGCTTTTTTTTAACAATCTCTCTTTTTCAACAATCATCTTTTTAATCAAATGATCTTTTAAATCAAATCTCAACAAAATTATTGGAGGATAAGTACTTCAACAAGATTGATCTTCAAATGGCTACCACTAGATCCACATTCAAGAGGGAGATGAATGGAAGAAAATGTTTAAGAAAAGAGATGATTTGTATGAATGGATAGTTATGCCCTTTGGGATTTTGAATGCACCTAGCACATTTAAGTTTTTGGTGAATAAAGTGTGGTGACCTTACATTTGTACATCTATTGTAATTTACTTTGATGATATTTTGATCTATATTAGAAGAAAGGAATAACACTTAAAACACTTGAGGATCATCTTGACTGTCTTATGAAAGGAGAAGCTCTTTGCAAACTTGAAGAAGTATAAATTCATGCAAACTAGTTTGACCTTTCTAGGCTTTCTTGTTTCTCAAGCTAGTGTTCAAATGGATCTAGAAAAGGACAAAGAAATCCTAGAATGGCCTAGTCCCTCTAGTGTAATAGGATTATGGAGTTTTCATGGGTTGGTAACTTTCTACAAGAAAAAATCTAAAATTTTAGTAGTAAAGTAGCACCAATAATAGACTATATCAAAGGAGGGGAGATCACATGGACAACAGATATTGAAGAGAGTTTTAATATTGAGAACAAAATGGTAACTAGAGCTCCTATAATGATAGTTCCAAATTTTGAAAAAGTTTTTGAAGTAGAGTGTGATGCTTCACATGTTGGGATAGGCTTTGTTCTTTTCCAAGCTAGTAAGCCTATAGCCTTCTTTAGCAAGAAATTGAATGATTTAAGAAAGAATTATTCTACCTATGATATGGACTTTTATACAATTGTTCAAGGATTAATACATTGGAGGCACTATCTGGTCCCACATGAGCTTGTAATATTTATTGATCATATTGCACTGAAATATCTCAACACATAAAAAGAAGTTGAATAATCAACAAGCCAAGTGGGTATCTTACTTACGAGAATATATCTTTTTTCTGAAACATAAGTCTAGAAAAATAATAAAGTTTTTTACACCTTCACTAGGCATGCTACACTATTAACCATAATGGAAATTGAGGTCATTGATTTTGATGCTATTATGGCCTTATGTGAGTGTAATGATGATTTCTAGGAAATTGTAGAATGACTAAAGCCTTCATCTTCTGGTAAGTTGGATCATGTGAAAGGCGATTATTCTATGTAGGATAGTTACCTCTTTAAGGGTAAACAACTATGTATACAGGGTGGATCCATGCTATAAAGCATTATCATGAAATTTCACAATGGTGAATTAGCTCAACACTTTGGAAGGAAAAAATAACAAAATTGGTTTAAGATAAGTATTATTGGCCTAAGATAAAGAGGGCATCACTAAATGTGTGGCAAGGTGCAAAACTTGTCAAGTAGCTAAAGGACATTCATAGAATATAGTATTATACATGCCTTTACTAGTACCTACCAAACAATGGATTGACTTAAGTATGGATTTTGTATTGGATCTGCTACACACTTAGTGAGGTAATGATTCTATTTTTGTACATGCTGATAGATTTTTTAAAATGGTCTACTTTATTTATTGCAAAAGGACCAATGATGCAACTAGAATAGCACAAATATTCTTCTCAAAATTTTTTCAATTACATGGTTTTCCAGAGATCATTATCTCTGATAGAGACACTACGTTCTTGAGTCATTCTAGAGGACTCTCTCTCAAGGAAAATAGAAACAATACTATAGTTTAGTAATGCCTATCATTCTCAAATTGACATAAAAACAGAGGTAGTCAATCAAATTTTGGGAAATCCATTACATAATGGGTGAGAAGCCTAAGGAATGAGAGTTGGCATTTTCTTAGGAAGAATTTACTATAATGGTTCTATTAATGGATCCATTAGAAAATATCCATTTCAAATTGTCCAAGGTTGAAACCCTCAAGGTGTTCTAGATCTTGTGTCACTTCCCTTGGGAGATAGAATTAGAGATGATGGAGTTGCTTTTTAGAACACCTTCGTTAGCTCCAATAAGATATCAAACAAAAGTTAGAAGATAGTAATGTGAGTTACAAGATTGCTATAGATAATACTTAGAGAAAAAAAATATTTTCTACAAGTGACTTGGTGATGGTTTACTTGAGGTGTGAAGGGTTTCCTATAGGAACATATCATAAATTGAAGTATAAAAATATTGGTCATTGTAAGATCATAAAAAAGATTAATGATAATGATTATGAGGTCAGCTTACCAATAGATGTTGAAATCTCCCCTATTTTTAATGTTTCTAATTTATACACATTCCATGGATATGTTCTAAGTGAAGATGACATCTAGGGGGAGGAGCAATATCACCTTCCCAATAAGAAGAAGGAAAACATTGCCTAGATTCTTGACAAGCAGACTATCTCCACAAGACATCAGCAGCACAAGAGATACTTGATATAGTGAGACATGTTACCTAAAACATAGAGTACATGGTCATCTAAGTGAGAAGTAATGTAGTTAGATCTATTAAAATTGCAGCAATTCATAGACAACCACTTGTAGGAATTGTGTTTCATTCAAGAAGGGGAAAATGATGCATCAACTATTGGAAGTCACAACTTTTGAGTCAAATGTTGGTTTTGGTTGAATTTTTACAAGAAGTTGTGTGAGGAGGAGCTATTTGGATTTTTGATTGAGTTGTGCTTGATTGGTGGTTTGTTTAACATTTTTTTGGAACCTAAAATATCATCTTGGCTTCTAAAATTAGATTTTTGTGTTTTTTTCTATTTCTTATAAACTTGTTATTTTTAATAAATCTGAAAACATATTCTTGATTTCATAGATTAGTTGGCAATTCGTCTTTCATTAGTTCTTGGGAAAAATCAAGATTTATAGGATAGGTTTTGAAAATTATCAAAAATGAAAAAAATCTATTTTTCCCAAAAATTGTCAAATATGGTAATTTTTGAAATCATAATAAGTAGTTATTTTCTTTCATTATAGAGGCAACGTAGAGTTGGAGAAGTTTAATGAAGAATTTGGGATTTTGAACTTATTTATTTTGTAATTGTATGAGTTTATTATTTTGAAGGGTTTGTTCTACATCATTTAGTGTCAAAGCAAGAAGATGGTTGAGAGGAGAAGAGGAAGAGGAAGAGAAAATGTCACTCCAATGCAAAGATTTATGTTGGATATGCAAAGGAAGATTGAATGGCTAAATGAGAAAATTGATAATCAAGGAATAGCAGTAGTATAAAGGGAGAATGAATCAGAGGAAGAGGGAAATCAAAGAGGTGCTATCAAAATCAATAAAATGAAGAAGGACACTTGGAAGATTTGAACTATGAAGATATAGTTCTTTAGGCTTTAGAATGTAAAAATGAAGGGATCGAGACCAAATTTTTAGACTACATTGATAGTCTTAAGCCAAAAGAGTAGATGGATTGGCTAAATGAGATGGGGAAATTTTTTAAATGGAAGCCTATGGTGGACGAAAAGAAGATGAAGTTTACATGCACAAAATTAGAAGAAGATGTAATGATATAGTGAGATCAAACTAGAAAACAAAAGGAAAATATAAAAACATGGAGAAAGATGGAGAAAAAGCTTTGAGAAAAGTTCTTACCCTTGGATTACTCACAAACCCTCTTTTGTAAGTTCAAGAATTTGAAGTAGAATTTTTTCCCTATACAAGAGTACACAAATGAGTTCTATAAGTTATCCATGAAAATAGATCATTAAGAAGATGAGGTGTAGATGGCTTCTACATACATAAGTGGCCTAACATTTTGTGCCCAAGATGGGTTGAGCATACATCATATTAGCATTATGGAAGAGGCTTATCAACTAGCCCTAAAGGGTGAAGAAAAATAAAATCAATAACACAATCAAAGAAATAGAGGAAAAAGAGGTCCCTCAACAAAGTTTTGAGGAGGTTCTAATTATGGCAAAGGAGAATCATCAAAAGGATTCAAAAGAAATACAGATTCTAGACAAGATCCTGCAAAATAAGAAAGACAAAAGGGCTTTCAATGAGGACAAAGTTATGGTAGTGGAAGAGGATGGGAAAACCAATAGAGACTTTTTACCTATTTCATATTTGGAGAAGGAAATATATCATTTGAATGCTCAAATTATAATATGAAAAAAATAAATCAAAGAAGACAACCTAGGGTGAACCTAATTCAACTAGAAGAGGAGGAGCAAGAAGTTTCACCAGATGTGGGAGAAACTATCATGATGAGGAAATCAATGATCATTCTAGAAAAATATGAACTTCCTACAAAGAACTCTGATGATTCATGGATCCAAACCAACATTTCAAAACTAGATGCACTTTTGATGGAAAGTTATGTCAAGTTATTATTGATAGGGGTAGTTGTGAGAATATGGTATTTGGAGAAATGGTAGAGAAATTAAATTTACAATGTGAAAAGCATCCTCATCCTTATAGTATTGCATGGTTTATGAAATGAAATGAAGTAATGATTGATAAAAGATGTTTAGTCAGATTTACATAGGAAATTTTTACAAGGATGAAAGATGGTGTGATGTTATACCTATGGATGCTTTCCATATGTTGTTGGGAATACCATGGCAATATCATTGGAAGGTCATACATGATGAGGATACAAATACTTAAACATTTTAGAAGTTTGTCTCTAAAGTGGTTCTATTTCTACTTAAGGATGAAAAGAAGAACAAATTGTGTTGTTTGCAAAAGAAGTTGTCAAAGAACTAAATGTAATATTATGTTATTATGCACTAGTACTAAAAAGAGGAGAAGAATAAGAAAACATGGTGTCACCTAAGGAAATGAAGGTACTAGATGAGTTTGTTAATGTTTCTCCTGATGAACTACCTAAAGATCTCCAACCCAAAGAGATATTCAACATCACACTGATCTTATTTCAAGAGAAACTCTACCTAATCAAGAAGCCTATTGGTTGAATCCAACACAACATGTAGATTTGAGTAAACAAGTGACATAATTGATGCAAACGGGTGTAGTTAGGAAAATCATGAGTTTATATGTGGTACTTACATTGTTGACTCCAAGGAAAGATGCCACATGGAGGATGTGCACATAATAGCAAAGAAATCAATAATATTACCATCAAGTACTAGTGTCCTATTCCTCAGATTTAGGATATGATTGATGAATTAGTGGAGGCTAAGTACTTCAATAAGACTAATCTCCAAAGTGGATACCACTAGATCCATATTCAAGAGGGAGATGAATGGAAGACAACATTTAAGATAAGAGATGGTTTCTATGAATTGATGGTTATGCCTTTTGGGATTGTGAACGTACCTAGCACATTTATGTGGTTGATGAATATAGTGTTGCAACCTTACATTGGTAAGTTTGTAGTAGTTTACCTTGATTATATTCTGATCTATAGTAGAAGCAAGGAAGAACACTTACAACACCCGAGGATCATTTTGAGTGTCTTAAGGAAGGAGAAGCTATTTGAAAACTTGAAGAAATGTAGATTCATTCAAACTTGTTTGACCTTTCTAGAATTTTTCATTTCTCAAGATGGTGTTCAAATGGATTCATAATAGGTAAAATAAATCATAGAATGGCCCAGCCCTTCTAGTAGAATAGGAATATGAAGTTTTCATTGGTTGGAAATATTCTACACAAAGTTTATCCAAAATTTTAGTAGTATTGTAGCTCCCATAACAGAATATACCAAAGGAAGGTAGTTCAAGGGATAATAGATGTTGAAGAGAGTTTTAAATTCTTGAAGAAAAAGGTAATTGAAGCTCCTATATTGATAGTTCCACGTTTTGGCAAAGTTTTTGAAGTAGACTATGATGCTTCACATGTTGGGATACGAAATTCTCTTAGTCAAGAAGGTAAGCCTAGAGCCTTCTTTAACAAGAAATTGAATGAAGCAAGAAAGAATTATTCTACCTATGATCTAGAGATTTATGCAATTGTTCAAGAATTAAAACATTGGAGCCACTATCTAGTCCCACATGAGTTTTTGCTATTTACTAATCATATTTCTTTGAAATATCTCAACACACAAAGGAATTTGAATAGTCGACATGCCAAGAGGGTGTCTTTCATATAGGGATATATGTTTGTTTTGAAATATAAGTTTTTAAAACAAAATTAGGTTGTTAATGCCTTAAGCAGTCGCGCTACACTATTAACCAAAATGTAAACTAAGGTCACTAGTTTTGATGCTATTAAGGCCTTGTATGAAATTGATGATGATTTTTGAGAAATTATAGAATAGCTAAAGGCTTCATCCTCTAGTAAGTTGGATCATGTAAAAGGTGACTATTTTATGTAGGATGGTTACCTCTTTAAGGGTAAGCAACTATGTACACTAGGTAGATCCATGTGGGAAAACATTATCAAGGAATTTCAAAGTGGTGGACTAGCTAGACACTTTGGAAAGGAAGAAACAATAAACTTGGTTGAAGATAAGTATTATTGGCCCAAGATAAAGAGTGGCATCACTAAATATGTGGCAAGGTGCAAAATTTGTCAAGTGGCTAAAGAACATCCACAAAATATAGGATTATACATGTCTTTACCAGTACCCACGGAACCATGGCCTAACTTGAGTATGTATTTTGTATTGGGTCTCCCACACACTTATTGAGGTAATGATTCTATTTTGTGGTTCTTGATAAATTTTTTAAAATAGTCCACCTTATTGCTTTCAAAAAGACTAACGATGCAACTAGAATAGTAGAACTATTCTTCTTAGAAGTTGCTCATTTACATGGCCTTCTAAAGACCATTACCTCTGATAGAGACACTAAGATCTTGAGTAAATTTTGGAGGACTCTACAAGAAATTATGAAAAAAGCTATATTTTATTAGTGCCTATCATCCTAAAATTTCTAGACAAATAGAGGCAGTCAATCAAAGTTTGGGAAATCAATTATGCTACACTGTGGGTGAGAAGCCTAAATAGTCAGTTTTGTTATTTCCTTAGGAAATTTTTTCCTATAATAGTTATATTAATAGATCCACCAAAAATCTCAATTTCAAATTATCTATGATCAAAACCCTCAAGTTGTTCTAGATCTTGTCTCACTTCCCTTGGGAGACAAAATTAGTGATGATGGAGTTGCCTTTGTTGAATGCCTTCACTAGCTCTAACAAGATGTCAGACAAACATTATAGGATAGTATTACAAGTTACAAGATTTTTGTAGATGCTACTCAAAGAAAACAAATATTTTTTGTAGGTGACTTAGTGATCATTTACTTGAGGTGTAAATAGTTTCCTATGGGTACATATCATAAATTTAAGTATAAAAATATTGGATCTTGCAAAATCATAAACAAGATTAATGATAATGCTTATGAGGTCAATGTACCAAGAGATCTTGACATCTCCCTTATTTTAAATATTTTTTCTTTATACACATTCCATGGTGATTTTCCAATTGCAGATGGCATCCAAGGAGTGGATTGACAACATCACCTTCGCAATAAGAAGGAAAAGATTGCCCAAATTCTTGACAAGAAGACTACTAACTGAAGGCATAGATAACATAATAGATTCCTAATATAGTGGGATGAGTTACCTAAAATAGAGAGTACATGCTTATTTGAATGGATATGTAGTTATATCCAATAAAGTTGCAGCAATTCATAGACAACCACTTATAGGAGCTATGTTTGTTTCAAGAAGGGGAGAATTATGCATCAACTTCTCGGAGTCATAATTTTTTCTTCAAATGTGGTTTTGGCTAAAACTATACACATAGTTGTGTAAGGAGGTGCTATTCAGGTTTTTGATTAAGATCATCTTGATTGGTGGTCGTTTTGACATTTTTTAGGAGCCTAAATATCATCTTGGCCTCTAAAATTGGATTTTTGTGTTTTTATCCAATTTTTTAAAAAGCTATTTTTTTAATAAATCCAAAATAATATTATTGATTTCATAGATTACGTTACAATTCAATTTTCCTTAGTTGGGGATTTTCTTGGGGAAAATTAGGATTCCTAGAATGGGTTTTGAAAATTACCAAAAATGGAAAAATCTATTTTTCCTAAAAAATTTCCAAATATGGTAATTTTTGTACTTAGAATATGTAGTTTTTTTCTTTCATTATAGAGTTAGAGTAGAGTTGGAGAAGTTTATCAATGAATATGACATTCTAAACTTCTATTTGTGTAATTTTTTGAGTTTACTAGTTTGAAGGGTTTGGGCTACATCAAGCTAGCCCTTATACCTCCTTAAATAGGAAATTTTAATATTTTTCCACTTAAACATCATTCCATCATTTTGTATCCTCTTTTGTCTTCTAGAAAATTCTCCTTGAATTTATGCATAGAAATACTCAAATATAGTTTCCCTTGAACTAAATTCTCTAGGTCATCCATCCTTATATTCATGACATGCTACATATTCCAAGAAATCAATTGTGTTGGCTAGAAATCACAAGTTCTTAATAATTTGTCAAATGTTGTCACTAGGGCTACACTATTTTATGACACTCAATCTTCACTAGATTATTCAGTCACTACTATCTATTTTATTGAACACATATATTGACACTCGGTCATTATTGATATCAGGTTGACACTATATTTTCTCATCTTATGCTAGTGCGTGGTCAACACTAGCATCACTTGGCTTAAAATTTAAGTTCCTTAATCATCTTCTCTTTTTCTTGGTCAAGCCTATGCATTTGGTCATTATCTTATTTCTTCTTCTAGGCTTTAGTAAAATTTCCTTCTCAACTTATGTTATGATTAAACAATCATATTATCTTTTTAAAATCTAGCTAATCAAATTCCCATTGTAGTTCCTTGTAAGTCAACCTTTTCTCTAGGTTCTTTTGTTTCATCCTTCTCTTAGGTCCTTTGTATTGATAACCTTGATATGGCATTCAACTCTGGTAGAAACTATCTTATCAATAATTTTTGACATCAATGCCAACATAAGAATTTGTTGATATCTCTAAGTCTTATTGTCTATTAGTTTCAAACACTTGGTCATATATAAGGCATATTGAGCTACTCTACATAGGCTAAGTCATGTAAAGACTTGTAAATAATCATGTATATGTTGATCTCTATAGGAGCTAAGAAAATCTTTGTTTGTCGAGTATTTTTATTACAAGCTAAGCTGAGTGAATATTGAGCAAATAGAGCACATAGATTTCGAGTATAGTTAAGGTTGAGCAACAAAACAAAGAGCACTTGTGACCAAGCATTAGAAACAATATGTGCCAAGTAATATAGAATACACATAAATCTCTAGAATGATACAAAATTTGAGGTAAACTATTTAAGCTGACATAGACATGATATTTAATGATCATAAAGTTTTTTAGAGATGTTGTTACATGTTCTAACATGAATAATTGATCCCTATGAGGAAAGAACAACTAGTCAAATGAAGAGGAAAAAAGGGAAGTGTCTAGAACCCTCCACAAATGTCTTTAAATAGACTAATCCAAAATTTATTTTTCATAACTGTGGAATTAGATATCATTTAAGACATTACAAAGTGGACAAAAGAAGTGCACAATTGTTTGAAGTAGTTAAGTTTGTGATGCTACATGTAAAATTTGTGAAGAAAAAAGTTTAGAAACCTTAATAAGAAGTAAAGGAGTGAGAAAACCTATATCAAATTGGAGATCATATTAGAGATTGGAAGGAGGAGTTCTATAATAAAAAATTGCAATGTAGAATAAAGGATCAAGTACTGAGTTAGTTATAATAGATTAAATTAGGGAAAATATCTTAACACAATGGTTTTGAAAGACCTTTGTAAATCTCCTAATAGAGTCCTTAATTAATTGTAATGGTAAAATCCTTTAATCATGGTAAGACCTAAAAGTGCTAAACACCTTTACTAGGGAAGACCCCTCAGATGGTAGATCATTAGAAGTGATCAAAATTGTAACCCTAATAGGTTAACTTTGTTATCATAGTAGTGAGATTCATTGGTGTCATCCCCACTCGAGTTTTACCTTCATCTTGGAGGGTTTCTGTGTTACCAAATCTTTTGTGTCATGTATTTACATTTCAAGGATGAATTGCATAGTTACATCTATTTAATAAATCATTTTATTTTACAATTTATGTTATGCATAAACTAGATATGAGATGATCAGTATGGTTAATATAGTAAAGTTGTTTTAAAGATTAAAAGATTTATAGATCCTAATTTTCCCCCACTCTTACTATCTTAGTTTCCTAATTAAACTTCTTAAAATTGGTATCACAACCTTAGTTCTCTCAAAGCAACTCTAATAACTTATAAGTTCAAGTCTTGGAAATGAAGGCTTACAAATTGGGAAATGTTATCTACAATCACATGATTGACTTGTATCTCATACTGTAGAAAATTGAAGTGGAAAGAGAGGAACTGAGGAAATCCCTTAGAAAGAGAAAGGATGTGGCCATTCAATAAAATTAAACACTCCATGAAGAAGTTGATATATAATATTAGTTTGACACTAGAAATTCAAATGAGAGTGATGCAACCATTATAGATCTAGTGGAGAATAATGGTATCCTAAATGAAGAAGTCAAAGGGTTGAAAATAGAACATGAAATTTAGTGAATAAGGCTATGTGAAATGACTAAATAGAAGATGAAAGATGAAGAAGAAAAATTTGTAGCTATGGAAGACAAAGGACAAATGGCTATCTGACTTAACAAAGGTCATCTAATTTGAAAAATGGTACAAATACTTAGCTAGACAAGATGAATCATTTGATGATAGACAATAAAGAATTGAATAGGAAAGGCATGCAGATAGAAATTTTGAGACCACAAACTAACCTATTGAGAAATGAGTTCATATCCGAGATAGAACTTTTGGAAAGGATGAACATTCCTAATCAAGCACTAAAGCACTTTTAAGAACTAATGAGATTACCTAGGTTATCAGGAAAAACTTCTCAACAAGGACATAAAAAGAAAAATCCATCCACTAAAGAAGGAGAATCATCCAAGAGTGGAGAATTAGGGAATTCATAGTCAAAAGAAAAACCTACTTGCTATTATTGTGGTAAACTTGTACATATTACAAACATTTGCAGTAGCAAGAATGGTATGTGAAACCCTAAACCTAAGTTTACTAGTAACTATTTTAACTACAAGAAACAAACACATCAAATACATGAGTGTAGATCAAGAATGAAGAATACACCTACTGAACCTAGATTTGAGTGTAGATCTAGAATGAATAATACACCTACTACACCTAGATTTGAGGGATATTGTTACAATTGTCAAAATTTTGGACATAGATCATATGAAAGAATATCACAGGAAAAACCTTAGTAGATAAACATAAGGCATAACCATGCAACAAAGAAATTTTATTCTAACTATCACAAGATTGGACATGGGAGAAAGAATTTAGGAAATACAATAGGGAAGTAAACTTAGAGAGGGGATAGTGAATCAGCATTTAAAACTTTCAACCTCTTTAAAACTATTCACCACACATCCATCTCACAATCTATACATGCAACTTGAATTACCAAATTAAGCATATACATCCATAGAATGAAAATAAAATATTCAACACATGTATGACACATGATATTTGGTTACCCAAAAACCTTCAAAAGAGAAGGTAAAATTGGGTTGGGGATGATATCCGTAAATCTTCACTACTACAGTAATAAAATGTATCCAAAGAAGGTTGCAATGTTTGATCATGAGACATGATCTACCCTATGAAAGTTCTACCATGTTAAAGGCTTACAATATTGGTAGATCCTACCCTATTAAAGGATTTAAATACCCTACTAAAAGTGTGCTTGGTAAAAGGACTTTAATTTATAATGAAGTAAGCACATTGTTAAAGGTAACTGATTCATCTATTAGAATGTCTTAATAATGATCCTTTCATTAGCACTTTTTTTCTTGATGTTAGATCACCTCTATCCTAATGTATACTTGATCCTTTCTGATCAAATTATCTCTTTTATCCTTTGATTTCTTTCCTTTGTTCTCCTTTAACTGATTATGTAATGTAACTTAATCATAACACCTTATTCACCATGAATGCTTTGTTTGCACATGTAAATTCTCTCCAATTGTCATTAAGAATTCTTAGAAATTTTAGAGTTTGTCTTCATTAAAATAGCTTAGGTGACTTAGGGCTAGGTATAAATCAATGATAGTGATTCACCCATTTTTCTATCTAAACCTTTCCTTTTTTCAATTGGATGCATGTAATGCATAGGGTTTCACAATTATGATTTATCCTTATTATCAAATATCATTAAAAAATCTTAAGGTGGTCCAAAAATGGTTTACATAAAAATTTGTGTCATTACAAACATCTATATAAAAACTATGTAACTCAGCACTTGAAGTCCTTGATGTTCAGCATCAACTTCAACTTCAATTCTATAACTTGGCCTCTAAAGAATCGGCATCCACTAATCACTCAGCATCTGAATAGCTCAATACATACCATCTTATCTATATTTGAGTGACTTGACACTTACTAGTTACTTGGCTCACACTAAATATATGTCGCTCAACATAGACTATCTGACAACCTATGCTCGATATGTATTACTTGTTTGACATGAACTAAATAAATAACTTGAGTATATTGCCACTCATATTTCAAAACCAATTTGAGATTAAAAATCTCCCCCTTTAACATGAGTGGAAAAACACTTGATCATGTAAAAATAACCTTTATCCTTTCAAGCATAACTCAAATAGTATCGATATCCATATAAAAATTTAAAAATTCAAAATTTTGCAAAAGCTTATGACTCATCAGTATCTGAATAGAAATTATTCCTCCTACTAAGTAGATTTGCATGTACTATGTTTCTGTCATCTCCCTAAAAAATATTAGCTCCCCCATATCTCTTATTTCTCCCATACCTTATGTCTCCCCCATACTTATTTCTCCCCCATCTTGACACTGATGTTAAAGGGTTATACATTTAAAGTGTGTTTGTGGACCTCAAGCATGATTTTCAATGTAGCATCCTAGTTATCACAAAAGTTACCTCCAATGACTTGATTTGGATGACCAACTCAGCAGCAAGGTGAACTAGGCTAGTATGAGTAGAAATATGTGGATCTTTCTTCATGAGTGTTTCAGTAAAGGATAGTTTCTTGTGAAATATCTCCATATGTGGAGTTAGAATGGACTAGATATTAATTAGTTTAGCCTTGATGTTTTCTTCATCTATGTGTAACATTGCTAACTAACTCTAGGAGTCGAGGAGATTCATGAAATGCTTCTCACTGTGAGCTAGAGAATTTGTCAAAATTATACCCAATGACTGTATATGACTTTCCAAACTCAGAATATGACTCCTTATTTCTTGTATGAAGATCATAGGATTGTACAATTTGGTGTACAAAGAGAAAATGTTCTCTAGTAACTTCCTTACACTATCAATTTTGGTTGCTAACTCAACTTGTGATAGTGCAATAGCACTTGATATCATTTCATCAACCTTGTGTTGGAACTTTCTCTCAAACCATTTAAGTAATTGTACATTTGAATCTAGGTCTATGTCATTTAGCTTCTCTAGTAAGCTCGTTAGATATTCTAAGATTGGCTTTATTTCTTCTAGTGATAGTAGGCTAAATGCATTGATAAAAAATCCTTGATATCTACCAATTCTTGTTTCTACCTATGCTTCTATCTGAGTAGTTCTTGATTCTTCTTATTTGCTAGAGCTTCCTACAAGTATACCCATTTGGTCAATAGTGATAGTTGCATAATCAAACTTGGGAAAATCAATCAATTCATCCAAGTTCACATTAATAAAAGATATTACTTAATCTACCTTAGACGTTCTTTGACTTAGCTATGATGATTATAAGGGTATAGCTTCTATACTCAGCCTATGAAGAGCTTGACTAGGAGTAGCAATTTCTAGTAAAGATACCAATGTTTGTATTGCTAATTGCTCCTCAAGTTTGGTAGTCATACCAAGCTCTTCATTCTTATCCTTTTTCTTCTCTACATCCACAGATCCACCTTGCTCTTGTGTTGTAGGAGCAAGAGTGTCTACCTAACCTATTTGAACTTGCATTCCTTCCATATTTTTTGTCTCATCTTTATACTCTCCACCTGTCTCACCCTTGTCATGTTCACTCTCCTTTATATTGATTGAGATTGGAGTACTTTGTGCCAATGTAATGATGGTAGAAGAAGTTATCTCCTTCCTTTGATATACCATGAGGGGTAATGTAGGTTGTATCATGGTGAATTAAGGAGGGTCTATAGTTGTAACTTGTTTCTATACTTCCTCCCCTACAGATACCTTGTATACCTCATTAATTTCATCATCACTCACCAGTGCAAGATTTTCACAAAGTTTGACTTGGGTACTGGATTCCACCAATATCTTCTTCAAGTCATCCTCTATGAGGGGATTGATGTTGTGAGTGATAGTTTTAGAAACATCCTCAATCTTTACAATATCATTTTGTGTGTTTACCAGATGTGGACTTCCACTTAGGACTTGTGTATCTGGTATATTCTATTCTATCTATTTCTCATCCTTAGTTGGTGCCTATGTATTTTCATTTGTTTATGTACCTTCCTCAAGTTTTGTAAATTTCTCAGTGTCAACTATGATTACCTCAGTTACCTATTGTTTCACTTCTTTTTCCTCACCTACCTCAGTAGTTTATTGCATTATTGCTTTGTATGTTGTCAAACCATATAGTGATTTCTAAATCAAAGTGGTATTTTGTACAACATCCTCAACCTTGTTCTACAATATGTTTAATGCCTTGTATTTTTTTACAAATTTTCTAGTATACATCTTCAATGCCTTGTCCATTGTATCTCTATCCAATTTTGGCATCACTCTAGCAAGTGTAGCCTCTCTGATTTTCCTTTCAATTTTTAGACTATTTTGCCATTTTTTCCCAAGTCTATCAAATAATTCCTTTGGTAGAGATTAGGAAATCTTAATTGGAGTTTGTTTAAATGTTTCCATCATGGCATAAATTGACTCCTCTACTTGGTTAATCTCACCGTTTCCAAGTGTATAAAGTTTAATATGTGTAGGACTAGATAAATCAACATTGTTTCTTATATTCTAACATATATTGTTTAAATTTGAAGAATGATAGTGACTTTCGACTTGAAATGGGCTATTGTCATCAGACTTAGTCTTCTCTCTATCAGATTTAGTTGGAGCTATCAATTTTCTCCTTGATTTCTTCTCATGCTCCTCTTCATTGGTAGCTGGTCTAGCTCTCTTCTCTTTTGGCTTGACTACTTCTTAAGCCTCCTCTATAGTATCCCTTGTGCTTTCTCAAAACTATAGGCTTGAGTTCTACAACCTTCCTATGTATGCTAGTAGCTAGTGTCTTAACTTTCCTCTTCTTTTTCTTGGATTCTTTATTGGCTTCTTCTCCCTTGACACCTTTTTCAATTTCCACTTCTTCTACTTGGTCTTCTTGTTGACTTTTATTCAAGGCCAGTGGTTCTTTAGTAGCTATATCTACTTCTTCTTCATCATCTTCCTTTTCTTCTTCTTCTTCATCTCCTCCTTCATCAAATTTCTTATTTAACTTCTTAATGATTTTTTTCTTCTTCCTAATGATTGAGGCAACCTTCAAATCCATGTTTAACTTTGGTTAGGCTGCATCATAGTTTTTAGAGGCAATAGCCTTAAGGCTACATCTTATGCAAGCATTTTTTTTATTGTTGCAGAGGCTTCATCAACATTGATTTCATAGCCTAGTGGCCTTAAGAACATTAACCTTGGAATGACAACTTGAACATAAGTATAATCAATATCAACTAGAAAGAAAATAACAATTAAATGTTTCTCAACTAGTGAATCTGGTATCCTTAGTCTCTTCTTTGTTAATTGTTTGAAGTCCTCAAAATATCTTATCATAAGTAAGTCAAAATTGTTCCCAAGTTGCTCATTAAACTTTCCTATATGCACTACAATAGATCTATTATTTTTCTAGGATACTTTACCAAATGTGGGAAATGTATTCTATATATAAAAGAACATACATGCAAGAATTGAGCCAAATTTACATTGTACACCTTTGGTCTTCCCTATAGCTTCTAAATATTTTGACAATTGATGCATCTATAGCTCGACAAGGTCATAGAGATGATCCTTCTTGACTATCGTATAGCCCGTGTCAACAACAATACATGGTACACTATTGAGCCTGCTAGATTGATAGAATATATGTGCTATTATCCTCACTAAAAATTCAAATAGGGCATCTAAGATAGTATCAATTATCATCACTAATTTATTCCACACTGCCCCTATATTCTTCTTAGTGACCTCTTTAGATTCCATTTTCATTGTTTTAGGTCGGTCAAGTGTTGGATACCCTGTCACTCTATTTACATTTTTCTTGGTGATCTTCACCGGTCCATTATCCAACCATATAGAATTATTATCAATTCTACTCATGACTATCTTAATCCATTTAGTTTTGAAAACAAATTGGAAAATTTAGGGAACGAGTCAACCCTTTTCTCCCTATGATTTTGAATTCATCCTTCAATGCTCCATTTTCACATAATTTTCCATAGGTTTCCTAATCTTTGTCTCCTATTCTATCCACCTTGCATGTGTAACAACATCTAACATCTTGAGTCATCAAAAGTCACAGTGGTATCATTGATAATGCACTAGATGGATCTTATTTATAAGTGATATCATGTATGGCTCTAAAGTTTGGTTGTCTAATCTCATTTCTTATCAATTTTACATTCAAAACTTCTTTACCCTCTTTAACCTTAGCAACTATAGAACTAGAAACCATAATGTAAACTAGGGTTTGTCAAAATTCAAACTACATAGCTTAGTACATGATAAATACCTTTGTGAATCTACTATGATGGTGTCCAACAACTTTTGAATTCATTTTGTAAATTTTGGTATGATCTCTTGAAATTTTTCTCTTCACTCTTTGTTCTCTCCTTCAAATTCAAATGATGTCAAATGAGTAGAAATTAACCATATAGACCACAAAAACTTGCAATTAATGCTTAGTGTTTGCATAGCTATAAGCTCAACTTCAATAAAGATTTTGACTCACTTAGTTTCTATGAAGTTTCCTTTTTCAAGTCGGTAACTACTACAAGCTTGGTCAACACTATCACCTTTGATAGCTCAACATCAACTAAAATTTCACTTGGCAACCATAGTGAAACTTTTCATGCTTGGAAGTAACATGCAAAATAACAAAACTTAAAGATTTCTCCCATATTATAATCAACACCTTTCATCTTTATTCATGCATATGTAATATTTTTAGAACTAAATCCTTAGAACTGATGTATAGGATTTCTTTTAGATATTAGTCTGACATACCTCTTGATTACTTAATTTGAGGAGATGTGATCGCCTAACCCATTGGGTGATGTGATGCCTTCTACACTTGATGTGTTGTAATCATCCTTTTTCTTCCATGTCTTTTTCATCTCATTTTTGACATTCTCAACATATACCTTTCCTTTACCTTTGTTGAGCTCACTACTTGGTTCCTTTGACCTTGTTAGACAATTATTGCTTATGTGACTAGTCTTTAAATAGATAAAACATGTAGTTTGTCTCAACCATCTACTGTAGTAACTTTTGAAATGTGTTCTTATGCAATTTTTAGCAATATTTCCATACTTTGGACAGTAGTGACACCTATACCTTGCATTATTATCCCAATTATAAGAGTTTCCATTGTGTTTTACCTTTATTTTCTTGTTCGATGGCCATTTTGGATTATATCTGCATTCACATGCTCTATGTCCATACTTCTGATAGTAATAGTAGCATCCTTCAAATCTTTGTGTGCTTGTGTTCTTGCTTTTGCATTCATGTACCTAATGTCCTTGTTTATTGCATTTGTGGCAATGACCAATGAACTTTTGCTTGGCATTCTAATTTTTATTCTTGCTCCTACAAACATTAGTAGTATGACCTACTTACCACAACTATGACAAGTAGGTTTGGAGTTCTTACCTTTATTACTACTTTCTTCACCACTTTTGAATGATTCTCCTTCTTTAGTAGTAGCGTAACCCAATCTGGAAATGTAACTATTGGATCTAGGGGATCTCATCAATTTTTCAAAGTACTTGATGGGTTTACTAGGTTTGTTGAAACTATCAACAAAATCCTTTTCTCTTTTCAAATCATTTTTTAGTTGTTCATTTGGAAACTTCAGTGTTGTAATCTCAATATCCATCTTCACCACTTTTGAATGATTGAAAGAGTGATTGAGTACTAATTTTATTTTGTGTTGACTTATTCAGAAATAAAAGTTTCAAAACCCTAACATGTGAAAATGGAATCCTTATCATCTACAACAAAGAGTCAAGAGGTAAGAAATGTTCAGTTGGTGAAGAGTGACACTTATCATCCACCAAAGTTTCATGCTATTCTGCATATTTCTATGAAATGAGAATTAATGAGCATGTTATCAATGACACCACCTAAGGTTATTATGACAAATGGTATATAGAGATTTTATGTGTGGAAAATTGGTGAAGTTGGTGATTATAGGATTTGGGTAGCATATGAGAAATTGTGTGATGAAGGTATACTGACAAATGAGCTATAAATTGTTAAGAGAAAAGGGTTAACTTGTGCCTTGTATTTTCTTAGAAACTTTAAGGTTCAATGGATTTAAGTTGTATTGAGAAAAAATCATGACATTGAATTTTGGTTAGAAAATGGACCTATTGAGATTTTGAATAAAGTGATTCATAATGTTACCTAGTATCCAATGATGCATAAGAAGATGAAAATGTGTTTCCTAAGCTAAGCAAAAATTAAGGCCAATACAAAAGCTGAGAGAAATGGATGAGTGTTGTCTATGTCAACCATCATAGATCATATTATTGAGTTTGTAGTGAGAGTTATCTCTCACAAATTTTATTAGTTGTATATGTTGGAGTTGATGAAATCCAACTTTGAAGATGCCCAAGATCACCTACACGCAAAAACTTGTCAAAGAGAAGCCAGGGAGAGAAGAGCATGGAGCAAGGGAAAAACCCTAAGCAGACATGAGAGAGAGAGAATATGCAAACACAAGAAAAAATGTATTTACAATAGAATGCAATGTGATGATGTAATACAATGAGGGAGCTTGAATATAAAGAGCTCCAGGAATCTTCCAAAACAAGCTAGAAGATTCTAGGAGATAAGTGTGACAACTAAGCATACATCCACATAAGGTGGAAAGTCCTCAAACAATATGAGAGGATAAGTATGAACAAACTCCCATATTATCAAAAACTTATAACTAAATCCTAGAGGAAAACTAATTAATGAATGCATTTACCTAAGTAAGCTTAAGTAAATAGAATAAATAATTAGTAAATTAATTATTTACTCTAACACCCCCCCTTAAGTGCAACTTAGGGAAATGTCTTAAGCTCACAAAACTAAGATGAAATGCAGAATGGGTCCCAACAATGAGGCCATTTTTAGGTCCCCATGTACAATGCAAAAGATGCAACCTCTGAAAATGGGGAAAGGGAGAAAACCATGTGGGAAAAACCCTCCCCCAAAAAGAGGTAACCTAGTGAAGAACTGAAGAAGCCTCCAACTAAGGAAATTTCCCCTAAAATAGGAACAAGGAGTGATCATGAAGAGCATCACTAAAGCAAAAAGAGTCACAAATCTACCATTAAGAAGAAAACTATTGATCTGAAGAACCTTCGTGGAAGAAGAAGGCACAAACCAAGTGTGTCTATATGGTAGATGATCCATCTCACTAAAATGCATAGGTAGCCAGCCATTGCAATCACCTTGTATGTAGGATCAACCAATGACTACATAGCTCACACTATCAAACCATCAAACCAAGGATGCATTAGAACAACAACATAACCCCCCCCCCCCCCCCCCCTTAATGTAGACAAGGTGAGATGATAGGCATCTGAGAAGGTGGGCCAAAGTCTCTTGCAAATGAACCAAGAATGCTAAGAGAGAAAGAGGAACAAACACCTATAAAGACATGGTCACAATGACATTGCATAGTACTAATGTCGTGGAAGGGACACTTGCTTGACAAAGGGAGAATGCATAAAATAGCAAACAACTATCCCCCCCATGGTGCTTTATAAAAATAGTGCATGTACAACTGACTCAAAATAATGTTCATGACCCTTGGAATGTAAGAGTGGCACTTTATCTTAATGTGATATATAAAAGTGCTTCAAAATGATAGCTACAATGATCAAAATTGAAAACAAGCTGCAACAAAACATAGTATAGCCTAAAACAAAGGAAACCATGCTAGGAAAATGATCCTTGGGCCTAAAACACTCAAGATATCCACCATATAGAAAAAAATTCTAAAAACATGATAGAAAGAGCATGGGCCAAAATATAAGAAAAAGGACCACATTTCTGAAAAGTATACAAAACCAACTTTCCAAAAATATAAAGTTTTGAAAAAATTGACATGGGACACAAAAGATATGCTTGATGGAGTCAAAAATAGAACTTCTAACTTCAACTAAAAAAAGGGAAATAAAAAAATATCAAAACCTAAAAATACCTACACCAATGTCTCCATCATGGAACTAGCTTTTCGATGCTTCTTTTAGATTAGAAAAATACCTCCGTATGCTCAAGTTATGGTAAAAAAATTGAAGGTAGGTCAAAAACTGACCCTGGAGAGGTGCAAGGGCTAAGATGCTAATGACTTTATGTTGACATTAGAAAAATGCTATGTTAAAATTGATGGCATGTTAACCATTACAGCAAAAAAAGTGTCACATGGCCAAGCAGATGATGTGGTAGGGGCCACATGGTAGACTTGCCACATGTCACATGCACTATGGCTACTGCTACTAACATGGAGCTAACAAGGTGCTGACTGTATGTGCTGATGGAGCTGCCAACTATCACCATGGCTTGTTGATAAAGCTGATAGGTGGTTGCTAATCCAAGTGAGCAGAGTGGACCTGGAGCTAAGACTGAGCAGAAAAAAGGTTGCTACACCCCAGTTCAGTAGCCAAAATAGGAGTCACCACCAGGAGGAGGTGGCCCACTCACAGAGCAACAGGTAGAAATAAGCCACTAAAGGAGATGGCATAAGGGGTCACGTGCTAGTGGAGATCCTTGGTAGAGTGGAAAAAAAAGTTTTGCACTGGTGGAAGCGACATCTTAGCGCTAGGGAGGCAATGCTCAGGGCAGTGCTACCTATTGCGATTGTTGTGAGCCACACATAGGTGGCACGGTGGCGGCCCTGCAGTGGCACGGTGGTGACACTATGAATTTTTAAAAAAAATTGCAGTAAATGCCAAAAATCATTTGTACGACTGTACGAAAGGGCCTGTGAGAATTTTTTTTTTGCCTCCTGGAGCTCTATCTCCAAAATCAGCAAGTTTTATATGAATCCTGACTACAAATGGCCTTTTGGATCCAATGGCAGCATCAATTTGGGCTGAAAGTTCTCTAAAAATTCATTGTTCCCTTGATTTGAAGAAAAAGTGCACAAAGAAACTAGGGTTTGTGACTCCAAATCACAGCTTCAAAAATCCTTCAAAGAAGCAGCAACAACAGGGAGGCTCTGATACTATGTTGGAGTTGATGAAATCTAACTCCGAAGATGCCCAAGATCACCTGCATGCAAAAACGTGTCAAAGAGAAGCCAAGGAGAGAAGAGCATGGAGCAAGGGAAAAACCTTAAGTAGACATGAGAGAGAGAGAATATGCAAACACAAGAAAAAATGTATTTACAATAGAATGCAATGTGGTGATGAAATACAATGAGGGAGCCCAAATATAAAGAGCTCCAGGAATCTTCCAAAACAAGCTAGAAGATGCTAGTAGATAAGTGTGACAACTAAGCATACATCCACATAAGGTGGAAAGTCCTCGAACAATGTAAGAGGATAAGTATGACTTAGGAGAGAAAAAACTCCAGTATTGTCAAAAACTTATAACTAACTCCTAGTCTAAAACTAATTAATGAATGCATTTACCTAAGTAAGCTTAAGTAAATATAATAAATAATTAGTAAATTAATTATTTACTCTAACAGTGTAGATTGAATAGTGTAACTTGTATGGAAGTTGACCAATCATGGAAGATTGTGATGAAGGATCATGAATATTGTTAGTATTAACCTCAAATAGAAATAATAGTTACATAAAAATATAACCAATACCAAAAAATAGTAGATCGCATAAAAGAGAACACAAGACATCATTATTTAATATGGTTCATCCAATCCCTAGGATAAGTCCACCAACATCAAGTCTAATATTATTATTTTCCAATGATTGTAACCTAATTACAATCTATAATCCCTTACAGCTCAATGCCATTACAAGAAGCTACAATATCACCATTCATTATGAAATCCCTAACCCTAAGCCTTTTTATACAAGTTTTTGCCACTTACAAAATTAGGGATAGAATAATAGAAAAATAGTACTTGACACCTTTTACAATATATGGGCATTTTTCACTTTGGGGGTGCTACCTTCAAAACCTCCATGAGGGAATTTCCCCCAAGCCCCCATAGAAATAATTTAGAGGGGAACTATGTCAAATAAACCTCTAAGTCTGATTAGGCTCCACATCACAAGAATCTCCCACTTGGAGACTAATCCAACTCTATAATAATAAGCTCCCACTTCAAGACTGATCATAGAACTATTATACCTATAGCTTGCACTAAAATATATCAAACCACCCTAGACTTTGTTGTTCTTTTATTCTATTCAGTCAAGAAGACCAACTAAAGATGAAGAGGAATTTAGCTTCTCACTTGTCACTACCTTTGTAAATATATCTGATGGATTATCATTTGTGTGTATCTTCTCAAGCTTTATTATCATTTGTATGTATTTTCTCCATATTTAACTATCCATCATCCAAAACTAACCAAATGAAATGGTACCACAACTGTAATTCTTTACAAGATGAATGGAACTTTGACTATCTATGAACAAATAATTATCCTTCTGAGGGTTCCCAATTCTTACAAGAAAAACTGAAGCCATATCATCTCCATAGCTACCATTATAGCGACAACATACTCTACCTCTGTAGTGGATAAAGCATTAACCTTATGTAACCTAGAAACCTAGCTCATAATTACCCCACCAATAGTAAATACATAACCTTTAGTACTATGTCTAGTATCAATATCCCCTAGAAAATCTTAGTCAACATAGCCTTGTAAATCAATAGTAGATCCCCCAAAGTGTACGCCCTTACTAGATGTTCCTCTCAAATATCTAAGAATCCATTTAACTGCATTCTAATGCTCAAGCTCTAGATGATTCATATACCTACTAACAACACACACTACATATGCAATATCTAGCCTAATACATACCATAGAATATATCAAGCTTCCTATCACTGAAGCATAATGTACCTTAGATATCTTGTCCTCCTCTTCTTGTGTCTTGGGACACATCTCCTTAGTCAACTTCAAATGACTAGGAAAAGGTGCACTGACATCTTTAGCATTATCCATAGAAAAACATTGCAACACCTTCTCAATATAATTTGCCTAAGATAATGTCAATTTCTTGTTCATCCTATCTCTACAAATTTTAATTCCAAGGATTTGTTTTGCTACCTAATTTGCCTCACAATAAGTGTATGATAGTCATGCTCTAGGCCATGCTTAGGAATAATATATTCAAACTAAGGACTATTTTTCCTGCTATGAGGTGCATTTAATCTTGTCAACCCAAGGACGTATATTTGAAATGGTTAGCATAGTATGTGCACTAGGTCTCTTAACGAGTCACTAAGCTTATGTTGCTGAAAAGTAAAATGCAAGAAAAAGAACTTACACTATTACTATAGGAAATTAACACACTTAACTCTATGAATATTGGGAATAAAATGAAAGGATAACAAATATTCCAACTCGGTTTATCCACAATAACTATTCTCACATATGTTGCAGGAACATTCACAAAGTGTGATGCTACAAGAATTTACAACTTCTACTTACAAAAATAAGAATGCTTGGAAATAAATCTATTCTATCCTAATCTGATCCACCTTCCAAATGGGCCCCCTTGGTTGGCTTGACTAAACCACTAACACAAGATAAAAGCCAAAAAATATTTTATTAGATCTCAAAAATTCATTACATAACACAAAATAGGAAAAACACAACTTTAAAAGTCAACGGTCTATTCTCATAAACTATTTCTTCTATTTGGCTAAAAACTTAACACACTTGGGTCAATTCCTATATATATAGGAAATCAACACTTATTCCATAATAGAAATGTAAATGCCCTAGCTTTAAATTCATAGGAGAGAAAAAAGGAAGATAACAACTGAAGGCAGGAAGAAGGAATAATGGCATGAGGTGGGAATAATAAAGTCTAAACATCCACTCACCATAGAATAAATGAAAATAAGGGAATAAGTCTTCATAGCTCCTCCTTACTCGATGTTGTATCTTTTGGAATCATTGCAACTTCCCTCCATCGTGGCTAGTACTTAGCGTTCTCTTCTCCTTGAATGTTGTTGGCACTCAACTTTTGAATTCTTCCAATCATATTTCTATCTTTATTAACAAGTTAGTTTTAATACAAAGACATGTTTTCAAGTAAACATTTATCAAATTAAATTCAAATATAAGAACACACATTCTGATAACTATATGAAATATTGCATACTATGTAATACTAGCAAAAAGGTGGCATAGTTTCTACCCATAGGTTTATCACATAGGTCCACAAATGTTTTGACAAAGATAAAATAGAGTATCAACAAAGTATCTTAAAACTATTATGAAATAAGGGCAAATTTTGGTCTCACCATCTGCCCCCTACTAAACTAATGCTTGTCCTCAAGTATTGCACTTCCTTGTCAATGACCTAAATTCTCCAATTTCTTTCCTTCCTTTTCTATTGCTCTTGAAAGTGTAGTAAAATCCTCTAGTTCTCTCCCATATTTCCCTTCTATGATCTTCCTATAGCTTGTTGGGTCTATTGGCATTAATGTCATATAACAGCCACAGAAGCATTGGGGGCTATATGGTTAGGGGATACCACAACTCTGGTCTGATCTGCTTCCCTAACTCTAAATATTTTGGAACCCTATTAAGTGCTACTTCCAATTTAATGGGACTATGTGGTTCTAAAATTTTAAGAGATTTAGGCAGTCAGGCCCATTCACTCCTAGCACTAGTCATAGCTCTTTGAAAGGCAAAGTAGGGCAAATTTTTGTAATCAGCATAAACTTTAGCTTTGGTAGTAAAGATCCTATCCTTTACTTATAGATTCTTCATTCCATAGGTTAATGTGAACCAATCCCTAAGAACTTCATCTAGTTTTCTACTCTCTGCTCTTAAAGGAAAAGGTTTTGTCCTCTCCTCATCCCTGTAATTATTTAGCTACCTATCATAATTTTCTTCATTGGAGATCCAAGACATGAGGGCTCTTAAGTGTATATCTCCTATATAAATCAAGGGATTCCATTGAGTCTTTGAAGGGATAAAAAAATGATGAACATATAATTCACAAAGTAAATTTTGTTGCCAAAGTGGCAGAGTCTGATATAGTCCATAAAATTCTTGTGCTGATTTGAACTCTACATTAACATTCTTAAGGGTTAAAAACAAAATAAATTTCTCTTTCAAACATAGATCATAAACTCTTGGTGGCAGTCTAAAAGCAAGGGGCTGATTGCCTAGCTTGAGGGCATGCTCCATTCATTGCTTTTGGCTTGCTAACTATTCCTTTAAATCTACAATTTCTTGACCTTGAGATACTATAACCTTATCCATTTTTTTCTTCTCTTCTTTCTAGAAGGCTTCAACAAACAGATGCTATCCATAAAAATAAAAAGGATTTTTTGCAGTGTGATAGAACCACTATCTTCTTCATGATCTCTTTCCCTTTTTCTCTATTCCCACCATAAATGTTCTACAACACCTATAATCCATGTTGACTTGTGGGGAAAAGAGTAGTGTTTAGATCAACATATTTAGGAATTGGTTCATCTCTATAGCTGGAAGTGTCTAGTAGGTCTATTGCGGCATTAGCTAGACTTTCTTCAACTCCATCCCTGCATTTCTCAATAGGATTTTTGAGAAAACTTGTAATCTCAAGATGGGGAGGAGAGTGCTCTAAAATAATTTTCACAGGGGATTCCCTAGTAGATGTTTTAGATAGAGTGGAATCTTTAGAAACTTGTCCTCTCATCCTAGGGCTTATCCTTATGAGGGTTTCTTCTTGCAACACATCCTTTTGGCTACTTTTTTCTTTCTATGTCTCTATTGTAGGAGTGGTTGCTGCAGGACTTTTCTTTGTTCTCTTTTGTCTTACAATTGTAGGGTTTAGCTCTTCCTTTTCTTGAATAGATATCTCTTTTGGTAGTTTTCATTTCCTCTTGGCTTTGCTAGTAGTATGTTTTGGGGACTCTTTCATAGGTGAAGGTACATTTTCTTGAATCTTTTTGGCTTCAACCTCTTGGGTATTTTGTTCAGTAGGATCACTAGTGGGGGCTACATTTCCCTCACTAGGTTGTTTGCTAGGGGCAGCTTGGGGTTGCAGAGTTTTGGCTTGCACAAATTCATCCCATGTCATGGGAGACACATCCCTAAGGGACCTCTCTATTTTTAATTTGATTAAAGCATGATGAGTAACAGAATTATCTTTTCTTTTTTGAGTCTCTTTCACACTAATACAAGGCATATTATATAAGAAATTTGGAATATTTACTGCAAGATTATGTTTTACACAACTATGTAATTTGAAATGGTGTGCATGCAAGTATGAGAATCTTCCTTTGCATGTAAAATACCTAATTATGTGCATGGCTAACTCATTGTATGGTGGTGGTAATGACATTCTCTTGTATCCTTGCTTTGTGATGTCCATTTGTTGATCAGGTGGTCTGGTAAATTGAGCTCTTGCTGACCTTGCATCATGTGTGCTAGGGTAATGTTCTCCAATTGCAGGCAACCTAGTCACTTTAGCAATGTGTTTCTCTATTTCAATCACCTTTAAACCCCGAATGGAAGCTTTACCCTTGTCAAACATCCTTGTAAATTCTATGACTACCTCCTCATCAAATGCAGTCAAACTCAAAAAAATACCCTAGTCATCCACATGCATTAAACTTTCTCACAGCTTCTACATCTAAGAGTAACATAGTGTGTTCCACTGGTTCTCTCCTCTACAACTATCCACTCATTTTCTTAGCACTTCCTCTGTTTACAATATTTTCCCCTTTTTGAATTCAAGCTTCAATTTGATTTGTTATTTTGGAGACTTAACTCACACTTCTTTGTTTAAACTAGGCAATTAACGCATAACAAATTGTTATGCACAATAATATGACTTTTAATGAAGGAAAATCATGAATATGTGTGAGAATCATCCAAAAATGGGGTTTAGATCACAAAAAAGTTTAAACAAAAGTCACATCACAACTTGATATAGAAAATCATTCAAAAATAGAGAGTACAACACTTCACTTGTGTACTTATGGCAATTAATTTTCATTAATGAAAGGATTTCAAAGATTTGGAAAAATCTTTACATGTAAATAAAAATGCCATTGGATATTAGAGACCTTCCCTACCTCCTTCAAAATTTGGATAAGTGTCTTACTTATCAAACATAGTATAGGTAAGGGACTAGCATAAGACAACCATCATATAAATTATATAGTGTTAAATATAATTAACAAAATTTGCGAACTATATGTGAATGATAATTTGAAAATGTTATACCTATCATTTTGATTATCACACATACCAAAAAGGCGGTGGAAGTGATATCATTATCGGGAACATCTGTCACCATCTCATAGTGTTTATTGAAAACATGAAAAATTGATGGCATGGAAAGTGGATGGATAGAAGATAAAGAAATGAGATGAGGTGGATGGGTGGAAGGTAGAGAAATGAGATGGAAAGAAAAAGTGAATAGACAAGTGAACTTTATGTGAACATAAAGTCTTTATTATGACCATGAACAAAGAAACTAATGTTGAAGGGTGGTAGTCGAAAGGTTGACATGTTTGGCTGTAGGAAGAGTTACTCGATTTATTTTTGAATCTGGGTGCTGAAACTACTGCAGGAACTCTGCTTTTGTCTGGGGCCATTTTTATAATTTCAATCTATGACCATTGACTAACAGTTTGAAGGGTACCAAATAATTGGTAGTTAATTGAATAGCTTCATTATCAAAGACATGACTAATTTCATATGGTCCCACCCATCTTGTCTACAACTTTCCTAGCATATCTTTGAATCTGGAATCATATAGGAGTGCCTAGTCACCAACTTGAAATTGTTTATTAATAATATGAGAAGCATGCCATTGTTTCCTTTGTTTATGTATCAATTTGGTATGTTCCAAAGCAACTTTGTGCATCTCATCCAAAGAGTTAAGATGTAGGAGATGAACATCCCTTTGTGCTACAAGAAGTTTAATATCTAATGCTAATGTTGTCCTTAGACTTTTATGTTCAAATTCAATAGGAAGCATTACTACCTTACCATATAAGAGCTCAAATGGTGTGAATCCTATATTAGTTTTCCATGTTATTTTGTAAGCCCAAAAAGATTCTTGTAATCTACTAGTCTAATCCCTACAGTGCATATGGATTTTTTTTGTTAAGATGTTCTCCAACTCATAGTTTGTGACCTCTACTTGTCCATTAGCTTGAGGATGATAAGGACTAGATTTTTGGTGCCTAATAGTATATTGTTTCATCAAGACTGATATCAGATTAGAGTTGAATTAGGCACCTTGGTTAGTGACTAGCTCCTTAGGTACACCATAGAGAGTAAAGATCTCTTCATAAAGAAATTCACTAACTTTTTCATCACAAGCATGCTTTATAGCCTTAACTTTAACCCATTTTGTCAGGTCATCAATGTTGGAAATGATTGAAATGATCATAAGAACAATTGTTGGAATAATATATGGAATTGGTAAAGAATTTCCTCAATCATTGTTTTGTCATTGATGTCAAAATTGCTACTTGCAGGGATGACAATTGCTTTAGTGATCCAAATACTATCAATTAGTTGATTGTCAAGGTGGAGGCAATCAATAAGATGTAACTAGAACACCTAGAGAAAGGTTGAAGTTATGATATTGCAATGAAGAAAAAGGGTCAATCAAGCCATTAATGAAACAGTGTATTGGATGACATACTAAAAGATACAAAGAATGAGCACACTGAAACATATCAAAGATCTAAGGTTTTAGCTAAGTCTTTTGTAAAGCTCAAACTAAGTTTATTAGAGAGTAAGTGCCGAGCAAGTTCAAGTGCCGAGCAAGTTCAAGTGCCGAGCAAGTTAAGTGCCGAGCAAGTTCAAGTGTTGAGCAGAACCAAGTGCCGAGTAGGTATAGGTGCCGAGTAACATAGAGGTGCCGAGCACCAGTAACTCAATAATGTTGAGTAACACAGAGGTGTCGAGCACCAATAACTCAATAATGTCGAGCTACTGCATTATTTAGGAAATCGAAGATTTACCAGATCTAAGCCGACAAAGTTGTTATCTAGAAATCTGTGAATTAAAAGGAAGATAAGAATGATGAGTTGGTGGCACAGTACACCATGTAGAACGTTTTTAAGATACAGTTGGTGAAGAAAACAAGATATGGGGTAGATACATTGTATCCTACCTAATCCATTTTGAAACCCTAAAATTAGAGAGGGAGAATTGAGCGGCAAAGGCAAATCAGACTTGTATATAAGAAGACATAAGTTAATGAAAAAAAAGAGAGGAAGAGAGTGAAAAAGAGGGGATAGTGAGAGAGAGAGAGAGAGAGCTGTGGTTAAACATTAAAGCATGAAATGTTGAAGAACTCTATTTGGATAGACAACCACAAGGATGATTGCATTGGTAGAATGAGTAAGAAGACTCAAGGAGATGAAGGTTGAGAGGGAGACAAGCAAGTCAGTGCTGAAGTGATTGAAGCCAAGCATAAGGATTGAACTGAAAGAGTGATCTGAAATTTGCAAAGTATGTTGTAAGTTATGTCAGATCAAAAGACCATAATCATTACTTTCTAGCAATTGTAATAGTAAGATAAATCCTATGGACTTAGGTTGGTTTAACAGCCATTAGATAAATCTTTTAACAGGGTGACATTTCAAGTGGATGTTCTAAAGACCTTTAACCAGGCCCATTCCTAATAGTTTGGTGAAATCCTCTAACAATGTCGCATTTAACAGTGTGTTGTAAGCCTTTAATAGTGTAGGCTCTTAGTAGGGCATCACTTCAGAAGAGTGAGAATCAAGTAGCATGTTACTGGTGGTTTTTCCCAAATTGGGTTTCCACATAAATCATTGTGTCATGTGTTGATCTTGAATGTTTTATCTTTGCATGTTGATTTACAGTAATTTGCTTGTATGAATGATTTAAGTTTGAACAGATAAAAAGGGTATGGATTCATTAAAAGGGTATTAATAGGACATTTTGGACCTTGAATAACTGATTCACCCCCGCCCTCTTAGTTATTCTAAAGAATTCTAACATTTGGTATTAGAGCCTGACTGCTGATTTAGTTTAAAGGGACTACTAGTAGAAAAGATCAAAATACCAAAGAGAGAAGTTCCCAAGCTCAACAAAGACAACTTTGTTGCATGGAAAAGTTTGATGAAGCTACATCTTGGATCCATAGGAGATTATGCCCAAAATTCAATTATCACTGAACATGTAGATCCAACAGGTGCTCCTACTGCCGAAGACATGAAAAACGAGCAAGAACACAACCAGACAATGCTGGAAATTGCCTCTGCACTTAGCTATATTGAATTTGATGATATCAAAGGATGTAACACTGCGTTCAAAATGTGGAAAGCCCTATCAAACATCTATGGAGGAGATCAGAATGTACAAAGAGCAAAAAGAGAAAGTCTTAGAGGAAAATTTGATGACATGAAGATGGAAGAAAATGAGAATGCTACTCAGTATGGTGCAAGAATAAAGGAAGTGGTAAGTACAATAAGATGCTTGAATGGTCAACTGGAAGAAGATATTGTTAATAGTAAGTTCTTAAGAACCTTGTTTCCTATCTATGCTATTAGAGTATCAGCAATACAAGAGCTAAGATGTATACTAGGAAATAACCTAAGCTTTGAAGGTATAATAGGTAGACTCACTGCATTTGAGTTATCTAACTTTGACAACTACAAACCTAAAAATGTTGAATCTTCTTTTAAGGCCAAGCTATCACTAAAAGATGCCGAACAGGTGAAATCAAGGAAAGGAATAAAAATGAAGTATGTATCTAGTGACAGTAGCACTGATGAGGAAGATGTGGAACAATTGGAAGCATTTCTCGCTAGAAGATTTCACGGGGGCAAAGGAAAATTCAAAAGTAAGATGCCTATCATTTGTTTCAATTGCAATGAAGTAGGTCATATTGCTGCAAGATTTCCATAGAAAAAGGATTCCAAGGAAGGCAACAAATACAAGAACAGAAGAGACGATGACAAGAGAGATTACAAAGAAAAAGGTAAGAAGTGTCATATTGTTGAAGAAAAATCTGATGACAATGATGATGAAGTTGTTTATGTAGCCATGAAGGACCAATCTAATGAAGAAGAAGCCACAGCACTGGTGACAAGTATAAAAAAGAATGAGAGATGGATCATAGACAGTGGATGCTCACATTACATGACAGGCGACAAAAGTAAGTTTGTTAACTTTACTCAGTATGATGCAAATAGTGTTAGATTTGGTAATAATGCTCCATGTCAAATCAGAGGAAAAGGTTCCATTAAGCTCATAGACCAAATTTCATGTGACAATGCATACTATGTTGAAGGATTAAACTACAATTTACTGAGTGTCTCACAATTAGGCAATATAGGTTGCAAAGTGGAATTTGAAAACAAAACTGCAAAAATCTATGACAATGATGGTAAACTAATAGGAAAAGGAGATCAAACAAAGAGTAATTTGTTTTACCTTGATATGGATGATGCTTCTTGCCTATTTGAAAAATTTGATGATGAATGGTTATGGCATAAAAGATTATGTCATGTCAACTTTGACAATCTAGTCAAAATCAGTAAAATGAAGAAAGTCAGAGGTCTACCAAAACTGAAGAAGCCTGATAATGTCATGTGTAAACAATGTCAGCTAGGAAAGATGACAAAGTCAAGTTTCAAAAGAAAAAACTATACATCCAAAGAGATACTTGAGTTTGTTCACACTGACTTATATGGTCCAATGGAAATACAAAGCTATAGAGGAGATAAATACATAATGTTATTTGTTGATGACTATTCCAGAATGATGACTATTATGTTCTTAAAAAAAAAATCTGATGCTTTTCAAATGTTTAAGTGGTATGTGGCCAGAGTTGAAAATGAAACTAGAAAAAGCTTGAAATTTCTAAGACCAAATAGAGGTGGTGAATTTGCATCAAATGAATTCAAGATATTCTGCAATGACAATGGAATCAAAAGATAGACATCAGCTCCTAGAACTCCCCCATAGAATGGAATTGCTGAAAGAAGAAACAGATCTATAATTGACTGTGCCAGTACATTAATGATGGAAAAGAATGTTGCTCTAAAATACTAGAGAGAAGCTGTAAGTGTAGCTGTTCATACATTAAACTGAGTACAAGTCAAGAAAGGTACAAACACAATGCCTTTTGAATTATGGTATGGTTACTCACCAAATGTAAAAAAATTCAAAATGTTTGGTTGCAAATTTTTTATATTTAAAGATGTTAGAAATGGAAAATTTGATGCAAAAAGTGATGAAGGAATATTTCTTAGTTACTCCACAAGAAGTAATGCATATACGTGTTTGAATATTAACACTAACAAAATTGTAGAAAGTGCAAATGTAAATTTTGATGAGCACATAGAAGTCCAAGCTAAAGAACCAAAGAAAATGGAAGAATACAGAACCTTTGTATATTCTTATGAAGGAATGACTACTAATGAGGATGATGTCAATCAAATTGAAAGTCAACAACAAGTGTCAATTTTAGCCGATTCACAACCAGTGAATGTCGAGTTGCATTCAGAAGTCGAGTTACAAAATGAAGAAAATGCACAATCCAATTCTGAAGATAGAATACATGATGAAGAACAACTTGACAATGAAGAGCATAGTGATCCTGAATCCAAAAGATCAAACATGGAAACAAGGACAGGGCCAAGATTATCCAAATATGTAAAAAGACATCACCCTGCTGAACAAATAATTGGTGACAAAGATGCAAGACCAATGACAAGAAACAGACTAAGACATGAATCATGTCTAGTTAGCCAATCTGAACCCAAGACAGTATACAATGCATTACAAGATGATGACTGGTATAAATCTATGGAAGAAGAAATTGATCAAATAAGAAAAAGCAAAACCTGGAGTTTGGTGCCCAGACCAACTGACAAGAATGTGATTGGAACCAAATGGGTATTCAGAAATAAACAAGATGAGAATGGTGAGATTACCAGAAATAAAGCCAGATTAGTATGCAAGGGTTATGCTCAAGAAGAAGGAATAGACTATGGAGAAACATTCGCTCCTGTTGCAAGAATGGAAGGAGTAAGAACTTTACTTGCAATTGCTGCCTACAAAGATTTTAAAGTCTATCAGATGGATGTAAATTCTGCCTTCTTAAATGGTATACTAGAAGAAGAAGTCTACATTGAACAACCAGAAGGATTTGTTGATGAAAACAACAGGGATATGGTGTGTAAGCTACATAAAGCACTCTATGGTTTGAAACAAGCACCTAGAGTATGGTATGAGAGACTTCACAAGTATCTAGTACAAATTGGATTTGAAAGAACTGATGATAATAGCAACATGTACATCAAAGCTAAAGAAGGTAAAGACATTATTGTATCTAAAATTTTTGTGGATGACATAGTATTTGGTGGTAAGGAAGTACTTTGCAAAGGCTTTGCTGACAAAATGAAACATGAATTTGAAATGTCTATGTTTGGAGAAATCAAATTTTTTGTTGGATTGCAAGTTCATCAACTCAAACATGGAATATTTATTACACAATCAAAATACATCAAAGAAATTCTTAAAACATTTGGATTGGAGGAATCCAAACCAGTCAGCACACTAATGGCCACAGGGAATAAGGTATCCAAAAATGATGAGTCAGCCAAAGTCAATCAAACAATGTACAGATCCATGATATGAAAACTACAATATGTTGTACATAGTAGACCAGACATAGCATTAGCAGTTGGAATAGTGGCTAGGTTCTCTGCTAATCCTAAAGAAAATCATCTCATAGCGGTAAAAAGAATAATGAGATATCTCAAAGGGATTGATGATTTTGGTCTATACTACAAAAATAATGGAAAATTTGAACTCAATGCATATATAGATGCAAACTGGGAAGGAAACATTGATGAAAGAAAAAGCAGAAGTGGAGGTGCATTATTTCTAGGCAAAAGGCTGGTTACCTAGACTAGCAAGAAACAAACATGTATATCCCAGTCCACTGTAGAATCAGAATATGTGGCAGCTGCAGTCAATTGTACAAACATTGTATGGCTCTCACATCTATTGAATGGAATGAAAGAAGAAGTAACAAAATCAGTGATATTGTATTGTGATAATACAAGTGCTATAAACATATCCAAAAATCCATTGATGCATGCAAAAATCAAGCATATTGCAATCAAGTATCATTATGTCAGAGAATTGGTAGAAGACAAACAAGTGAAGTTGGAACACATTCACACAAAGGAACAAACTGCAGATATTTTCACCAAACCATTGCCCAAGGATGCCTATGAATATCTTAGAGGCAAGCTGGGGGTTATACCCCCAAGTCAAGCAGTTTAAGGCAACAAGGAAGCTACCTTTCATCAATAGGAATAAATCATTGAAATACTAATAGGTTGATGCAAAGGATGACAACAGGAATAGAAACTCCAAATCACTCACAAGCATGGTGACAGAGGGAGAGAGACAACAAGAAGCCAAAGCTTATATTTTGCATGATAAAGATGCTACATCTTTGGCATTTATGTCAAAGAGGGAGCAATATGCTAGAAACTAATCAATGCAAAGAAAGAGCGAGATATATACGAAAGAGGGAGATATATGTGATTAGTAGTGAAAATGCACCAAGCCAACGTATACAATCTTGGTGGTAATTGAATTGATTACTTGATCAGTTTGGTTTGCCATCAATGCCAAAGAGGGAGATTGTTGGAAATGATTGAAATGATCATAAGAACAATTGTTGGAATAATATATGGAATTGGTAAAGAATTTCCTCAATCATTGTTTTTCATTGATGTCAAACTTGCTACTTGCAGGGATGACAATTGCTTTAGTGATCCAAATACTATCAATTAGTTGATTGTCAAGGTGGAGGCAATCAATAAGATGTAACTAGAACACCTAGAGAAAGCTCAAAGTTATGATGTTGTAATGAAGAACAAGGATCAGTCAAGCCATTAATGAAATAGTGTATTGGATGACATACTAAAAGATACAAAGAATGAGCACATGAAAACATATCAAAGATCTAAGGTTTTAGCTAAGTCTTTTGTAAAGCTCAAACTAAGTTTATTAGAGAGTAAATGCCGAGCAAGCAAGTAAGAGTCGAGAAAGTTCAAGTGCCAAGCAAGTTCAAGTGCCGAGCAAGTTAAGTGTCAAGCAAGTTCAAGTGCTAAGTAGAACCAAGTGCCGAGCAGGTATAGGTGTCGAGTAACACAGAGGTGCCGAGCACCAGTAACTTAATAATGCCGAGTAACACAGAGGTGCCAAGCACCAGTAACTCAATAATGCCGAGCTGCTGTATTATTTAGGAAATCAATGATTTTCCAGATCTGAGCCGACAAAGTTGTTATCTAGAAATCTGTGAATTAAAAGGAAGATAAGAATGATGAGTTGGTGGCACAGTACACCATGTAGAACATTTTTAAGAAATAGTTGGTAAAGAAAAAAAGATATGGGGTAGATACATTGTATCCTACCTAATCCATCTTGAAACCCTAAAATTAGAGAGGGAAAATTGAGCGGAAAAGGCAAATCAGACTTGTATATAAGAACACATAAGTTAATGGAAAAAAAGAGAGGAAGAGAGTGAAAAAGAGAAAATAGTGAGAGAGAGAGCCGTGGTCAAACATTAAAGCATGAAATGCTAAAGAACTCTGTTTGGATAGATGACCACAAGGATGATTGCATTGGCAGAATGAGTAAGAAGACTTGAGGAGACGAAGCTTGAGAGGGAAACAAGCAAGTCAGAGCTGAAGTGATTGAAGCCAAGCATAAGGATCGAACTAAAAGAGTGATCTAAAATTTGCAAAGTATGTTGTAAGTTATTTTAGATCAAAAGACAATTATCGTTACTTTCTAGCAATTGTAATAGTAAGATAAATCCTATGGACTTAGGTTGGTTTAACAGCCATTAGATAAATCCTTTAATAGGGTGACATTCCAAGTGGATGTTCTAAAGACCTTTAACCAGGCGCATTCCTAATAGTTTGGTGAAATCCTCTAACAAGGTCGCATTTAACAGTGTGTTGTAAGCCTTTAATAGGGTAGGCTCTTAACAAGGCATCACTTCAGAAGAGTGAGAATCAAGTAGCATGTTACTGGTGGTTTTTCCCAAATTGGGTTTCCACGTAAATCATTGTGTCATGTGTTGATCTTGAATTTTTTATCTTTGCATGTTGATTTACAGTAATTTGCTTATATAAATGATTTAAGTTTGAACAGATAAAAAGGGTATGGATTCATTAAAAGGCTATTAATAGGGCATTTTGGACCTTGAATAACTGATTCACCTCCCCTCGTAGTTATTCTAAAGAATTCTAACAATCAATGCATACAAGAATATAGAATTTCCCATTAAATGGAGGTTCAATTGGTCCAGTGAAGTCCATGCCCCATTTGTCAAATGGTGCTAATGCCATTTAAGGATTACGAGGCATTTCATCTATTCTTGTTGGTTTGCCCATCCTTTGACACTTGTCACATTTCCTTGTATATTTGATTGCATCCTTGTGAAGTGTAGGCCAATAATAACCAGTTGTCAAGATTTTGAAAGTTATTCTTTTCACTGCAAAATGTCCTCTACATGGTTCATTATGACATGCATGTAGAATGTCATATGTCTCATCTTCTCTCACACATCTTCTTATAATTTGATCAGGTGTTGTGTAGAATAAGAGATTGTCTATCTAGGAGAAATAAAAACTTTTCTATACAAGAAACTTCTTTTCCTTGTAAGAAAAATATTCTGGTATTTTATTGGCTGCAATGTAGTTAGTAATGTCTACATACCATTGAGTTTGAATAGAAATATGAAACAAATGCTCATCTAGAAATGCATCATCTACTAAAGTAGTGTTAGTATCATCATGATGGATTCTTGATAAATAATTAGCTACAACATTGGCTTTTCCAGGCTTATCAACAATAGTTATATCAAACTCTTGCAACAATAGTAACCATATTTCTAACCTACCTGTTATAATAGGTTTGTTCATGAGATATTTAATTGCTGCATGATGAGTATGAATAAATGTGGAATAGCCAGTTATGTAATGCTAAAATTTGTTGATGGCATAAACTATTGCTAAAAAATCTTTTCTAGTCATAGTGTAGTTCAACTCTAGTCCACGAAGGCTTTTACTGATATAATAGATTTCATTTTCAATATTTAGGGATTTCTATGCTAAGATTGCACCTATGGAATAATCAGAGGCATCTATATATATATATATGAAAAAGTAAATTCTAATAAGGGCCTTGTAAGATTGGGGTTGTAGTTAGAAGTTTCTTAAGCTACAAGAAGGCTTCATCACATTTGGATGTCCAACTGAATTCAGCTTCTTTTGTGAGTAACTTATACAAGGGACTAGCTATTTTACTAAAATCTTTTATGAAATTTTTATAATATCCAACATGACCTACAAAAGATCGTACACCTTTTGACTTTGTAGGTATGGATAATGTTTGAATTACCTCTATCTTAGCTGGATCCACTTGTATTCATGTAGTGAATATGAAATGACCAAGTACTACGCCTTCCCACATAAAACATAAAACACTTTTCACTATTAAGTACCAAATTATGTTCTTGACATCTAACCAAAACCTTTTCAAGATTCACCATTGCTTCCTCAAAAGTGACTCCAAATCTTGTGAAGTCATTCATGTAGATTTCCATACAATAATGTGATATATCAGCAAAGATGCTAATAACTACTCTTTGAAATGTTGTAGTAGTATTACATAGATCAAATGGTAAAAAAATATATGTAAAAGTTCCCCATGGACATGTAAATGTGGTTTTGTCTTGATCTTCAGGAGCAATAATGATTTGATTATAGCCACTGTATCCATCTAGAAAAGAAAAATACTTCTTTCTGATGGCAAAGGAAAGTGATCCTTCTTGGTAGCTTTGTTCAACTCTTTGTAATCTACAAAAATTCTCCATTTTCCTCTTTTTTTAGGTAATATGCCTAGGGGTGACACCCATATACTATCAAATATAGGATAAATAAAACCAACATCAAGCAATATTTGTAATTCAGTTTTTGACTATCTCTCTAAGGCTTGGATTTATCTTTCTCTGGGGTTAATGGAGTAGTAGACAACCTTCATTGATATATATCCTATGAGTGCATAGTTTAGGACTTAATCCTTTCATATCACTATAGTCCCATGCAAAGGCCTTTTCATGCCTTTGAAGCAATTCTTTTAACTATTCCATCTGTGTGGGTGTTAATTTAGGATTAACATGGAGATTATGACCTTTAGTTAGCACAAAAATGGTGGTGGACTCTATCATAGTAGCTTTAGAGATTGGACTTACTACTACTTCATTAGGTAAAAGTGGATAGAGGATTTCAGGTTCTGTGGGAAAACTACAATTCTTATCACACTTTCATATATGTTTAATTCCAACACAGAGCTTTTAGATACATCTTTTTCTACCACACAACTGTTAGTGAGGATACTCTAAAGTACTAAATCTTCCTCTTGCAATTCTATAAAATATTGTCTATGTAACATCATGAGCTATACTATGGAGTTTAACTCTTCTTCTTCATCTTCCAAATCTAGCCAAATAGATGTGCTTAGATCTAGTATTGGTTGGACTAGAGGATATAAATAAATTATTATTTTTTTCTTGTTCATTTGATATAGTCATATTCCCTGATCTAAAACTTATGTTTGTGTTAGCTATGACTAACTATGGTCTACCTAAGATGATAGGGCAACTAGATAGATTAACTTTGAGGGATAAAACCATGAAGTTTGTAGGATATTTTGGAGAATCTAGGATTACAACTATGTTTTCTATCATCCCATTAGGGGTAAAAGTAGAACTATCAAAAATTTGTAGAATTTTTGTTGTAGCCCTTAAGCCTTCTATTTGAATATTCTTCATGGTATCCTTGGTCATAACATTTAGAGCAGCTCCAAGATCTATTAAAGCATTTTTTAAAAATTGACCATTTATACTGACATTCACTACCAGACTTCCTAGATTAGAATATTTTGGTATAATCAATTTCCTTAGCATGATATTAGCCAATTGTCCCACAACATGGACTATGGTGGGGTCATTTTTCTTCCTTCTAGGCTTCTTCAAGCAGGCTTCTCTAATAGCTTTCCCATAAATTGGAACATCCTTAATGGCTTGAAACAGGGGTATTTGGACATGTATATTTTTCAACTAATCAACAATATTGAAAGGTTGTTCCTCTATTTGTTCATGTTTCTTTTGTATCAACTTTTCTAGAAAATGAGGTTCTACCACTAGTTGAGCTAGAGTTAACATAGTAACATTGGTTGAGTCAATAGTTTCAGCAACTAAGTGGTCTGGTGTTGCAGGAGAGTCTAGTATTTCAATTATAAGAGGTGGTTTAGGCATTGGTAAAGTTGTACTAGATCTCAGATGTATATCAGCAACATTCAGGGTGTAAGTAGGATACTGTTGAGCATCAGCACTCTACATGGGCTACAATGGTTGTTGGCTATTTGGGTTTGGCTGAGGTTCTGTAGGTAACTGTGTTTACTTTTGAGGTCTAGGATTTGCAAGTGGTGGCATTAAAGCAAGTTGTTGAACTAGAGCTGGTAATTACAGAGCACTAGTATTTTGGTTAGGCCATTGTTGGGATCCCATCCATTGGTTCATAGACTGCCAATTCCCTTGGGGTGATTGCCATTGGTTCTACTAGTTTTACTAGTAGTTCTGTTGGTTTTTCCATTGGTTACTCTATTGGTTAGGTAAAGATGGTTGGTAATTCTAAGACCATTGGGATTGTTGTAGGTTGTTTTCCCCAGTATTATTCCAATTGGGTTGATTTTGTGGAGGAGCTTGGGGAATATAGTTTTTCCATTGAATACCATATGAATTAGAATTTTTTAAGGGATCTTGAGGCATACCTTGACATTGGGACCATGGTCAGTATTGAGTGACAAAGAATACTTTCTCATTATTTCCATCTATCTTGACATACTCAGTTGGAAGATGTTGGTTCTCCATGCTTACGACTAGTTTACATTGGCAATCCTTCTTTTGCTTCTAGCAATGAGGGAAGTATTTAGCTAGTTGTGACTCAACTTTGGCTTGCTTCTTCTTTTTAGTTATTGTGTCTAGATGTGTAGCAACATCATTGATGATATCTTTTTTCAAATTTGACAATAGGTTAGATATCTCAAGCTTTAAAATGCCTTGACTGATTCCTTTAGTGACTTTGGAATGAGGTCCTTAGCCTTTCTTCATTGATGACCTTGAATAATTCTAAAAAATCTTCTTGAGATCACTCTAGGAAGCTTGATACACATCACCACCAGCCATTAGGTCCAATACTTCTAAACAATCATCATTCACACCTCCCTGAAAAACTAGTTTATGTGAAACTTCAAACAACATGTGCTGAGGTTTCTTCTACAATGTATATGAGAAATGTGAAACATAATATTACAATGTTTTTTTCCTCCTTCTATAATATCCTAAAGATATCATCCCCTCTTGAACTAGATTCTTTGCAATATTCTTTATATTTATCTAGAAATAGAGCTTGCATCTCATCCTAACTTCCTGCTGCATTGGCTCCTAAGCTCATGAACCATCATAGAGCTGATTCTTTCAATGTTGCTAGAAATAATTTAACCTTATGGGAATTAGTGTTGTAGTCAAAAATATGACAAAGGATATCAAACTCAAACAAGAAAATATCAGGGTCTTCAGTTGCAAGGCCATAGAACTTCAGAAGAGAAGTGGGAGGTATGTTCTTAAGATTAGCATTGGTTAAAAGACTTGGAAGAGGAAATGGAGAAGTAGGTTGTACCATGAATAGAAGTATTATATTATGAGGTTGGTTATGAAAAGGGACATTGCGTACTGGATGATTAATAATTGGTGGATTTATAGCAATGTTATTAGGAAAACTAGCCAACACTTCAGTGAAAGGTTAAAGACCGCTTGTATCTATTGGCTTAGGTCTTCATGATGATGTTGTGGAAAAAATAGGGCTTTCATCTTCAAAATTTAACTCAACTTCTTCTTCTTCAAATTTTCATTCAAATTAATAGACTCTTGTTGTAGAAATCTTCCATACTCATCTCATCATCTTCTTCTTCGATGCATGCAATTACATTTTTCACACTGGTGAAAGAAACTTCAAACTAGAGATTTCTAAAAAAAAACTTTATCTAAAAACTATGACTCAAAAATTCTCCTAGCTTGACACCATCCTTGGCAACGGTGCCAAAAATGATCCACCTCACAATAGGTGTATCATAGTCATGCTCTAGGCCATGCTTATGAATAACATATTCAAACTAAGGACTATTTTTCCTGCTATGAGGTGCATTTAATCTTTCCAACCCATGGACATATACTCGAAATGGTTGGCACAATATGTGCTCTAGGTCTCTTAATGAGTCACTACGCTTATGTTGTAGGAAAGTAAAATGCAAGGAAAAGAACTTAAACTATTGCTATAGGAAACTAACACACTTAACTCTATGAATACTGGGAATAAAATGAAAGGATAGTAAATATTCCAACTTAGTTCATCCACAATAACTATTCTCACATATGTTGTAGGAACATTCATAAAGTGCAATGCTACAGGAAGGAACTTACAACTTCTACTTATAAAAATTAGAATACTTAGAAATAAATCTATTCCATCCTAATTTAATCCACCTTCCAAGTGAGCCCCCTTTCTCAGCTTTACTAAAATACCAACACAAGATAAAAGCCAAAAACTATTACATCAGATTTCATAAATTCATTACATAACAGAAAACCAAAAAAACATAACTGTAAAAGTCAACAGTCTATTCTCATAAACTATTTCTTCTATTTGGCTAATTTCTTCTATCTAGCTAAAAGCTTACCACACTTGGGTTGATTCCTATATATATAGAAAATCAACACTTATTCTATAAAAAAAGTAAATGCCCTAGCTTTAAATCTGAAGGAGAGAAAATAGGAAGATAACAATTGAAGGTGAGAAGAAGGAATAATAGCTTGAGTCGGGAATAATAAAGTTTGAACATTTTCTTGCCATAGAATAAATGAAAAGAAGGGAATAAGTCTTCATAGCTCCTCCTTACTCACTACCGTGTCTTTTGGAATCATTGCAACTTCTCTCCGTCGTGGCTACTCCTTAGCATTCTCTTCTCCATGAATGTTGTTGGTGCTCAAATTTTGAATTCTTCCAATCATCTTTCAGTCTTGATTAATAGGTTAGTTTTAATACAAAGACATGTTTGGAAGTAAAAATTTATCAAATTAAATTCAAATATAAGAATGCACTTTTTGATAACTATATGAAATATCGCATACTATGTATAATACTAGCAAAAAGGTGGCATAGTTTCTACTATTAGGTTTATCACATAGGTCCACAAATGTTTTGACAAAGATAAAATAGAGTATCAACAAAGTCTCTTAAAACTATTATGAAATAAGGGCAAATTTTGGTCTCATCACTACCCCCAAATCCTTTATAGAAAATGCATGTGCTAACTGGCATTTCAACCCCTTAATATGATCCGTGTTAGACCCAACTATAAGCATGTTATCAACATGTAAACATAAAATAATGTAGTTTTCATCATCCAACATCTTAAAAAAAGCAGAATGATCTGAATGACACCTACTATATCCATGCTCATGCATAAAACTGTCAAATTTTAGATACTATTTTTGAAGTTCTTGCTTCAAGCCGTATAAACTTTTCTTCAATATTCACACTAAGTTCTCCTTACCCTTGACCTCAAATCTTTGTAGTTGAGCCATATAGAAGTCACTTTGACATCAAGCTACTCCAAATGCAAATATCTAGTAGCCACAATACTTAAAACAATGCAAATAGAAGTCACTTTAACAACAGAAGCGAATATCTCATCAAAATTGATGTTTTTTTTATATGCAAATCCTTTTACAAATAACCTAGCTTTAAATATTTTCTTACCTCCATCCTTTTCTTTAAACCTATAAACCCACTTATTCTATAAAGCCTTTTTACCTGCAAACAACTTGCATAAATCTCAAGTTATGCAAGTCTTATTGTTTAGCAAAGAGTCCATTTCTTCTTACTTTGCAAACTCTCACTAAATATTTGTATCCACCTACACAACTTCATCATAACATTTAGGTTTACCAGCATTAGTAAGTAAAATAGAATACAAGGAAGGAGAAAATCTTTCTTGAGGTCTACTCATCCTTTTTTATCATCTAAAGTTCACTGGGGTGTGTGGTATTTTTTGTTATGGTTGTTGCACATAATAAGGAATTGTTAGAACATCAGCTTTTGGAATATCATCTAGCACTACATAATCATTTTCTTTCTTCTCATGTTGTTGGAACAAATCTTTGTACAACACTTTCTTATCAAATATGATATCCTTGCTTCTTATAATTTTACAATTTTCAAAATCTTGAAGCCTATAACCAAATTCATTAATGCCATATCCAAAAAATATACATTTCTTTGACTTAGCTTCCAGCTTGGTTATGTTTTTAGAATCTATGTGAGAAAATGTTTCGCAAGCAAAGGTTCTGAGAAAAGAATAACTCATCTTCTTACCAGTCCATGCTTCCTTTGGAATACTGAAACCCAAACGAGTAGAGGGACCTATATTAATCATATATATAGCAGTATTAATAGCTTCTGACCACATGTTTAAGGGAAACCCTGTATGAAACATCATGCTTCATTATAGTCCCATTCATGTCAGCCATTCCATTTTCCTGTGGAGTCCTTGGAATAGTTTTCTATCTACGAATACCATTAGTGGAGAAAAAATCTTAAAATTCATGACTTTTTTTGGAAATATAAGAGGAGTAATTAAGAGGGAAGGGGTGAATTAATTACTACTAAAATAGATCCCAAATCCCTTAGATGTCAATACAATTTGCAATCTGAAAGCTGAATACTATTGATGCTTGGTAAACACATATAAAGTGCTATAACTTGGTAAATACCAAAAGGACTTAGTAACTAATTAACTTTGCAAATCTTAAGAAGTTTTCAGTGATTATCATTACTTAAACTTTATTAAAACCATGAAAGAAATAGCATGAACTCATATTACACCAAGATTTAACATGGAAAACCAATTTGGGAAAAACCACCAATATTAACTAGTTCTTATTTTTTACTCTTCTGAAGTGATACCTATTAGGAGACAACCTTGTTGAAGGTTACAAAACACACTGTTAGTTGTGACCCTTTTAAAGGATTTAATAATCCTATTAGGAGTGGCCTTGTTAGAGGTCTTGAGATAATTCAATAGAACTACCACCTTGTTAAAGGATTTACAAATGGCTATTAAATCAACTCTATTAAGAGATTTAGATCACTTCTACAATGGTTAGAGAGTAACAATGAATTGACCTAATTTAGATGCAATTGAATTATTGATTACAGATCTTAGTTCTAGTTTGTACTTAATCCTCCCTGATCAAATAAGCTTTTCTACTCCACAAGGATAGTATTTTTATCTTTCATATTGTCAAGTTGGCTCAAATACAACTTAGAATAATTAATATTCATGACCATAGTTGAGTAGAATCAATAGATAAATCAATTGAGTTTAATATGCCAAAATGAGGAAATCCTTCATTAGCCAACCTAGCTTGTTAGAAACTAACTCAAAAGTGGTCTCCTATGTTAACCAATAGAAGCTCATTTAATACTGCAAACTTGCAAAAATCCTTTGATAACCATGTGAGCTCAGTTAGCACTAGTTCCATCCAAATTTCCTTCATTAACCAAGTGAGCTCAATTAACACTCATCATTTGCACATTTTTTTTCAACGCCCAAGGGAACTTAGTAGGCACTACTTTCTGGACTAGGCAACCATAGAAATTCTTGGTAGACATAGAAAACTATCTTCCCTATTGGAGTGAGCTCGACATGCATTGATTGAGAATGATATGATGTTTGTGTAACATCAAAGAAACACATAATTAATCAATTATATCCAACAATCTCCCTCTTTGGCATTGATGGCAATGCAACATGTCATAGCACAATGAAATTTTGAGAACAAGACTCCATCTATTAGTATGAGCTCTTCAAATTTATTTCTCTATAAAAAAACTTTTTTCTAGCAAAAATATTCTACCATTCTCCCTCTTGGACATCTCTTCACAGAACTTCTCCCTGTTCATAAATTTTTTTTGAGAGATATGAAAGTAAACTTCTCCCTCTTTGACAACACATTCCAAAGAAAACAATACTAATAATACCAATGTACCTTAATTACTGATTCATTTGCAATATTCCATTGTCAAAACTGCATCAACTAATTGGTCTTTAACTTTCTTTGGTCGATGCATCGGCAAACTTCATTTAGTGAGCTTCTTATAAGGGAATGACACCTAGCTTACATCTTAGATACAAGAATGCATCCTTAGTTAATGGTTTGGTGAATATGTCTACAACCTATTCTTTTGAATTCACATATTCCAATCTGACTTCTTTGTTCGACACAAGTTCTCTTAAGAAGTGATATTTTATAGCAATGTGCTTTGTTTTGTAGTGCATCGCTGGATTCTTTGATATATTGATTTCACTAGTGTTATCACAATATATTACTACTAGATCCTTGATTTCTACCTTCATTCTTTCCAATAGTTATTTGAACCAAATAATATTAGAGCAATTGACTATTGCTACCACATATTCTACCTCTACTATGGATTGAGATGTCTAATTTTGCTTCTTGCTTGTCCAAGACACTAGTCTTTTACCAAGAAAGAATGCTCCACCACTAGTGCTTTTTCTATCATAATGACTTCTTGCCCAATCAGCATTAGTAAACACCTTTAACTCAAGATTCCCTTCAAATTTGTACCATAAGCCATAGTCTTCAATACCTTGTAGATATCTCATGATTCTTTTGATTGCCATCATATGGTTTTCTCTAGGATTTGCTAAGAATCTTGCCACTATCCCAACTACTAAGGAAATGTTAAGCCTTGTATTTATTACATACTATAATTTCCCAATTATTGATTTGTATAAGGTTTGATCTACTTCTTTGGAGTCATCATTTTTTGAAAGCTTATGTCTAGTAGACATGGGAGTTCCAACCAGTCTTGAATCTTCCATTCCAAAATTTTTGAGTATCTCCTTGATATACTTAGATTGATTTATGTAGATACCATTTTTGTTCTATTGTACCTGTAATCCTACAAAGAAATTTATCTCAAAAAACATGGACATCTCAAATTCTTTATTCATTTCTTCTTAAAATGCTTTGCATAAGTCATTATTTCCTATAAATAGAGTATCATCAACAAATATTTCTACCAACACAATCTTCTTATCTGGTCCTTCCTTGATATATAAACTATTTTTATTGTTTGTTCTTTGAAAACCAATCTATATCAAATAGTTATATAGTCTTTCATACTAGACTCTAGGAGCTTGTTTGGGACCATATAGTGCTTTGTGTAACTTGTAAACCATGTCTCTTTTGTTAGGATCTACAAAACCTTCTAGTTGTTCAATGTTGACTTCCTCATCAAGAATTTCATTCAAGAATGTAGATTTAACATCCATCTGATAAACTTTAAATCCTCTATGAGCTGAATATGCAAGTAGAGTTCTAATCTTGCAACGGGGGAAAAAGTTCACCATAATAAATACCTTGTTCTTGAGAATAACCTTGACATACTAGTCTTGCTTTTTTTCTAGATATTTTTCCATCTTCATTCAATTTATTTTTTAATACACATTTTGTACCAATTACATTTTTATTGTTAGACCTAGGAACAAGAGCCCAAGTTTTGTTCTTCTCTATCTATTATATCTCTCTATTCATAGCTTCAATCCAACTTTCATTTTCCAGAGCATTTTTAACATTTACAGGTTCAAATTCAGCAAATAAACATGTACCTTTTAATTTGCTTCTTATCATTGTTCCATTAGATTCGTCTTCAATAATCTGATTAGGTGCATGATGCCTTTTGACATATCTTTCTAACATAGGCTCTGTGGGCTTTGAATGAATTCCATTATCTTCATTAAGAACTTCAACTTCAAGCTCAGGATCTTCTATTTGTAGCTTAGGTTCACCAGACTCAGTTTGAACTAGCTTGATAGCTTTTGAATGTGACTCAAGTTCTTGTGACTTGGTTTACACTTCCTATAACTTGGTAACCATTGGAGATCTAAGGAGCTTAAGAGATGAAGTCTCATTTCTTTCATATAGATTTTGCATGGTATCAGGTTTATGGTAGACAAATCTTTTGTAATCTTCTAGCTCCTTTTTGCTTTATTCTTCACTCTTTTTTGCAAACTCATCAATTCTCACATGTGCACTTTCTATGATCTTATGAGTGGACAAATTCAAACATTTGTATGCTTTACTTCTATAGGAGTATCCTAGAAATATTCCTTCATCACCTTTTACATCAAATTTTCCTTTCCTAGATTCTTTCAAGATATAACATTTGTTGCCACATACTTTCAAGTAACTTACATTGGGTTTGTAGCCATACCATAATTCATAGCGAGTTTGATTTGAGTCTTTCTTCAACTGAACTTGGTTCAAAGTATCAATTGTAGTGTTGATGGCTTCCTTTCAGTATTTGATAACAATGTTCTTTTCAATCATCAATGTTCTTGAACAATCTATGATATATCTATTTCCTCTTTTAGCTATACCATTCTATTGAGGTGTACTAGGGGCTAATACTTGTCTTTTTATTCGTCTTTCAATTTAGAAATTATTGAATTCATTGGAGATAAATTCACCACCTCTGTCTAATCTTAAACAATCCAATCTCTTTCTAATTCCTTTTTCTACTCTTGCTAGATACCATTTGAATTTCTCAAAAGCTTCTAATTTTTCTCTTAGATACATCATAGTCATCATTCTAGAATAGTCATCAATAAAAGGAATGAAAATTGTTTCTCCACTGTAACTTTCTATTCCAATGGGTCCACATAAGTTAGTATGTACAAGTTCCAAAACTTCTTTTGACTGATAGTTTTTGCTCTTAAAACTAGGCTTTCCCATTTTAGCAATTTGAAAATTTTTGCACAAACCAACATCAAGTTTCTTCAAATGAGGAATACCTTTTACTCTTTTATGTTTTCTTATCTTGACTAGATTATCAAAGTTTACATAACATAGTCTTCTATGCCATAACAAACTTTCTTCTACTTGATCAATAAAACATGAGCATTCACCAAGATCAAGCTAAAATAGATTACCTTTTGTTTGTTTGCCTTATCTAACTAGATTTCCTTTGTCATCTAGTAGTTTTCCTTAACATTCATGAATTCTATCTTGAATCCAATATTGTTCAACTATGCCACACTCAATAGATTATGTTTTAGTCTCTCAACCCAATAGACATTATCACATATAAGTTCATTGGTTAATTAGATACAACATTTTCCTTTTATGTGACAAGGTTCATTGTTTCCAAACCTTACACTACCTCCATCATAGTATTCTAAATGTTTGAATTTTGTTTTATATCTAGTCATATGGTGTGAGCATCGACTATCAATAATCCATGTATCATTTTTACTAACATAAGAAATAAGAGGCATCTTATCTTCTTCATTATCATATTCATCTTCCATAGCAATATACACCATTTCATCTTCACTATTATCATAATCTTTAGCCATTAAAAAAAAATTCTTATCTTTGTCCTTGTACGTTTTGTGACTTTTGAATTCCTTCTTGCCTATGTGCTTGTGGCTTTTCTTCTCATCCTTGCTTTATATGTTTGGACACCCAGGAGAAATATGATCAATTTTTTCACAAGAGAAGTAGATTAGAGGGATTTTATCTTTGTACTGTCCTCTACCTTTGGAGTATTTCTTTGCAAGAAGGGCTTCAAAAAATTTAAGATCACTGTCAAAAATTTCTTCAGTTTCTTTCTCACTTCTTGATTGATTTTCCCTTGATTTCTTACCCTTTTCTTTGAGTGAGAGTTTGGCTTCAAATTTAGACTAAATATTTTTTGAAACAGGAACATAATTATCATAGTTATCTAGTTTAAAAGTTGTCAATCTTCCAACTAGAGCATCCAAGTTTAATTTATTATTTGAATCACATCTCATTTCTTGAAAACTAGACACTCTAATTGCATAGATAGGAAGAAGAGTTTTGAGTACCTTACTTATAATTATTTCATCCTTAATCTCTCTTCCAGATGCTTTGATTACACTTAGACTGGCTTTGATTCTTTCGATATATTTTGCAATGTTTTCATCTTCTCTCATTCTCATTTGGTCAAATTATCCTCTGAGACTTTTTGCTTTGACTTTTCTTACACTGTCATCTCCTCCATAGATATCTTTTAGTTTGGTCCACATTTTATGAGTAATTTTATAGCCTTTTATCTCATTAGATTTAGCATAACTAAGAGCAGATGCAATATCAATCATCATGATGTTATGGTTCTTTTTCCTAGCAATATCTTTAACTAATAATGTTCCAGTAGTAGTTTTGTATTCAATAAAACATACTTGCAACCTAAATCACTGAGAGTAGCTAGATGTAACCTCATGAGTCCTTGCCATGCTGCAAAATTGTCTCTATTTAGTTTTGGAATCTCTCTTTTATAAGACATCCTAATCTTTGGTTTAGGTCATTGAAACCTTTTCTGGAAGCACCAAAATATTTGATAACAATTGTTGAAAATATAAGAGGAATAATTGAGAGGGGAGGGGTCAATTAGTTACTACCAAAATAAATCCCAAATCCCTTAGATGTCAGTAAAAATTATAATCTAAAAGCTAAATACTATTGATGCTTGATAAACACATATAAAATGTTGTAACTTGGTAAATATTGAATGTACTTAGTAACTAATTAAATTTGTAGATCTAAAGATGTTTTCAGTGATTATCAATTCTTAAACTTTATTACAACCATGAAAGAAATAACATGAACTCATATGACATCAAGATTTAACATGGAAACCGAATTTGGGAAAAATCACCAATTGTAACTAGTTACTGTTTTTCAATCTTTTTAAGTGAGCCCTTTTAGGAGCCAACCCTATTAAAGGTTACAAAATAAATTGTTAGGTGTGACCCTATTAAAGGATTTAATCACCTTGTTAGTAATGGACTTGTTAGAGGTCTTGAGACAATTCAATAAAACTACCACCTTGTTAGAGGATTTACAAATGGTTGTTAAACCAACTCTGTTAAGAGATTTAGATCATTGTACTAAAATGGTTAGAGAGTAAGAATGAATTGACCTGATTTAGATGCAACTAAATTTCTGATTATAAATCTTAGTTCTAGCTTGTACTTAATCCTTCCTAATTGAATATAACTTTTTGGCTCCACAAAGATATTCTGATTATCCTTCAAATTTGCTTCCTCTCTCTTCATCCCTTATAATTCATTCATTATAGCTTGTGCTCCTTTGAAATCACAACTTGACCTTTTATTTATAAATTTCATATTGTCAAGTCAGCTTCAGTACAACCTAGAATAATTAATATTTATCAACATAGTCAAATTAAATCAATAGATAAACCAATTTAGCTTAATATGCCAAAGTAAGAAAATCCTTCATTAGTTGACCTAGCTCAATAGAAACTAACTCAGAAGTGATTTCCTATGTTAACCAATAGAAGCTCAGTTAACACTACATTGTTGAAAAAAATCTTTGGTAATCAAGTGAGCTCAATTAGCACTAGTGCCATCCAAATTTTCTTTATTAACTGAGTGGTCTTGGTTAACACTCGTCATCTATATGTTTTTCTTTGATGCCTAAGTGAAATCAGTACACACTGCTTTCTAGACTAGGTAACCATAGAAACACTCGATAGACATAGAAATCTATCTTTACTACCTGAGTGAGCTCAACATTCATTGATTAACAATGATATGAAGTTTGTGTAACATCAAAGACAACACAAAATTAATTAATTGTATCCAACAAACTTCAATACTCACCACCATTATCAAATCTAAGACATTTTAATTTCTTTCTAGTCTCATTTTCAACTTAGCATTTCCATTTCTTAAAAGTTTGAAATATATCAAATTCTTGTATAAGGAAATAAACTCATACTTTTCTAGTTGCATCATCAATAAATGAAACATAATAATTAGAGCCATCAAGGGAAGATACCTGACCTGATCCCAATATCACTGTATACACAAGCTCTAATTTCTCATTTTTATTTTCCTTCCTAGTCTTTACAAAACTCACTCTCTTTTGTTTTCCATACACACAACATTTAAAAAAAGCCATATTAACACATTTTTGACCTAGAAAAATTTATTTGAATGAAATTATTTTAATATCTTTCTCACTCATGTGCCTGAGTTTGTTGTGCCACTATGTTGTATCAAAATCTACAACAACTATTTGTTCTCCCTGCTCAACTATAGCAATTATTCCTAAACATTAATTTTTCTCTAAAATAATAAAAGTAGAAGGAAAATATGACCTGTACAAAGATATAAGGTTCCTACTTTCACACCTTTTGCTACTACAATGGAACCTTTTCAAACCTTTCAAATTTTATCATTAAAAGTAACTATAGAACCCTCATCACCAAGTTTCCCTATTGAAATTAGATTCTAAAATTAAATTCCTACTCAGCCTTGGAACATGTCTTATCTCAAATAGTAGCCAATGATTCCTATTCTACAACTTAATATTAACTTTTCCCTTTCCAACAATCTGATAGGTTTCATTATTCCCCAAATAAACAAGCCCAAAATCCCCTTGGACATAATTAATAAAATAACATCTATGAGGTGTAGCATGAAATAATGCACCAGAATCTAAAACCCATGAATCATCAACACTTTCTAGAGATAGAAGAAAAGCATCCTCTTTAGATTTGTTACTTAACCAATTTGCCTCTTTTTTCCCTTCTAGTTGATCTCCTTCTTTGTTCTTCCAAGTCCAGCAATCTCTCGGTCCTCTAGATTGAGATCTCTTTCCCATTAACTTCCTCTTGATTTCCCACAATTTTTGGAATTATTTCTTCTCCCAGTCATTCTTCCTCTACTTCGTGTGTTTGAGTACTTCCTAATGTAGATCAACTGGAGGTTTTCCTATGATTTTCCTCACTCAAAATAACACTGATCACTTCATCATATTTTAGGGTACTAGATCCAAAAATAGAATTACTCACAGCTATTACCAAGCCATTCCAGCATTCAGGAAAAGAACACAAAATCAAGAGAGCCCTAATTTATTCATCAAAATTGATACCCATAGAAGATAACTGACTAGTAATAGTATTAAACTCATTTAAATTGTCTACAATAGATCCACCTTCTATCACTTTCATATTAAATAAATTCTTCATAGGAAATACCTTGTTTGAAGTGGAGGGCTTTCCATACAGTTTCACTAGGGTTTGCATCAACTCTTGCATTATCTTTACTTTTGTAATATTAAATACCACCAATGGTGCTAGGCATAATTGAATGCTTCCAAGTCTCTTTATGTCTAAAAGATTACAGTAATCATTTGTCATAGCTCTTTGATTCTTGGTTTTTCCTTCCAACAGCTTCCATAAATCCTTCTAATAAATACAATCCTCCATTTACATTTTCCATAACTAAAAGTTATGCCCATTAAACTTGTCAACCCTTAGCTTACCCTCATCTACCATCACTCCCACTCAACCATGAGACCTTCCTATACAGGATCACTAAAAATGAAGACAACGATCTTTCTAAAAAAACAAAGATGACTATCTAGCTCTAATGCCATTTGTTAGGATTAACCTCAAACAGAAATAACCTTAGATAGAAATATAACCAATACCAAAAAATAGTAGATTGCATAGAAGAGAACCAAGACACCAATATTATTATTATCCAACGATTACAACCTAATTACAATCCATAATCCCTTATAGCTCAATATCACTACAAGAAGCTACAATATCACCATTCAATATGAAATCCCTAGCTTGAAGCATTTTTATACAAGTTTTTGCCACTTAAAAAATCAGGGATAGAATAATAGAAAAATAGTAGCCGATGCCTTTTATAATATAAGAGCATTTTTGGCTTCAGGGGTGCTACCCCTAAAAACCTACGTAGGGGCATTGTCTCCAAACCCTTGTAAAAATAATTTGGAGGGAAACTACATCAAATAAACCTCTAAGTCTGATTAGGCTCCACATCACAAAAAATGACCTTTCCAAGTTGCGAAGGTCACAATTGGTAGAGAACCTAACATCAATCAAAAATTAAAAGAACTCAATGTGTAAGTTTGGATCATTAACTGTGTATTTTCTTTAATGTTCACAATTATTTTCCTACTATTGGAAATGTTGTTTGGAAGTAAGAAAAAATTGTTAAAAGACAAATTAGTGTAGGTAGTGTAGTTGGTTGAAATTTTTGAAAATGTATTTATGGAAAAGTATTTTGAGGAAATCAAATAGAAGATTAGAAAGAGACTGAGGATACTAGCATCATTAGTTTTTAATCATTTTGATGATGTATTTTTTCTAGCAGACACAAATATTATACTTATATAGGCATTTAAGCTTAAGAAAGCATGGCTTAAACCTTTTGGTTATGAACTGTAAAGTCATGATGTGATTGCAAGTATTGTTTCACTATTTAAGGAAGAAATTGATGTAGAGGTAAACCCCTTTGGGAAGTATGAGGAAGAATTAAATACAATAACAATTGATATCAAAATTGCTTCCACTACAAAGTAAAGAAAGAAGATGATTGGAGGCCTAGAAGGAAATCTATGTAGATAGACTAAAGGCAAAGAATGTTTGATGTTGACACAAGCTCTTGGAGAATATGAATAAAATGATAGTGGTGATGAGGAATGATAAGAACATATACAAAAATAGGGTAAAGCCCTAGCACTAGTCACACCACAAGAAAAGAAGGCTAAAATAGTGAAAATTACAAATCCTAAGGTGAAGAACACTACAAATAAGACAAACCCCCCTCTCCCCTCTTGCATCATCAAGATTGAGAATAAGGGCAGTGACAAAAAGTAGTGTCAAGTCACCAATCAAGAAAGAAGTGGTGAAAATTACCAAACCTAGTGCACTACTGCAAAAAAGTGGAAACCATCAGTCACTATGAGCCACACAAAAAGAAGAAGGATGGTAAAAAAAAGGGGGTTGAAGAAGAAGATGTAGAGAGGATGAAGTCTAATGAACTTGAACATCAATGAGTCATTGTAACTACCAAGAAAAGAAATATTGATGAGGTTTGTGCCAATATCAAAAGCTCTATAGGTCTACCAAGTTTCAAATTTGTGAAGCATGATACATTGAAAAATAATGAAAAATATAAGGTAGAAGAGACCATGATAGTTATGATGGCTAATAAAAAGCTCAATCCTATTGAATTAGAAAGATTATTCCAAAAGATTTTTATAGTAGATTAGATAGAAGATGACAACAAGCATTAGAAGTAAAGAATTAAATTAGAGAAGGCACATTGACCAAAATTATATTTGAATTAACAAATAAATAGAAGACAAAATTTTTGGAGAAGCATATGAACCAATTTGTTCCTAAATTTAGAATATGCATGGTTCTACAAAATAAGATTGAGGTTGTTGCACATGAAAATGAATTGATATGGAAGAGTATTTTTGGATTAACTAGTTGTTGAGCTATCATTTTGTACAATGCTCAATGGTATGAAATATTTTCAACGCCTCTCTTGAAAAGCTAATCTAGGATCAACTCCAAGGTTTCAATCAATCTTGCAACCTACCAGAATCAACTTAGTTGAAGATAAATGTTTTTATTTACAAAGAGGCCTTTTTTGGTTTGAACCAATTTTTGATAAGATGATCAATCTACTTTTTGTTTCAATATTAACCACACAAAAAGAGATATATTTTTGGTATTTTCTATTTTTTAAATGAATACAATGAAACTATATGAATTCCTAATTTAGCCAAGGTTTAGCCAAGTAAATAAAAATGATAAGGTAACAAGAGATGAAAGTAAATAACATGAAAGGGAAATTCCCAATAGAAATAAACCAATGTAACAACATGTCTGGGAGTTAAATTATTGAAAAGATCAGGTAGGAAACTAATGAATGTAGGAGTAGTACTTTCTCAAATCCACTAATGCAATGGTCGATGTAAATTTAGTAAAATTTGAAAGATGTTTCACTTCTTTTCAAATCACAAGGCCATAGAAAGTGCACTTATGTGAGATGAGAAGCTATGTAGGAACCAAAGGGTGATCTCCTCTCCAACATTGTACATCATCAAAATTCATCAACACGTGGAATACACAAGAACTAAAATATCACATAGTCAAATAAACACAACAAAACTATTGGGTCCATTATTATCATGAATAAGAATCCATAAAAAATAACACACTCTAGCAAGAATAACTACACTTAGAATGAGAGCACCAATAGCTTATATTATTGCATCAAAATAACTACCTAGAATACATGTTAGATTCTTGAATCTATAAGAAATCATTTATTTAATTTGTGTTGAGAGTGATAGTTCTCTATTTCTAATATATGCTTAAAACTAATAAAACAAATCTAATTATGTACAAAATGACTCTCTAAATGGTGCTAAGTAGGACTCCACCCTTCTTTTTATCAATTAATGGGTGCATGATCCTTTACATGTCTTAAAACAAAGCAAGAAATAGTAGATAAGAAGAAAGAAGCTACAAGAGGGTCTGTGAGTCATTAGAAGCTCTAAAAATAGAAGCTCGACCTTCTCTAAATCATTCTAGAAATTAAGCTACCATAAAAATGTGTTTTTGGTCCATGGGAAGCTCTAAATTAGGAATTTACAGTTAACTATTGGTCTAGCTCTAACTTTTTCAAAATTTCTCATGCACCTTTGGAGCAGTGCACCTTACACATTGTTGGTCATTTTCACCTTCCTGCCAAAATGGAGATATTTGAATTTAAAATCAATAACATTTGGATATTAAAAAATTCAAAATAGGTCATGCAAAAATAAATCTTTTAACCTTGGGGTATAATCTTTTCCTAAGTAATTTCACATTTTAAACTTTTCACAGGCCCATGTTTTATCTACCATCATATTAAGAAGGATCAAGGACTATTGATTTATCACTATCAAAAAATGCAATCTCTTTTGTATAAGCAACAAAGAGACAATTTGCCATGTAGTGCATGGGACCCCTTTCCTAGTTAGCATAGTCACCAGTGGGTCTTTCCATCCATCGTCACATCTTCTAAGATCAATGACCCTCACTTTTGTCACTTTCCAAAGAGAATGTACAATATTCTATGTGATAAAGTGATAAGTGAACATGTGTACCTGGTGAGCCTTGTTTCTTTATGGTTGGTGGGCCTTCTAACATGGGTTTAGCTAGTAGTTCCTGATTCATTCTTTTGTCCTGGGCTAATGTTTTTCTGCATCTCCTCTCCACTATTAGATCAAAATCATCTAAGGGTTGTCACTTTCTAACTTTATCAAGGTATGAGGACTTATTATGTGAGAAAATGAGTGATTGACATGTGGTAGGTGGGTCGTATTTCTTTTGTGGGTTGTAGGTGAAGTGGACAAAGTGTCAAATGAGCTGACATGTGGCAATGTTTCCTATTGGTTGATATGCTAATAGAATTGACATATTTTCAAAGCTGCAAATGGGATAGGATCTATGGTTGTCACTTTGTTACTTTGCAAGGATGCAAGGTAGTTATTTCATGCAAGAAAGTGAGTGATTAACATGTATACTCGACAGGCCTAGGTGAAAGGTAGTAGTTACATTCACATTGTGGTTAGGTTATGATTTCATAAGTAGTCAATGATTAAGTTAGAAAAGGTAGCGAGGGTTATATGATGAAGTGGTCAACATATGAAGACCTTGCTAGTTATTAGAATGGGATAAGACTATTGGTTCGCAAGGTGCTTCCCAGTTGTTGGACCCATTTCACTTGCTAAATTATCTAATTTGTCAAGCTAGAAACAAAGAAAGGTGATTTTCTACACAATTTGCTCTTCATGGTTGATCCTAACCACTCCTAAATGAATGTAGGCCAAGAAATGATGTAGAGACATTCCTTCTACTACCTAATTGTCAGTTTTGAGGATTATAGCATTAATTGGAACCATTTCTTTCACATCAAGGTTTCTTCCATGTCAAGTTTCCATGATTTTCATGCCTCTACAAGTGTTCCAAATTAGATCTATTGTTTGGATTGCCTTGATTGTTCTTTGAGCACGTGATGACATTTATTTTTGAGTAACTTCAATCAAAAATATCTCATTTATGCTTGAACTATAAAAGAAAAGTTGTAATTCTTCCTTATGGCTGACTCTTCCGTATAAATTCCTTTTTCCGTTGGACCTAATGACATTATGTCTTACCTCTTTCATCCATTGATGCACTGTGCAAGATCTATTAGGCTCTCTTTAATATTTTGTGGCTATCTATAACTCACATGATTGTATCTCTTTTGACATATGAATGTTATATAAGTGAACTCTCTTCTTCCTTGTGTTATTCATTTCAATTGTCTAATTTGCATGTGATTATTTGATTTAAATAAGGTTGAATCTATATATCTTTGATGTCATAGTAGTTCAAGTGTGCTTGTATGGGTAGAGATTTGTTTAAACACTCTATTTTGGTGCATCACCTCCTTAGGATAGACTAGGTTAATGACTATATGCATGTCTTCTCCCCTTTTCCTCTCCAAGGGTAGTTAGGTGCATCTTGATAGTAATGGAAGCTGACATTCTCTGGGGACTCAACCTCATAGTTCAAGTCCCACATCTTGGAGGTTGTTTCCATGTTTTAGAAGCTTTTCCTTACGTAAAGACTTTAGAAAAGGTTGCAATATTTTATGAGAATAGTTTTTGGCATTCCTAGTGGGATGAATATTCAAGATCTTAAGTCTATTAGTGTCAAAAGAGAAGAATTTCAAGTTTATGCTAAGGGAACAATGCTACTCTTAGTATTTTAGGCCTTGAATAGGCTCATTTTTAAATCACTTGGTTACTCTACGCTATTATCTTATTTTAGATCATAGTTGTTTTGATTCATGCCCAAAGATAAAACAAGGGCATCTTCTAGAGGTAAGTTTCAATACCAAGAGCTTTCATTTTCAAATCCTAGAATAAGAGATACTAGAGTATCTCTATGATCAATTAGGAGAGTAGTAACAATACATACCATTGTAATATCCATTTCCACTCCCCATGTTGTTAGATCTCAACCTAGAATACCATCTGCTCATATTAATAGACCACTTTCCTATATGGCTAGAGCTCATTTTTTTCCACCTTTAATGGTGGAATTCCTCTCCTAATAGCCCAAAGACATGACATACCAATATCAACTCTTAATAGTATACTTGAGTTTACTAGTGAAACTTCTATTTCTCCCTTAGAATATATTCAAGAAGTTGAAAATATTTGTAATATACATGGAATCTCTAAAAGATGATGTAGAAGTCATGTGTGTAACCTCATCCTTATAGGTAAAAGCATTAAAATGGTATAGAGGGTTGCATCATAACTCTATAATAGATTGGGATGGGTTAGGAGCATCCCTATGGAAACATTTTGAGGACAAAAGTGACTATCTTTTACTTTTAGAATAGTTGACAACTATAAAAAGGGAACCCCATCAATACATGACTGATTTTTAGTACAAATTTCAAAAGACATGGGATAGAATACCTGATATAGTGAATCCTAGCCTTGGTAATGCATTCTTACATTACCTCAAAGCTTTTAATTATGATATAGCCACTAAAATCCAAACAATGTGAGGAGATACATTACCTGATTCTTATGAAATAGCAATAAGAGAAAAAAATATATTTATACAAATTTGTAAGTTAGCTTCAAGGCCTCCTATGCATTTGTTCATTGATATCCCAAATCACCAACCAACAATAGCTCCTATTCCCACACCTTCCACATCACAAGCCCTTTCTCCAACCCCTCAAGCTTCCACATCTTCAAATGGAATGAATGAAATTAAGGAGATAATGTAGGCTATGATGTTAAACATAGATAAGAGATTGCAAGAACAAGAGAGGAAGTTAGAAGATAGCTTCTCTTTGATGTAGAAAGTGAGAAACAAAGTGGTGACTTTGAAGAGACAACAAGCCTCAAATTAATAAGGCTCCTCAACTACAATATCAAACTATAAAAAATGTTAGGCCTCCAAATCATAATCATGGAAATACTGCTTTTGACCAGGGTAGGTAGAATAGTCATGCTTCTACTTCAAGTGCAAGTCAAAGTGGGGCTTTAGTCCCTCAAAATAATATAGCTCAAGATCAATATTTGTGTCCCTTTGGCAATTACTCTTATGCCTATTATACATGTCAAAAGGTTGAATCCAATTTATCCTTGACAACTCAAGAGCCTATAGTAGGGCATCATACAGGGAGAGCCAATCTAAAGATGTGTCACATTTGCAATGACAAGATGATTTCTCCTTCATGAATCACTAGGTGGAGGAACATTTTAATGTAAACTAGGTTTCCATTGCTCACAACACTAGGAAAAAGAGAAGAGCCATTTAAGATGCTATCCTTTAGGTCCTCCTAATTAGGCCTCAACATCAAATGCAATACATCATGTATGAGCAGTAAATGATCAATCCAATGCTCGTCAACAATAAAGAGTAATAGTAGAAGAGATGTGAATAGCCCTAAAGATATTCCATCTCAACCCTGTACACATTCAGATCCCAAGACTTCTACCAAATCACCTAATGCCTCATTTAGTATGGTAGAATAGATGAAGAAAACAAATTTAAACATTTCCATGTGGGATGTTGTTATTACTATACCTCTACAAAAGAGGTTGCTATAGTAAGAAGTGGAGAGAATTGAACCAAAATATTAGCCATCAAGCATGGAGAGTGTCACATGTCTAGTACAACCAACAAAGGAGGTAGAAAAATGTAAAAAATTTAGACACACTTCATTTTATGTTTCTCTGATTATAGGGGATAAACTATTCCATAATTGCATGATTGATTTGAGGGTTGGTAATTTAGTAATGCCTAAGTGCATAGTTGATGTCCTAGAAATGAAATATGAGCCTATTGTGAAGGATGTATTGCAGCTGGATGGTAGTACTATCAGGATTGTAGGAATCCATAGGGAAGTGGAAAAGTTCCTATATGCATGCCCTAGTTGTACTATAGTTCAAGGTCTATTAGTTGCAAAATTTAAGCCACACTTTTCCATTTGTCTTTCAAGAGATTTCACTACCCAAATAGGTGGTGACATATGCTCTGACAAGTCATAAATGTTTTTTAAAACATGATAAATAACTAAAGCTTCAATTTGAGAAAAATCCTTAGCTCTAAATCATATTGAACCCTACACTCCTAATCTCATTAATATGAATTTACCTATCCTAGAGATAGATGAAAAAAACATAGTAAATGAGCTTGCCACTTCCCTAGCAAAGATACCTGATGTCCTCTTGGATGAATGGGCTAATGCATACAAATTTTATCCTAGATGAGAAATCATAGAGACAAGACTTGGTACTTATTGTATATCACAAAATGATGCTCTTGTCCCTAACCTTATAAAGGAAAAGGATGATACAAGTGGGATATGGAGCATGTACTTTGATGGATCAAGAAATAAGAATGGATCAAGGGCTAGTCTAATGTCAATTTCTCCTACACTAGAAAGGCACTACTTCTCCTTTAGGCTTCAATATAGTTGTACTAGTGACATAGTAGAATATGAGGCATTGATTCAATTTATCCTACTTGCTCAAAAAAGAGGAATTCAAGGGCTCAAGTGTATATAGCGATAGTAAATTGGTTGTTGATAAGGTGAGAAACTAGAATGTCACCAAAAATGATTTGTTCTAGTCTTACAAACATAGAGCTTGAAGGTTTTAATGCATTTAATATTTACAACATCCATAGAAAAAAGAATAGACATGCTAATTGACTCACAGTAGTTGGTGCATCTTATAATATGCCTTGAAGATGAGAAGCACAAAATTAGAGTCATGGTTAGGCCTGTTATCCCTAATAATAATATCAGTTGGCAAGTCTTTGAATCTGATGCACAAATTGCAAGTTTCTTGTATAATGAAGTAGAATTATCACAATCAAATCAGTCATGAATGCATGACCAATATGGGGATCAAATTATTAATCTCAATTCCAAAAAATTTCCTAAGGATCTCATTACCTTAGAGAGTTTCTTCAATCTTGATGACCAAGAAAGAGATAGAGGCATCAACCTTGTTGTAGCCAAGGATGATTAGATATCAGTCATGGTTGTTGATGGAAAGGCTCTAAAAATGGGGAAGGTATGTACTAAAATTGAGGAAATTTTTTTTTTTCATCTATGCCTATAATTTAATGATATATTTTCTTGGACATATTATATTTTAAAGAGTTTTGACCCAAGGTTGTTTCATCATATCATAGATTTAGTTAATAATTTCAAACCTATTAGTCAAATAAATAGGCTAGTGAATCCTAAAATTGAGTCATTAATGAGAAAGGATCCATCCATGCTAATTGAGGCCAATATTATTTCCCCTATCAAGTACTTAGAATGGGTAGCTAACCTTGTCCCTATTATGAAGAATAATGAAGAAATTAGATTATGTGTAGACTCTAGAGATCTTAACCAAGCCTCCCATAAGGATCACCATCCTATTGAGATAATGGGTGTTTCACACATTGCATAAGATTGTTATATTATTTTATTTTATTTTATTATGTAATGTTTCACCTACATGGATGTGAAACATGTAAAGATACCCATGGGATATACTTGATGAGTTGTATTGAAACATTGTGATAGTATTTCATACAATTATTTATTATTGGGGAAAGGAATTAAAATTTCAATATTAAATGTGGGGTCAATGGGTTAGGTAGCACATGGTTTTAGCACATAGTTTATGTAATACCACTTGGTGGTTTTGTGGGACATGATACATATAAGCAGCCACAAAGGTAGTTGTTTTGTGAGAAGATAGAATTAAAAAATGGCAAGAGTCAAACAGGACAAGGCTTGATGCCAAGGGAGCATTTGTAAAGGTTAGAAGCATGGTAGGGGATGTGTGGATTCATGCTTATTCACATGGATTTCTTAGATTTGGTTATGAATTTGAAAGCTTTGATGGTTGTATTGCAATGGTTTTTTGCTGAATAATACATGGTGATGGATGCTATTGGAGGCTTGTTTTTTCTCTCAATGAGGGTTTCCTAGGTTATATCTCGTGTCACATTTATGTGGTTATGTTGTCTATTCTCTTGCATCTGAATTTTAATTGCATATTTATTTTAGATCTACTATGGGTTATGTAGAAACAATTATAACCTTTGTTGCAAGTTTCCTTACAAGTAGTATTAGAGCCATAGTTTTATTATTGTAATCCTAGATTAAATCCATGAGAATGCATGAGATGATAAAGGAAAGGGCAAGATATATGAGTTGTTTATTGCCAATTTGAGGGTTTTGGGTTTTCTATTATGATGCAATATTGGTAATTTTGGCCATGTGAAATTGTTGGACAAAAGGTTTTTTCGGATGTTTCATTTAAATGAGGGTTTTAGGTGGAGGTTACATAAATCACCATCTAGGTAAAAGAAAACCTCACCATTGGATCCGAGTTAATGTTTCCATAAATTTTGATATATAATATGCCCTAGCTTGGCCATGTTTAGAGGAAATGAATGAGTTTTTTAGTTTTAGCCCTTGATGGCCATAAAATTTAATCCCATCAAAATTTTTGTCACCAATTCTTTTTTTTGCAGTGAAAATGGTAAAAAGACTATCTTATTAGAACAACCATAAATTCCTCTTAGGATATCATTTTTCAAACTTCTTATAGGCATTGGAAAGCTAATTTAGAGCACTACAACTTGGTTAGGTTTACTTCTATGATTTTTATAAGAATTTTCCTTAGGGAAAAATTCACCCAAGAACTAAGAACTCAAACACAAGCACAACTGTAGACAAAAAATGGAGAGAGTATGATCAGTTGAACAATGTATTCAATAACTTGGTTCTCATTAAGAGTACACTACGAGTGCCTGAATATAAAAGCCTCGGGAGAGCTTCTAGAATGCATAGAAGTTAGCATCATGATCTGTCATACAACCAAGCACATGTCCACCAAATATGGATAATCCTCCATTAAGCACGAAAGTAAGTGCAGTGATGTGAGGATAAGTCTACAATGGTGGGACACGCAAAACAATGTTGTAGACACCATGTGCTCAAATAGAGTTGCGTACTCCCGTGTTGTCAACATGACAACTCAAAAGGTGTGCAAACTCCTAAGTGTCTCACAAATAAAATTAATAAAATAATGCATTAACCTAAGTAAACTTAAGTGTAAATAGTAAAGTACGTATTTACACCAACAATTTTGAAATTTTGTCAAGTTTTAAAAGCCTAAAATTCAGATTTTTATTTTCATTTTAAGCACACATTAGGGCATAACTTGGGCATACGAAGTCAAAATTTGGACTTTTAGTGGTCAATAGAAATCTCTTGGAGAGCTCTACACATTGGGTCATATTTAGTACAAGTTCAACATGGTTTATTTGGTAATGGATTAATCTAAAGAGATTATGATATATATTAACTATGGTAACATTGTGAGTTTATGGCATTATATGTTTGGAGATTTAAGATTTGATGTCATTGTATACTCACCATATTTCAGAATGGTCTAATAATGATATGGTTATCAATATTTGGTTTGGATATGTATGATGACTTATTGGATCTACAAATTGTGCAGTATTGTACGTGGTCTATACTTATAGGTTGCATTTATGGCTTGGTTATGGGCTATCTTTTCACATTGATCTTTCATTATTGATACATATTTATATTGGTGGCTTGTATTTTGGTTTTCTATGCCCTAAGTCACATGATTTGCTAATTCTTTTTCATGTAGAAGGGATAAGATGTTGTTAATAGGTATAGTCATAGTGGAGTACTGTGGTTGACTATTTTATGCTGATATGTTGGACATATTGAAAGTCAAATGCTCAGTTCATCCATGTGATCATGGTGCCATAGATTTTGGCATGACATGATTAGATATGTAGGTATATCCTTGATGTTCATTAGTTTGGATTCCTAATTTGGTTATGGTGTTACATCTTCTTGGCTGAGGATCATGGTTAGTTGGTTTCTTTTGAGGAGCTCATGACGTGCACTTTGAGTTCTTTGATAGTTTGATGCCTTGGTTGATTATCATGGTTAGAGGATGGCTTTTCATCATGTGTAATGGATAGCTTGGATAAATAGTTTATTGGGAGCTTGTGGCATTGATCATTTGATAGTACAAGATTAGTTCCTAGTTTGGATCATATCTTCTTGGTTTGGATATCTTGGTTTCATTTGGTATTCACAATTTGGTTGTGTCTATAGACATAGAGGATCTTCATATAGGAGATGGATTTTATGATGTTTTTGGTGACTTGGTACCATGAATGAGTGGGAGTTATTGGCATTGATAAATCTATTAAGTGTTTGTAGATGTTGGAGGTTTGTCTTAGATCCTATTGTCTTTGACATTTACATGGTGCACTTGGTTATATTCATGGTGTGTGAAGATGGTTGGATCTTGAGAACTCGTGGGGTTCTTGGTTATCTTCATGGTATATGGAGATGGTTCTTCATGGTATATGGAGATGGTTTGCTTCATGGTGTGTGGAGATGGTTGCATCTTGAGGACTTTTGGAGTTCTTGGTAAAGGTGTGGTTTATGCTTTCATTTGGCATGTTATCATTGGTGTTAGGATGGTTTCTTTTTTTAATGTCATGGTATACTCTTGATATGTGTTTAGACTTTTGACATGTTATAGTATGTTCACATGGAGCATGTTATCTCTCTAGATGAGATAGTTTGGATCATGTTGTCATTTTTATGTTCTTCAGGCCATCGTTGGACTTTGAAATTAATCTTGGTTTAGTTTCTTGGTATGGGGTAGATTGATCATAAGATGGATACTTCATGATATTGCTATGTTGCATTTGGAGCTGGCATGGATTGATTGGTTATAGGTGCTCATGGATATTTAGATATGGTGGTGATGTTGATTTCTCTTAGATTACACAAATATTTGTTGGGATAATTATTTGATCACAATAGAAAGTCCTAGGGGCATCCACCTGATATGGACTTGAGAGGAGATTGTTCTTAGATGAGTCTTGATTGGATACTTGGATATTTTAATGAGCATTCTCATTCCCCACTCTTGGTCTACTTGATAGTTTTCTACTTGAGAGGTATAGCCCATTGATTCTCTTAGGTGCATTATGTCTATGTTTATCTTACATGGATATGAATCTTAAACTATGGTACATGAGTTAGTTCTAGAGGTTTCATTTGAGAGATGGTTTAGCATTGGTTATCTCCATGTGCATATGTTAAAATTTATATGTTGGTTGTTAAGTTTGGGAGATGGTTTTATATTGGGTATATTCCTTAGATTTGGAATGGTTATTCCTTGGTTTAGGAATGATTTTTGAGTTTGATCTTATTGTGAGATTCTTATATCCATGATTAGTTATATGGTATGGTTTGGGTGTTGTTGAGGCTTCTTTTTTGGGGTTTTATGTAGGAGATCATACTTACATAGTTTACATCTTAGAAGGACATAATAAATGTTATGATTTGCATGGTTTCTTTTTGGTCTTGGTTATCTTTGTAGACATTCAATTTTTCTTACATTAGATTTGAGATTGGTTAGAGATTGTGATCACTAGTTTGTGCTCATGTATGTCATGTTAGAGATGACATGGTTATTCCTTTATCTCTTTCCTTTTTATTTGTGGAGAGCTTGATAGACTATTGGAGATTTTTTATTACAGTTTTTCTTGCAGGTTATTGATTTATGTATTGTGGATGTCCTTGATACTACACGGATTCAGTTATTTGAATTGTTGTGAGTGAATTGGTTATAAATTTGATATTATCTTTTATAGTGGGAGCTTCTTGGTATATATGTGGTAGGTAATTATCTTGAGGCTTGTGATTGTAGGTTATGGATTGGCTATGTTGATGATGTGAGATTCACTTGGTATACCTTTGGAGTATGGATAATTGGATGGGTTTGGAAGTTGTTGTGAGTTCTATTTCATCTATGGATACTTTGACAACTAAAGATACATGTGATTACCTTTGGATTAGGTTTTTGGTTTTTGAAATTTTAGTTGGTATAGGATTTTATGATCTTCTAATGTGACAGATTGGGTGGCTTTCTCTTTAGATGGCTTCTATGTATTTTTAGTGATAGTGGCATAATAGGAGGTGAGATCATTCATGTTTGAGATGTTGGATACTTTGATTTTTTTTGTGGGTGCTAGGATAGAAAACTTTGTGTACTTTAATCCATGATGGTGGATTTGTTGGGAGGGATTGTTCCCTTGTTTATTTATGTCACTGCAGATTGACCCTATGCAATGTATCAAACAAGTGGGAGATTATTGAGATAATGGGTGTTGTAAACATTGCATAATATTATTATATAGTATTAATTTATTTTATTATGTAATGTTTCACTTAGATGGACATGCAATATGTAAGGATTCCAATGGGATATACTTGATGAGTTCTTTGTAACATTGTGACAATATTTCATGTAATGATTTAATATTTGGGAACATAAATAAAATTCTAATATTAAATGTGGGCTCAATGGGTTAGGTAGCACAAGGTTTATGTAATAACAATTAGTGGTTTGGTGGGCATTGCTACTATATAAGCAGCCACAAGGGTAGTTGTTTTGAGAGAAAACAGAAGAAAAAAAAGGAAGAGTCAAGTAGGACAAGGCTTGACAGGTTCGCCAAGGGAGAATTTGTGAAGGTTAGAAGAATGGCATGGGATATGTGGATTCATACTTGTTCACATGGATTTATTGGATGTGGCTATGGATTTGAAGGCTTCCATGATTTTATTGTAATGGTATTTTTATAAATAATACATGGTGATGGATTCTTTTGGAGGCTAGGTTTTTCCCTCAATGAGGGTTTCCCATGGTATATCTTGTGTCACATTTATGTGTGTATGTTCTCTATTCTCTTGCATGTGGATTTTAACTACATATTTATTCTAGATCTACTATGGGTTTTGTAGAAATGGTTATATTCTTTGTCACAAGTTTCCTTACACATCCTATTCCTTCCATGGAGAAAATTCTATCTAAGTTTAGTGGTTCAAAGAGGTTTTATTTCCTTGATGGATTCTTGAGTTATAATTAGGTGTTAGCTAAGGAGTCTAATAGATACAAGACTATATTCACCACAAAGTGGGGCACCTACATTTACAGTAAGATGTCATTTGATATAACAAATGCAAGTGACACATTTCAAAAATCCAATGGAGATGGCCTTTAAGAATATGATTGAAAGGTTTGTGTTGGTACACCTTGATGATATCATAGTGTATTTAGATAATGTAGGAGATCATTTTTACTATCTTAGACTAGTATTAATAAGATGTAGAGAGTATGGAGTGTCACTAAATCCAAGCAAGTGTGTCTTTTTCACTAATCAAGGGAAATTGTTAGGATAGATTGTATCTAAGGATGATATGACCATTGATCTAGAGAGAAAAAAAGCAATACTCTCTCTCTCTCTCTCTCTCTCTCTCTCTCTCTCTCTCTCTCTCTCTCTCTCTCTCTCTCTCTCTCTCCCTAAACACAAGAAAGGGATGCCATCGTGTTTCCCTGATAGAATAAATTTTTAGAGGAGATTCATTCCTAATTTAGCTACCATTGTGAAATTCCTTAAAACTATGCTTAAAATGAATATGGTCATTTCATGGAGCAAGGAAGAATTTTATTTTTTTAAAAGAGATCAAAGCAGCAAGACCCTTACCTCCTACTCTCATTAATCAAACTTTTGAGAAAGATTTCATTCTTTACACCCTAGGTGGTGAGTCAAGCATTTTTGTTCTCTTGACACAATCAATTGACAAGAATAAGGAGCAACCCATAGCCTTCTTCACTGAAGAGCTTAAAGAACATGAAGGAAAGTACAATTATGTGGAAAAGCAAGCCCTTGTAGTCATAAGATATTTGAACAAGGTTAGGCACCATCTGTCACACAATAAGATCCATTTGTTGGTCCCTCATGTCAGTGTGAAAAATTTCCTCATGAGAAAAGATATTAGTGAGAAAAGATTAGGTTGGGTGACCAAGGTGGTGGAGTATGATGTGGACATCTAGATTACCAAGTTTTGTAAGAGGGAAACATTTGTGCAAGAAGATGGTCTTATGTTAGGAATCAGATGAGGAATTTGCTATGGTATTGATAGAAAAACAAGAAGTAGGTAATGAGAATCCAAGGAATTGTATATATGACATGAAGACCTTCTTGTCAAGAAATTGATATCCTTGGGGATTGGATAAGAAAAAGGAAGATAGTTCATGTTTTAGTCCATTCCCTATGCCATTGCTGATGGTGTTCTTTTCAAGAGGGATTTCAATGGAGCCCTATTAAGATGCACCAATACACACCAAGCTGAAAGGATGATCAAAAAGCTCCATGATGGTCCTCATGGTGACCACTTTTCAGCAAGAACAACTATAATGAAGATCATGAGAGATGGTTAGTATTGGCCATCCTTGTTCACTAATTTCCATATGTATGTCAAAAAATGTGAAAAATGTGTTTTCTTTCCAAGTAAGAAGAGGGTTGCAACCCTCCCATTTCATCTTATCCAAGTTGATCAACCTTTTACTAACTAGGGATTAGATTTTATAGGTCATATTAATCATCCTTCTAGTTCTAGTCATAAATTGATCTTAACTACTGTAGATTACTTTACCAAGTGGATAGAGGAAATTGCATTAAAAGATGCTACTAAGAATTTAGTTGTTGGATTCTTAGATAGGCTTGTTACAAGGTTTTTTTTCCCTTCTACCACAATTTAAAATAATGCAAAATCATTTGTAAGAACCTAGATTTGTGCATGGGTAGTTGAGCATAGTATATATTTGAGCACTACTTCTAATTACTAACCCAAAGGTAATGGCTTGGTTGAGTCTTCCAATAAGAATATTATCAAAATCATGAAGAGGGCCATTGAATATAATGAAAGGTCTTGGCAATAGAAATTGAGAAAATATGCTTTGGGATGATAGAATAACACCTAAAAGTGCTATTGGAAGCTCACCTTTCATGTTGGTGTATGGAAGGGAATCAAGGCTTCCTATCTAATTTAAGTTTCCATCCCTAGAATTAGTTCACCAATTAGAACTAATTGAAAATAATGTTATGTTTGTAAGGATAGAAGAACTAATGGAATTAAAGGAGAAAAGACACCAGGCCATGCAAACCTAGGAGACACACCAACAACAGATGAAGAAGACTTTTGATAAAAGGGCCAGGGTCAAAAGTTTTAGAGAAGGTGATCTTGTACAAAAATGGGATGCAAATAGGGAAAAACTAGGGAGGCACTCAAAATTTGATTAATTATGTAGTGGTCTCTATGTGATAATCAATTGCAAGCAGGCCAATGCTTTCCAATTGAGCAGGCTTGATGGTGAAATCTTGCCTATTCTTCTCAATGGAATATACCTTAATCCCTATTTCTGATAGAAATGAATGTTTCCTATATATAGTTAGAGTAGTTTTAATCCTATTTGTTCCTATTTTTGAGAAGTTCACAAGCACATGGTTTATTATAGAGGGTTTTGGTTCCTCTTTTGCAGTTGCAGAGAGCAATTTTGGGGTTTTATTGGGCATGGTTTCTATGATTTTAGGATTTTTTTGGGTGGATCTTCATGATTTCTATGACTTCATTGCCCAATGAATGTGAAGTTTTTTGGTCTATGCATAGCTACCTTGCATCCCCCCTGAGTCACTAGAATTGTTGGTCATTTTTAGATTCCCACCAAAATGAAGATATTTGAATTTAAACTCAGTAATGTTCACATTTAAAAAAATTCAAATTAGGGATGTGAAAATAAATATTTTAACCTTAGGTTATAATCTTTTCATAAGTAGTTTTTCATTTTAAACTTTCCATGGACCCATGATTTATCTACTGTCACATCAAGAAGGATCAAGCACTATCACTTTATCACTGTCAGCAAATATGATCTCTTTTGTTATAGTGACAAAGAGATAATTCACCATGTAGCACATGGGTCCCCTTTCCTAGTTAGCATAGTCACTAGTGGGTCCTTCCATCCATTGTCACATCATCAAAGATCAATGAACCTCACTTTCTTGCCTTCTAAAAATGTGTGGATGATATTTAATGGAACAAAGTGACAAGTGAGCACATGTTCTTGGTGGCATTGCTTTCCTCCATGGCTAGTGGGTATTCTTACATGGGTTTAACTTCCAGTTCCTAATCCATTCTTCCATCATGGGCCAGTATTTCTCTTGATTTCCTCTTCATTCTTAGATCGAAATCATTTGAGGCTAGTTACTTTTTCACTTTTTCAAGATGTCAGGAATTTAAATTATGTGAGAAAGTGAGTGATCAACATTTGACAGGTGGGTCTTATTTCTTTTGTGGACCATGGGTGAAGTGGAAAAAGTGTCAGATGAGTTGGTGTGGGGCCATGTTTCCTATTGGTAGTTATGTTCACAAGATTGATGGATTCTCAAATTCATCAAATGGGATAGTATCTATGGTTTTTTCTTTATAACTTTTCAAGGATGCAAGTTGGCTAGTTCATGCGAGAAAGTGAGTGGTTGACACATATATCTAAAGACCCCAATTGAAAGGTAACAATTGTAGTCACATTGCAATTAGGGTATAGTTTCATAAGCAGTCAGCGGTTAAGATAGAAAAGGTGGAAAGGGTGAAATGTCCCTTTACTGATTTTTTATGATATTTCCAACCTCTAATCAGATCTTTAAGATCAAACAACTAATATCACAAAGATCCACCAAATTTCTCAAGAAACCCCAAATCGGGTATGCTGAAAATAGTGCCAAAAGCTTCACAACTTCACAAATTATTAACAAATCTGAAAATGGAAATTTTTACAGAAATTTCAGCAGCATAACAGCATAAAAAATGAAATTTCCAGATCCATATATCCTTTACACAAAAGTTCACAAATGTAGGACAAAAACTATGCTCATCGGGCTCCCGAAATTAACACAAAAATGCCCGGAAACACCACAAAAACACTAATAATCTATCTCAAAAGTTTAATAACATCCCAATACATATATTCAGCTCTATTTTAACACCTTAAAGTCTGAAATATAGTAGTAACCCAAACTGATATGAATTACTCAACTGTAAACACCAAACTCATACAAAAAACACACCTGAAAACCCACAAATCTACATTGTTCAGCACAAAGGAAAACTCTATATGAGCAAGCACATGGAATGGATTTAAACTCCCATCCTTAGCCTTCTTGGAAACCTACAAAATCCTGTTCTTGGGTCTCCCTGGAAACCTGCAAACTCTCGTTCTTGGGTCTCCTTCTCCACAGGTTTGGCAACCTCTAAAGAATAACAAAGAATGAGCAAAAATCAAGTTCTAGAATGAGCCCAAAATGCCTCCAATCCCCTTAAAAGAGGGCATAATCCTAACTCACATCCAAGAGGGGTTAATGAAACATATTTTAATAATAATTTTCATTTATTAGTCCATTCGCTTCCAAAGATTATCCACCTTTGCTGAAACTTCACCTTTTTGGGCCTGCCTGCCTTAGCAAAGATTATTATTTTTAATTATTTGAAAAGGGGACATGACAAGTCCTCCCCTCCCAAACATTGCTTGTCCTCAAGATATGGCTGAAAAATAAACCAATCAATCCACCTGGATCCCAAATGTAATCATGAACTATACTACTACCAATTAACACAGGCTCCTGCAATATCCTGTGTAATATGACCAAGAGGAATCCATAATCAAAATGACAATTATAGCTCAACCAAACTCCAAAATCACAAATTCCAGAGTTAGCAACCCACGAGACACAAACTCTTACAACATCAAAACCCAAGTAAAGTGGACTACCAACATAGTAAATACCATCAATGCATTCCACTGGCCTATACAGAATGTACAATCCAACTCTGCAACAATGGTGAATGCTCCCCAATGAAACTGTACCAAGTATAGAGAATCCACACACTATACAACACCTGCAGTCAACACAACTTTGTAGATCATCGACCACTGTCTCATAACCATAACTACCATGCACCCTTGATGGCGAAAAGCCATCACAAGATAAACAGCAAGAATTGGAACCCAAACCAAATTTTCCTGCCATCAACTCCTCAACACAAGGATCAAATGCTAACTAATGTACATACCTTGCAATATAATGTTGATAAAAAAAACCAACCTTAGTCAACAGCTCACCATGAAAAAGTGATAGAACCCACTGTGACTGATCACCAGCTAAGTCAAGAAATGTCATAGCCAAAGGAGTAGAATCAATAACAACACCCACTAAAGCATCACTCTAAAACTCCTTCTCTAAGTCACGTATTATCAAGCTGTCAACTGTAGAACCTGTCGCCATGTCATGCCCATCACAACTCTCATCCTAAGGCGTTAAACTATCCCATAATTAATGATAAGCACTAGGAACCAAAGTACATCTTTGTATCATCATCTCATCAACATGGTCATCCAAGGTAAATTGATGAGTGTACCTCATAGTGTAATGCCAATAGAATGCACCAATCTCAGTTAGTGACTCAGACTATAATCCAGATGAAACTAACTACAATTGATCATTAGCCATGTTGGAACTAACTACTACCTCTAAAGATATCACCAAGGGAGTAGTATTACTAGCAGGAACCATGCCAACTGCCGACTCACCAACATCACACATGATCTTTGATACATCTCTAGTCTACGTGCCATCAGTACTAGAGGCCACCACCCTATCAAGCATACAACAATTTGCTACAACACCCAACTCAACTGAACCTGACTCTAGTGGGAATGAACCTGATATGCCAATGTTAGTATCATAGATGGATGCATCCCCATCTCCACTGTCTCTGACAATCTCATCCATGGACATCCTCGGATAACCAAACACCATAGCTTGTGACTGTATAGAATTAGGTAAAGATTGTAGTCACTCTAACTCCATGGTCACCTTAGCCAAATGAAACTGTGACTCCTTGAAAGCCAACTGTGTACTCTCAAGAATCTTTGAAGTCACCTCAAGCTGCTCAGTAAGCTCACTCACCTCATCTTCCTTGGCCAACAATGCATCATATGTTGTACTGCCCCACTCCATATGGTAATCTCCGTCGGCTACCAACTACATATAATTCTATCTCAAAATTTGAATAGCCTCCCATAAAGAGCGGATCTTTGTCAAGGAAAGATAAGTGCCTTCCTGCTCATCACTAGTAGGAGAACCCCATTTATAAACTGCTAAAAACTGATGAGCAACATCAAAATGCTGGCAAGTGATAGAAATGTCTCATTCACTAACTCTCAACTGATTAGACACATGATGGCACTGGCTTGACTATCTCCTACAAACCTCTTCTGATGCACTGTCTAAAGGAGTATCCTCAAAGTCACTAGTCTCTAGAGTATTACAATCCATATCCTGTGAATCAAATCTAAAGCTCATATCAACATACAGAGTATCAAAAACATTAGCACTGCTGTCCAACTTCTCTATACCCAAGGAAACTAAGTCTTCAAAACTGTCCACTACATCCTCCTGGATTTAATCAATGCCAATATGATCCTGGGACTCATCTGTACACACTGCCAAATATGAAATATCATCCACACATTCCAGCAAGTATGGTCGACTGGATATATGAACAAAGCCCAACACCGATGTATAAAAACTAATACCAACATCGGATAAGATACTGGCACAAGAAAAGACAACACCGTGTAATCTGCTAATCAAATCCATGATAGCACCCAAACAATCACTGCTACCAAAAAGTGTTAAAGATTTCTAGTCAACTGAATCCCAAATGCCAATACAACAATCTCGAGTCCATATTCGTAAACTATAATCAGCTGGTAACTCAAGCAAAATCCTCACCTAAGTAATATGGCCAATACCAACTAATTCCACATACCTATCTGACATTATCCCTATATCCTGGATGTGAATGCAAGATGAACTCACTACATTATCAATGTCCACGTATGATCTACCATTTGCAGAAAGCTGAGTATTAGGAGTGCAAGATGAAATCAAACTCAATTCCATGCCATGCTTATCCCCATGTCTCTCCCAGTCTTGTAATGCCAATGGAGTATTTACCAAAGAAGCTCAAGTGTCCTCAAGCTCATGAGAAAGCCTGTCAACTTCCTCCTCCTTCCTACTCAAGGCATCTGAATAGTCTCTGACAAGGCCAAGAAGATGGTCACGATCTGATAGAAGATGTAAATAACTCAACTTCATCATTCCCATTCCTTCCCTAATTGCTTGTAAGTCAACACAAGGAGACTTTGCCTGAAATCCCTTATGTCTACCCTGTAACTGAATCATTTGAATGTGATCCTCTATCATATCTCGCATCTTGTCATGATGAGATAATGAAGTCACAATACTATCTTTTTTCACCTTCAGCTAGCTGGACAAATCATGTGAAGTACTACCTACCTCAACCTCATGTGATGAAGCATCTAAGTGTGCCTGGTACTCTTTCTCAACAAAGTCATGAATGCTCAATGTCTTGTCATCTCTACCAAGTATCTCACCATCATGCACAAAAACATCCTTATAATCATCATCTAAACCCACTACCTCCTATGGCAGAGTAGAATCAGAGACCTTTGCCTAGCTATAAGCTAGTTTCTCAAAATCCTCATACAAGTTCTTGGTAATTGTGTCATCTGCCCTATGAGAAAATATGCCAAATAGAAATCCAGTCAACTTATCCACCTTAGTTGGGTCGAACAACATGTGATTCATTATACGGTGGTGCTCAACCAACTGTTCAGACATGTCATGGCTTATTTTATTAAGTTTATCTCGAATGTCTAAATAACCATCCTTTCTACTATTTTGACTCTGGATATCAATCTTCCAAGATCGTGTCCTCTGAGACTCTATACTATACCTATCCATTCTGGATAAAGTAGAGTGTAACCCCAATAGGTTATAACTTCTTCAAACACCAAGAACTAACATGCAATTGATTAGAAGTAGCATGCAACCATAGATTTCGACATGCAGCTGATTAGAAGTAACATGCAACCACCAAATTCACCAAGAACTGACATGAAAATCATTAGAAGTAGCATGAAACCATATATTTTGACATGAAACTGATTAGAAGCAACATGCAACCATAAATTATGACATGCAAGATCTGGGTAGTTGTCAAAACTGACATGCAAACTTCTACAAACCCTCAAGCTAGCAAGATCATAGCTCTGATACCACTGAAATGTCCCTTTACTGAGTTTTTATGATATTTCCAACCTCTAATCATATCTTTAAGATCAAACAACTAATATCACAAAGATCCACCAAATTTCTCAAGAAATCCCAAATCGGGTATGCTGAAAATAGTGCCAAAAGCTTCACAACTTCACAAGTTATTAATAAATCTGAAAATGAAAATTTTTATAGAAATTTCAGCAGCATAACAGCCTAAAAAATGACATTTCAAGATCTTTATAGCCTTTACACAACAGTTCACAAATGTAGGACAAAAACTATGCTCATCGGGCTCCCGAAATTAACACAAAAATGCTCGGAAACACCACAAAAACACTAATAATCTATCTCAGAAGTTTAATCACGTCCCAATACATATATTCAGCTATATTTTAACACCTTAAATTCTTAAATACAGAAGCAACCCAAACTGATATGAAATACTCAATTGTAAACACCAAACTCAGACAAAAAACACACCCGAAAACCCACAAATCTGCACTATTCAACACAAAGGCAAACTCTATATGAGCATGCACATGGAATGGATTCAAAATTCCATCCTTAGCCTTCTTAGAAACCTGCAAACTCCCAGTCTTGGGTCTCCTTCTCCACAGGTTTGGCAGCCTAGAAGAATAACAAAGAATGAGCAAAAATCAAGTTCTAGAATGAGCCCAAAATGCCTCCACTCCCCTTAAAAGAGGGCATAATCCTAACCCATGTCCAAGAGGGGTTAATGAAACATATTTTAATAATAATTTTCATTTATTAGTCTATTTTCTTCCAAATATTATCCCCCTTTGCTAAAACTTCACCTTTTTGGGCCTCCCTGCCTTAGCAAAGATTATTATTTTTAATTATTTGAAAAGTGGACATGAAAAAGGGTTATATGATGAAGTGGTCAACACATGAAGACCTCTCCAACTAGAAAAATTAAATAAGACTATTGGTCTAGGAGGTGCTTCTTGGTTGTTGGACCCATTTGACCTATTGACTTACCTAATTTGTCAACCCAGAGATAATCAAAGGTCATTTTCTACATGATATGATCTCCATAATCAATCCTAACCACTTTTGAATGAATGCAGGGCTAGAAATGATATAGAGGCATTTATTATACTACTTATTTGTCCATTTTAAGGATTCTATAATTAATTGGTTTTGTTTCTTTCATTTTAAATTTTTTTTTTATGCAGGAGCATCCTAGATTGACATGATATCCTACTCATTTTTGTTCATTCTACTAGGTGTTGCCAAGTTATAGTCATTAATGAGTTGCAAAAATTGACTAGTGCTAGTAATTTTGTAGTATAATCTAAGTTAAAGTTATAACATGTCATGTTAACACTTAGTTTAGCATATTATCCCATCTCACTCGATAGTGTGTGTTGAGTTCCATAGCATGTACCAAATTATTCTTCATGTGCTAAGTGATCCATGATGTGTTGAGTTTTCCTATTGGTGTCAAGTATCAATAGTTTGGATTTTTTTTTTGCATTTTTTGTGCAATCCAACTTGTAGGATTAATTTTGATTGTCACATTTATGATATGATCATATCTTGGGATGTGTCTAGACTTTTGTTGGGTTGGCCTCTCTATTATGAAATGATCTAGAATGTTCTAGTAAGAAATTTTGGCAAGTATAAATAAGGTGTTTAGGCTTAGAGTTAGAGTAGATTTTGGAGAGTTTAGAAGAGAATTGAAAGTTTGGAAAGCTGGTCACATATGTGTTTAGAAGTGCAAATTTAAAGCTAGATCTTGGATCTTGAATGTGTTTTGTATTTTGGCCATAACCTAGAAGGTCTTATAGTTGGGCATGTATGTTGATGAATGAATAAAAGTGTTGTTCTCTCTCTGTGATGTTTTTCTCTTTGTGTTTTTTCTTCCATTGTGTTTACTCTACAAAGTTGTTTTGGATTTATAGGTGAGCCTTTGGTCCTAGTTATTCTTGCCCTCCTTGTGTCAAGTGGTATAAAAGTTTAAGGTTCATCCTTGTTGAGATTGGATCATGTAGAACCTTGATTTAGATTTGGTTGTAGGGTTGTAGATCTGTGGATTTGACCTATAACTTGCAGAGGGTTAGGATCTTGCATGAACCTAATTTGTAATGATGGTTCATGGTAGAGGAAATGTTGATAATGCCATATTGGATACATTGATACAAGTTGTATCCATATTAGATGTTGTGGAGATAACCTATAGGAGAGGAGCACATCTTGAGGATGTGAGTGATGATGAAGTGGTATCACCAAACCCTAGTCCAAAACTTGAAGAAGATCAAGATGATGAAATATTATCGAGAATATTGTCTAGGGCACATTTGAAACCTATTGTAGAAGTTGTTCCTTATGATAGGAAATTGGACACCAATGTTGTGTTGGACTGTATCTTTGATATGGAGAAGTTGTTTAACTATGAAAACACTCCTGATAATAGGATGGTGAAGATTACAATTACTAAGCTAAAAGGTCATACTTCACTATGGTGAGAGCATTTTCAAACTGATAGACAAAGGAGAGGAAAGGAAAATATTAGAACTTGGGTAAAGATGATAAACAAGGTAAAGAAAAATTTCTTTCCTGTTGATTACCAAGTTAGCCTCCTAAGAAAGATGTAAAATTTGAGACATAAAGAAATGACTACAAAAGAGCATATTGATGAATTCTATAGATTGCACATTAGATCTAGACATGTGGATGATGATATTGAGAAAATTTCAAGATATCTAAATGTATTGAGATACAAAATTCAAGATGAAAAAAGTATTGTGAAATTAGGAAGTGTAAAAGAAGCATATCAATATGTGTTGAAGGCTAAGGAGATCTTGACAAAGAAGTGTGAAAAAAGACAAAGAGGTAGAGGTGGTAGATTCCAAAGAGGTAAAGGTAGATCTTATGATGAGGGTGGCAGATCTTATAGTTTTGTGCAAGATAAAGGCAAATATGAATCAAAAAATGATGGCAAAGGCAAGAATAAGTGGAAATGTCCAAGTTCATACCAAAGAGGTAGTGGTTCTTACTGAGGAAGAGGTAAATCTTATTCTAGAGGTGGATTTCATGGTAATTGTTTTAGATGTGGTAAAGAAGGGCATAGATCTTTTGAGAATGGACAAGGTAATAGAAATGCCATGATTCAAGAAGACATTAAGATTTCACTAAGTGGATCTAAGGTTGGAGAAAATTTGATGGTGAGAAGTACCTTATGTAATAAGGGAAGTGATGAGTTATAATCTATCCTGATAAGAAGTCCTTTCAATACCAGATGTAAGATGGTTAGAAAATGCTCCAAGGTGATCATTAATAGTGGAAGTTGAAAAAATTTGGCATCATAACAATTAGTTACAAAGTTACAGTTGCAGAGGCTAAAGCATCCCAAACCATATCATGTTTCATGCACCAAAGATGAGCATAAAATATTGATAAGTGAGAAATGTGTTGTAAAGTTCAAGATTGGACATTAATTTAATGAGGTGTTGTGTGATATTATGGATTTTTGTCATTTTTTGGGGGTAGAACTTGGCAATATGATAGATACGTTGTACATGATGGAAGATTGAATCAATATACTCTTCGGATAAATGGGAAGAAGAAAATATTGTTGATGCCTTTAATTGAAAGTCTAGATGAATTTACTCATAGGGTGAACCCACAATAGTGGGTTACACTTTTTTGGAGGAAGAAATTCCTCCAAAATTGCGAAAGTCAGATTTTTTGCCGAAAAACTTTCAATAGAATGTAATCATCTAGTTTCGATAGAAACTATAAAAGTTTCTATCGAAACTACTTTTGATGGTAGTTTCGATCGAAACTAACTATGAAAAAAAAATTTATCCTAAATAGTTTTGATAGAAACTATTTTTTACATGAAAACTCGGCCTTATTAGTTTTGATAGAAACTAACTAAAAATAGTTTCTATCGAAAGTATTGAAAAAGTTTCGATAGAAAGTTAGTTTCTATCGAAACTAGTAAAGTAGATGGCTTTTACAAAGCCTATAAAATTCTTAGTTGTTTTCATGGCTTCCAGGCTCAATTTCTAGGTTCAGATGGAGCACTAAAGACATGTCATTTTCCATGACTCAAGTACTTAGAATGAGCTTTCTAATGAATATGGATTTGATAAATTTTGAATTTTTTTAGTATACATTTTTTTATGTTAATTGAACAGAGGTTCATTATAAAAAATAAACCTATATATTGAATGCTCATGGAAAAATAGTAAGTAAGAGAATAAAAATTCTGAAAAATAACTACGGTCTCTGTATTTGAGTCCTCTTTCAATAAAAATAAATAAATTTGAAATTGGATAAATATCTAATAAGTTACATGTGTCAAAAGCCATGTATGTCCAAATTAGTGTTAGGTCAACTTTAAACTCTGATAAAATATGAAATACTAATGATAAAGACATCAAATCACCTTTGAAATTTTGGTATGGATGTTAAAAAACTAAATTTGAAAGAATTATATTGATATCTATTGTAGAAAAAAAGTTATGTGTGTCAAAAACAATGTTGCTTTTTAAAAATCAGGTTTTTGATAACATAGCAATTTTCTTGGGAGAAAAATTAATTCAATCAAATCAATTAAAAAAAAATATTTTAAAAAATATTTAGAATCTAAATAGAAAATCCTAAAGGACTCTAGTTTACTTCATCTTCAAATTCCTTACCATTAAATGGAAATTCACATCTAAATGTGAAAGTTTTCTTGAAAATTCATAGTTCAGTGTCAGTTTAGGCAAAAAAGTGTAACCCATTATTGTGGGTCCACCCCATAAAAAAAATAAAACTTTGGATAGTTAATAAAAAGAAATTTGAAAAATAAGTGAAGAAGAATTAAGTCTATTTTTCCATAATTCCTAGAGGACCAAGTTTGTGTAGTAATGGTTAAGTGACAGTAGAAGCTGGTAATGACTGAGTGACAACAAAGAGTGGTAGCTAAGTACTAGAAGAAATTATTGAATTGTTAAATGAGTATAAGTATATTTTTTCTGAGGATATTCATGGTGGTTTACCACTAGTGAGAAGCATAAGTCATTGAATGGATCTAATTCCTAGAGCTAGTTCGCCAAACAAAACACCATATAGATTGACACCTACAAAGAATGATGAACTTAATAGACAAGTGCAAAAGTTTCTATAAAAGTGATTAATTAGAGAAAGTTTGAGTCCATGTGTTGTACCTATTTTATTAGTAGCTAAAAAGAAAGGAGAATGGAGAATGTGTATTGATTCTAGAGCTATTAACAAGATCACAATAATATATAGGTTTCCTATGCCAAGGATGGATGACATAATGGATTGTTTAAGTGGAGCAAAGTATTTTACAAAGATTGATTTGAAGAGTGGCTATTATAAGATTAGAATTAGAGAAGGTGATGAATTGAAGACTGGTTTCAAGACAAAATTTGGTTTGTATGAATGGTTGGTTATGCCTTTTGGTTTGACTAATGCACCTAGTACTTTCATGAGGTTGATGAATGAAGGTCTAAAAAATATTCTTGGGTAATTTGTGATTGTTTATTTGGATGGTATTTTGATATTTAGTAAGATTAAGGAAGAACATCTTGAGCATGTCAAAAAAGTATTTTAGAGATTGAAAGAAGAAAAGTTGATGGTTGATCTAAAAAAGTGTTCTTTTATGTAAGAGTAGATTGTGTATTTGGGACTTTTTTATTTCAGCTGATGGTTTGAGAATGGATCCTGAGAAGGTTAAAGGAATTTTGGAATGGCCTACACCTGAGAATGAGGGTGAGTAAGATCATTTCATGGTTTGGCTAGTTTTTACAAAAAAATTATAATGAATTTTAGTGGTGTTTGTAATGTTGTGAATGAGACAATAAGAGGAGATAACAAAGAATTCAAGTAAACACATGGAGCTGATAAGATTTTTGAGACTTTGAAATAAAATGTTGCTAAGTTACCTGTATTGGGTTTGCCTAATTTCAATAAGGTATTTCAAGTTGAATGTGATACAAGTGGTAGTGCAATAGGAGTTGTATTAAGTCAAGAAGGTAAACCTATTGCTTTCTTTAGTGATAAATTGAATGATGCTAAAAGGAACTATTATGTGTATGATCAAGAGGTTTATGCTATTGTTCAAGCTTTGAAGAATTGGAGACATTATTTGATTCCTAAGGAGTTTGTGTTGTATACTAATCATAAAACTTTACAGTACTTGAGAAGTCAACATAAATTGAATCAAAGAAATATAAATTTGGTTGAGTACTTGTAGAATTTTACATTTCATATCAAACATAAGAGTAGAGTTATTAAGAAACTTGTTGATGCATTAAGTACAAGACATTCTTTGTTGACTAAAATGAAGGCTGAAGTTCTTGGTTTTGATGAAATGAAAGAGTTGTATGATGTTGATCCTAATTTTTCTAAAGTGTAGAGAAAGTGCAGAGCACCAAATTTAACAGATCACATCAGTAAGTATGATGAATATTTCATTCAAGAAGGTATGTTTCTTAAAGGAATTGAGTTGTGTATCTATAGAAGTTCTATGAGGTTGAATTTCAATAAGGAAAAATATAGTAGTGGATTGGCTAGACATTTTGGAATTGATAAGACATTGAGTTTGCTAAACAAAAACTATTATTGGCCATACATGTATAAGGATGTTTATAAGTTTGTGAAGAGTTGTGGAGTTTCTCAAGCTAGAAATGGAGTAAGTCAGAATACTAGATTGTATAAACCTATTTTTATTCCCGAGAAACCTTGAAGTGACATTAGTATGGATTGCCTAAGACAACAAAGGGGTATGATTCTATATTTCTTGTTGTTAATAGATTTTCTAAAATGGCTCATTTTATACCATGTAAGAAGACATCAAATGCTAAGCATGTTGTTGAAATTTTCTTCAAAGAGATTGTTAGATTGCATGGATTACCAAGAATTGTTATTTTTGATAGAGACAAGAAGTTTGTAGGTTATTTTTGGAAGACTTTGTGGAAGAAAATGGGTACTGAGTTGAAATTTAGTTCTACATTCCATCCACAAACTAATGGATAGACAAAGGTTGTGAATAGAAGCTTGGATAATTTGTTGAGATGCTTAGTTGGAGATGAAACACATAATTGGGAGATAGTATTGGCACAATCTAAGTTTGCATATAATAATTCTATGAATAGGAGTATAGTGAAGACACCTTTTGAGATTGTTACTAGAATGAAACCTAGAGGAGTATTAGATTTAAGGAATGTTGCTATGAAGAGAAAAGAAATGTTGCAGGAGAAGAATTTTTTGATTTTATGGAGTCTTTACATAAGGAATTGAAGCTAAAGTTGGAACAAAGTAATCAGAACTACAAGGGTATGTGCAGGATCGTGGTGTGCCGAAAAGTGGCAATCTAAAAATTCTATTGTTCTGAAATATCTCAAACCATTTCAAAATCTATTACAACTTTTTTCCCACCCACGTTGATACTAAATGAAAAAAATTAATATCTTTACAAGGTCTACTATATCTTTTGATACCAAACCTATATGGTCAAATTTAAAAACATCTTTAAAATGTGCTTTTGGCCTATTTTATGTGATTTTTACTTCAAACATGTAGCTGACGACTTGTTTTTCACCAAAATTTGATGAAATGAAAAGGGTTTCTTAAGAATGTTCTTATCTTTCCATAAATGTAAGGTTTGTCAAATTATGATTTCAGTAAGTAATTATTACTTATTTTCTAATGTAGTTACAAATAAAGTGTTAACTAACACATTACTTGAAAAACAACTATAACTTTCAAATGGTACAACATTTTTTAAATCCAAAAGATGCATCACATTCTATTTTTCTTGTACAATAAGTAAAAAAATTTGAAATTTGAATTTTGTAGAGTTTTGAATTATTTAAGGTGGTTAGACATGACAGCTTTTTATTCCAAAAATACTAAAGCCAAAAATTAATTAATTATTATTTATTTAGAATAAAAATACTCAAAAATATGTGTCACATTTAGGCATGAGTCTATTACTTATATCTAGAATATTATTAAAAAATATTATCATTTGATTTTGATAAAGGTGGTGGGACATACGTCTACTTCTTATTTTTGTTCTAAATTTCTTGTAATATTGCGTTAAAATTCAAAATTTTGACCAATCAAATTTTTATTTTTTTGAGATAAGTCCTAGTAGTTTAGAAATTAGATTCAATTTTCTAGAGATTTATTTCTCTCAACTTTTTGATATAAAGTTAATAACAACTAGAAAATTGCATGTCAAGTTGATATAACCTTGATTTTCTAATTTTTTATTGCCACTTAAGAGCATATGTTGGTTGACCATGATTATGCACATACCCACAAGGAGAATGCTAATAAGTCTAGAAGACATCATGTTTTTGAAATTGGTGATGAGGTGATGGTTCATTTGAAGAAAGGAACATTTCTAGTTGGTACATATAGTAAGCTAAAGATGGAGAAGTTTGGACCTTATAAGATCTTGAAAAGTTTGACAGTGGAAATGCTTATGAAGTTGAGTTACCTAATAACCTGGATATATCTCATATATTCAGTGTTGTTAATTTTCATAAGTACCATGAATCATATGATGAAATTGTTGTACGTCATGATTATCCTAAGAAGTAGATTGAAGAGGTTGAATAGATAGTGGATCAAAGAGTTGGTAAAAGCACAAGAGGAAAATAATACTATGAACATTTGGTGAAGTGGAAGAATAGACTAGTTGAAGATACTAAATGGATTTCTCAATCTAAGTTAGAATAGGATCAAGTTGTGACATCTCAATGATTTAGGAGAATCATTTCTTTCTATCTTAGTTTTTTGATGTAGGATCATCTTGGGTTGATGTGTTATCCTACTCATTTGTGTTCATTCTGCCAATTTTTGCTAAGTTATAGTCATTGCTAAGTTGGAACAATTGTCGAGTGCTAGAAATTTTGTAGTATAAGCCAAGTTGAAGTTATCCCACATCATTTTAACAACCAGGTTAGTGTGTTATCTAATATCACTCTGTAGTGTGTGTCAAGTTCCATAGTGTGTGTTGAGCCATTCTTCATGTGTCAAGTGATTCTTCATATGCTGAGTGATCCTTCATGTGCCGAGTTTTCCTGTTGATGCTATGTGTCAGCATTTTTGATGCATTTTTTGCATTTTTGGTATGAGCTAACTTGTGAGATTAATTTTGATTGTGATATTTATTATAAGATATTGTCTTGGTATGTATCCAAACTATTGTTCAGTCAGCCTCTCTATTATGTAATGATCTAGAATGTTATCTAAGTCATTTTGGCAAGTACAAATAGGGTGTTTAAGCTTAGAGTTAAAGTAGATTTTGGAGAGTTTAGAAGAGAACTAGAAGTTTAGAAAGTTTGTTGCATACATTTCTGGAAGTGCAAATTTGAAATTGAATCAAGATTAGATCTTGAATGTGTATTGTATCTCACTGTAAGCTAGAAGGTCTTACAATTGGGCATGTTTGCTAATCATTTCATGAATTAATAAAAGTGTTGTTCTCTCTCTGTCATGTTGTTCTCTTTGTGTGTTTTCTTTTATTGTGTTTACTCTAGAAGGTTGGTTTGGATTGCTAGATGAGCCTTTGGCCCCAGTTATTCTTTCCCTCTTTTTGTCATTCTTCAATGTTAGATTTTCATGATTTTCATGTCTCTACAAGTAATCCAAATCAGATCTATTGTTTGGATCACCTTGAGTTTTCTCTGAGCGCTTGATGGTAGTGATTGTGGAGTAAATTCAGTCATAAATATCTCGATTATGCTTGAAATATAAAACCAAACTTGTAACTCTTTCTTATGGTTGACTCTTCTCCATTTTCTCTGATATTGCTCTAAAAGTTCACTGTAAATTCCCTTTGTTTTTGGACTTCATTAAAATTTGTCTTATCTCTTTCAGCCATTGATGCACTATGCAAGTTCTATTTGCCTCTCTTTAATGTTTTGTGACTATTTCAAACTCACATGATTATATCTTTTTTTGACCTATGAATAATATATAAGTGAAATATCTTCTTCCTTGTGTTATTCATTATAGTTGTTTGATTTTCATGTGATTATTGGATTTAAACAAGTTTGAATCTTTATATCTTTGATTTCATAGAAGTTCAAGTGTGCTTGTATAGGTAGAGATTGGTTTGAACACTCTATTTTGGTGCATCACCTCCTTAGTATAGATTAGGTTAATGATTTTATGCATACCTTCTCCCCTTTTCCTCTCCAAGAGTAGTTAGGTGTATCCTAATAGTAAATCAGGCCAACCTTCTCTAGAGACTCAACCTCATCATTCATGTCCCATAACTCGGATGTTGTTTCTATGTTTCACAAGATTGTCCTTAGGAAAAATCTTTGGACAATGGTGTAAGCTTTTGTGAAAACACGCACCTTGTGCACCTTGATGAAATTTGTGTGAGGTGCTCAATTAACTAAAACACCAAAGTTCTTAGATTTGAAAATGGTTTCTGTGTTTTTCTCAGACGATGTCCAGGAGCACTCTAGTGTACTTATTTTTCCCTTTTTGGTGATTTATACCCTCTTTATAGCCAAAAACTTTCATACATTTGAACTCCTTCTTCTAACTAAAATCCCAAGGTACATGTGTTGAGTCTTATAATTAATAGTTTCATAAAATGAGGAACTTGTTCTAGTTCATGTGTCCAACCTCTATATCTTTGATCTGTAGTATAAATTCATGAGTCAAAACTTTTGTGTGACTCCTTTGAAGGTAAAGGTTACCAACTTAGTTGAGATCTATATCAAAATTGATAATGAAGATGCTATGATAATCTGTACACTTGCGCTTTATGCACCATACCTTCATGTTATAAACACTTTCATATTATGCACACCTTTATACATTTTGAAGTCTATTCTTTGATTTCTTCTTCTCTCTGACAATTCACTTCTTCCCAATTTAAATACCAAAGGATCTAGATTATCCAAAATGACCAAATATTTGAAACTTTTTCATATTAAAAAAAAAAAAATTCTAGACATTTTAACTAGCCTTTTCTACGGTCTTCTACTCAAATTTTAAGTTGAAAATTTCATCAGTTTCTAAGATTGGGTAACAAAAGGCTTCCTATTTTAAGGACTAAATTTAGATTTTTAGTTCTTCTTTCTAATGGTGTAAATGATTTTGAATTTTGAGCTCTAGGTCAAAAGTTATGACCCTAAAAACTTGAGGATACATTTTTATCTACACAAAGAAGACATTAATTATCTTTTGTTCAAAAACCTAAAAAAGGACTCCCTAGGATTTAGACTAATAAAATTGGGTCATCACTAGTCAAAATAGATAATTTCCCCCAAAAAAATCTAGTTTTTTTGCACTAGCCCACCTAGTACACCTTCAAAGGTGCGCTAGTGCACTAATTTTCCTAAAAAATTTGGGAAAGTGTGTAGTTATGCACTAATGTACTGTTGGAAATATTTAGGTCTAACAATGTTACAGAGAGGGGAGGGGTGAATCAGTAAGCTTTAAAATTTAAACCAATTCAGAATAATAACAAAGTCACCATTCATTCATCTACTTTACTGAACGCATGAAAAGATTAACACACTGATTTGGTGACCCAGAAACCTTTCAAATTGAAAGTAAAACTCGGGTGGGGATGATGCCCACGAAACTTCAATACTACAGTATAAAGTTTCCTGGTTAAGGCTTACAGTGATCACTTCTAGTGATCTACCCTATTAGGAGCAAGTAGGACTTCTAGATCCACCTTGTTAGAGGATTTACAAACATACAATGAAGTATGCACTCTGTTAGGAGATTTACATAAGACTGTTAAGTCTACCCTCTTAAAGGATTTACAAAACTGATTCACCTGTTAGGATGAAGCAGTGGATCTGCTTGCAACTGGTTTTCTGATTAGATCTTATGTACTGATCACTTGATGTGATGGATATATATTTGCTTCTCCTTGATAACGTTGTTGAATACTCCGCTGCTGATTCTCTTTCAATTCGCTCTTACTTCACTGTTACCTCTCTTCATCATTTCTATATTGCAAATGGCACAATACATTACATATATACCATTCCAATATTTACAGCAACAAGATTGGCCAAACACAAGTGGAAAAAACATTACTGAGTTGGCCAGATAGTAGAGAACTCAGGTTCCTCAAACTCACTCGGTGACCTTTTGACACTCGGCATCCACTACATTACATGGCATTGTCATGCACTCGGTAGAGGTAGGGGCTCGGTCCATACTAATCACTCTAAGTAGCTTGGAACTTGGTAACCATTGGTGACTTGGTAAACATTGTGTCACTCGGTAGAAACTAACTCCTTCGATTCACTTGGTAAGCACTGAATACTTCTTTTACCTTTCTATCTTGGTAATCACTGAAACCTTCATTTACCTTCCTGACTCGGTAAATACTAAATCCTTCGTTTACCTTCCTAACTCGGTAAACACTAAATCCTTTGTTTACCTTTCTGACTTGGTAAACATTAAAACCTTCATTTACCTTCTTGACTCGGTAAACACCAAAACCTTCATTTACCTTTCTGACTCGGTAAACACTAAAACCTTTGTTTACCTTTCTGACTTGGTAAACACTAAAACCTTTGTTTACCTTCCTGACTTGGTAAACACTGCTGAACATACTTGGTAACCAATGAATGCTTGGTATGAACTGTAAACTGAGTGATGAACTCGGTAAGCATTCAGAATCAAATAAGTGTTGTAACTAATGACAAATGTATCATTATTCCAACAATCTCCCCCTTTGGCATTAGTGACAAAAACACTTATGAGCCAAAATTTATATACAAGATCTAACAAAATGAAATGTCCCTTTTTTGTTTTTTCATGGTATTTCAAGCCTCAAATCAGATCTTTAAGATCAAACAACTAATATCACAAAGATCCTCCAAATTTCTCAAGAAACCCCAAATCGGGTATGCCAGAAATGGTGCAAAAAGCTTCACAGCTTCACCTATTATTAATAAATCTGAAAATAGACATTTTTACAAAAATTTCAGCAACATAACAGCCTACAAAATTACATTTCCAAATCTATATAGCCTTTACACAACAGATCACAAATGTAGGACAAAAACTATGCTCATCGGGCTCCCGAAATTAACACAAGAATGCCCGAAAACACCACAAAAACACTAATAAAATATCTCAGAAGTTTAATCACATCCCAATACATATATTCAGCTCTATTTTAATATCTTAAAGTCTGAAATACAGCAAAAACCAAAACTGATATGAAATGCTCAACTGAAAACACCAAATTCATGCAAAAAACACACCCAAAAAACTCACAAATCTACACTGTTTAGCACAAAGGCAAACTCTGTATGAGCATGCACATGGAATGGCTTCAAACTCCCATTCTTAGCCTTCTTGGAAACCTACAAACTCTTGTTCTTGGGTCTCCCTGGAAACCTGCAAACTCCCGTTCTTGGGTCTCCTTCTCCACAGGTTTGGCAGCCTCTGAAGAATAACAAAGAATGAGCAAAAATCAAGTTCTCCCATCAGCCCAAAATGCCTCTAAACCCCTTAAAAGAGGGCATAACCATAACTCACGTCCAAGATAGGTTAATGAAACATATTTTAATAATAATTTTCATTTATTAGTCCAACGGTTTTCAAAGATTAACCCCCTTTTTCTGAACTTCACTTTCTTGGGCCTGCCTGCCTTAGCAAAGATTATTATTTTTTAATTATTTGAAAAGGGGACATGAAAAGTACTCCCCTCCAAAAAATTGCTTGTCCTCAAGCAATGGCTAAACAATAAACCAATCAATCCCCCTAGATCCCAAATGTAGTCATGAACTATACTACTACCAATTAACACAGGCTCCTGCAATATCCTCTACAATATGACCAAGAGGAATCCACAATCAAACTGACAATTATAGCTCAACCAAACTCCAAAATCACAACTTCCACAGTCAGAAACCCATGAGACACAAACTCTTAGAACGTCAAAATCCAAGTAAAGTGGACTACCAAACAGTAAATACCATCAATGCATTCCACTGGCCTATACGGAATGTACAATCCAACTCTGCAACAATGGTGAATGCTTCTGAATGAAAATGTACCAAGTATGGAGAATCCACACACTATACAATGCCTGCAGTCAACAAAACTCTGTAGATCACCGACCACTATCTCATAACCATAACTACCATGCACCCTTGATGGTGAAAAGCCATCACAAGATAAATAGCAAGAATTGGAACCCAAACTAAATTTTCCTGCCATCAACTCCTCAACACAAGGATCAAATGCTAACTGATGTACATACCTTGCAATATAAAGTTGATAAAAAAAACCAACCTCAGTCAACAGCTCACCATGAACAAGTGATACAACCCACTGTGACTGATCACCAGCTAAGTCAGGAGATGTCATAGCCAAAGAAGTAGAATCAATAACAACACCCACTGAAGCATCACTCTGCAACTCCTACTCTAAGTCATGTATTATCAAGTTGTCAACTATAGAACCTATCACCATGTCATGCTCATCACAACTCTCATCCTGAGACGTCAAACTATCCCATAATTGATGACAAGCACTAGGAACCAAAGTACATCTTTGTATCATCATCTCATCAGCATGGTCATCAAAGGTAAATGGATGAGCGTACCTCATAGTGTAATGCTAATAGAATGTGCCAATCTCAATTAGTGGCTGAGACTATAATCCAGATGAAACTAACTACAATTGATCATTAACCATGTTGGAACGGACTACTACCTCCAAAGATATCACCAAGGGAGTAGTATTACTAGCAGGAACCATGCCAATTGTCGACTCACCAACATCACACATGATCTTTGATACATATCTAGTCTTTGTGCCATCAGTACTAGAGGCCACCACCATGTCAGGCATACAAAAATATACTACAACACCCAAATCAACTGAACCTGACTCTAGTGGGAATGAACCTGATATGCCAATGTTAGTATCAAAGATGTATGCATCCCCATCTCCACTGTCTTTGACAATATCGGTCATGGACATCCTCGGATCACCAAACACCACAGCTTGTGACTGTATAGAGTCAGGTAAAGACTGTAGTCGCTCTAACTCCATGGTCACCTTAGCCAAATGAAACTGTGACTCCTTGAAAGCCAACTGTGTACTCTCAAGAATTTCAGAAGTCACCTCAAGCTGCTCAGTAAGCTCACTCACCTCATCTTCCTTGGCCAACAATGCATCATATGTTGTACTGCCCCACTCCATAAGATAATCTCTGTCGGCTACAAACTGCATATAATTTTGTCTCAAAATCTGAATAGCCTCCCATAAAGAGTGGAACTCTATCAAGGAAAGATAACTGCCTCCCTGCTCATTACTAGTAGGAGAACACCATCCATAAACTGCTAACAACTGACGAGCAGCATTGAAATACTGGGAAGTGATAGCAATGTCTTAGTCACTAACTCTCAACTGGTTAGACACATGATGGCACTGGCTTGACTGTCTCCTATAAACCTCCTCTGATGCACTGTCTAAAGGAGTATCCTCAAAGTTACTAGTCTCTAGAGTATTACCATCCATATCCTATGAACCAAATCTAAAGCTCATATCAACATACGGAGTATCAAAAACATTAGCGTTGCTGTCCAACTCCTCTATACCCAAGGAAACTAAGTCTTCAAAACTGCCAACTGCATCCTCCTAGATGTCATCAATGCCAATATGATCCTGGGACTCATCTATACACACTACCAAATATGAAGTATCATCAACACATTCCAGCAAGTATGGTCAACTAGATATATGAAAAAAGCCTAACATCGGTGTATAAAAACTAATACCAACATCAGACAAGATACTGGCACAAGAAAAGACTACACCGTATAATCTGCTAATCAAATCCATGATAGCACCCAAACAAACACTGCTACCAAAAAGTGTTAAAGATCTCCAGTCAACTGAATCCCAAATGCGTATATAACAATCCCGAGTCCATATCTGTAAACTAGAATCAGCTGGTAACTCAAACAAACTCCTCACCTGAGTAATATGACCAATACACCCTAACTCCACATACTTGTCATGATGAGATAATGAAGTCACAATACTATCTTTTTTCACCTTCAACTGGCTGGACAAATCATTTGAAGTACTACCAGCCTCAACCTCATGTGATGAAGCATCTAACTGTGCCTGGTACTCTTTCTCAGCAAAGTCATGAATGCTCAATGTCTACTCATCTCTACCAGGTATGTCACCATCCTGCACAACAACATCCTCATAATAATCTTCTGAACCCACTACATTGTAGTCACTGCCTATTGTAACTATACCATTCTAAATACCTGTGGCATCACCCTTTGACGACTTGTAAATAACTATCTCAATTTGAGTATCAAGTTGACCGTTACTATCAATCTGTGTAATATCCTTTCCCACCACCTCCTGTGGCAGAGTAGAATTTGAGACCTCTACCTGGCTATCAGCTAGTTTCTCAAACTCCTCATGCAAGTTCTTGGGAATTGTGTCATCTGTCTTATGAGAAAATTTGCCAAATAGAAATCCAGTCAACTTATCCACCTTAGCTGGGTCGGACAACATGTCATTCATTATACGGTGGTGCTCAACCAACTGTTCAGACATGTCATGGCTTATTTTCATAAGTTTATCTCGAATGTCTAAATAACCATCCTTTCTATTGTTTTGACTCTGGATATCAATTGTCCAAGATCGTGTCTTCTGAGACTCTGTACTATACCTATCCATTCTGGATAAAGTAGAGTGTAACCCCAATAGGATATAACTTCTTCAAACACCAAGAACTAACATGGAAATGATTAGAAGTAGCATGCAACCATAGATTTTGACATGCAACTTATTAGAAGCAACATGCAACCACCAAATTCACCAAGAACTAACATGAAAATGATTAGAAGTAGCATGCAACCATAAATTTTGACATGCAGCTGATTAGAAGCAACATGCAATCATAAATTATGACATGCAAGATCTGGGTAGTTGTCAAAACTGACATGCAAGATCTGGGTAGTTGTCAAAACTGACATGCAAACTTCTACAACCACCAAATTCACCAAGAACTAACATGAAAATTATTAGAAGTAGCATGAAACCATAAATTTTGACATGCAACTGATTAGAAGCAACATGCAACCATAAATTATGACATGCAAGATTTGGGTAGTTCTCAAAACTGAAATGCAAGATCTGGGTAGTTGTCAAAACTGACATGCAAACGTCTACAAACCCTCAGGCTGGCAAGATCATGGCTCTGATACCACTAAAATGTCCCTTTTTTGATTTTTCATGCTATTTCAAGCCTCAAATTAGATCTTTAAGATCAAACAACTAATATCACAAAGATCCTCCAAATTTCTCAAGAAACCCCAAATCGGGTATGCCAGAAATGGTGCCAAAAGCTTCACAACTTCACCTATTATTAATAAATATGAAAATGGACATTTTTACAGAAATTTCAGCAACATAACAGCCTAAAAAATGACATTTCCAAATATATATAGCCTTTAGACAACAGCTCACAAATGTAGGACAAAAACTATGCTCATCAGGCTCTCGAAATTAACACAAAAATGCCTGGAAACACCACAAAAACACTAATAAACTATCTCAGAAGTTTAATCACATCCCAATACATATATTCAGCTCTATTTTAACAGCGTAAAGTCTGAAATACAGCAGCAACCAAAACTAATATGAAATACTCAACTGTAAACACCAAACTCATGCAAAAAACACACCCAAAAAACCCACAAATCTACAATGTTTAGCACAAAGGAAAACTCTGTATGAGCATGCACATGGAATGACTTCAAACTCCCATCCTTAGCCTTCCTAGAAACCTGCAAACTCCCATTCTTGGGTCTCCCTGGAAACCTGCAAACTCCCGTTCTTGGGTCTCCTTCTCCACAGGTTTGGCAGCCTCTGAAGAATAACAAAGAATGAGCAAAAATCAAGTTCTCCCATCAGCGCAAAATGCCTCCAAACCCCTTAAAAGAGGGCATAACCGTAACTCACATCCAAAAGAGGTTAATGAAACATATTTTAATAATAATTTTCATTTATTAGTCCAAGGGTTTTCAAAGATTAACCCCCTTTTTCTGAAACTTCACTTTCTTGGGCTTGCCTGCCTTAGCAAAGATTATTATTTTTTAATTATTTGAAAAGGGGACATGACACAAAACTGATTTGATTCTACTGTGCTGAATATACATGGGCTACCTTACATATAACTCCCTCATACAATATACACAAGGATTTTACATGAGTTATATGACTTTATTCTTTATTACTTTATTACCTTGTCCCCTTTTGTGTCTGATTTTTTGATTTTCCTCTATATATTGCTTTCTCCCCCTTTTTGACAATAATGCCAAAGAATAAAGAATGTGTTTACATGGAGACAACAAAATGTGTGATAAACTTAGAATGTACCTGAAAAATTAGTTGCAGAGTTTTATCCCAATTGTCTTGCAGGATTTTACATGTGGAGAGAGCTACTTGAACTTCTGTAGAAAGTTCAATCACATAGTCTGCAACAGAGAAATTTTTTTCATGGATCAATGTTTTTGAATATGCAATGTGTTTTTGCATTGTGTTCATGATAGGAAGGATCATATTCTGGATGTCAATCAGAGTAGACCTGATCCTTGTTTCCTCTCTCAGCAATTCTGCCTGTTTCTCTGACAAAAATTTGATTCTCAGATGATGGGATGAAATTTCACTATGGTCAGATTGCAGCATTTGGGCACAGACCTTCATATCTGCATAAATTTTATTCAACTTTTCTTTTACTTCCCTTGTATACTCGGTAACATCACAAAGTTTTGCAAAAAGTGAGGTTACATTATTAAAAGAATTTTCAATGTCAGACAAAATTGAGGTTAATTCAACCTATTTTATTGCTAAGTGCTGAGCAATGTGCTCAAGCACCTTATATTCAAATTTCTTTTCTGCTTTCACTATTAATTTTTCTTTTCCTGAGATATCCTCATTGAATTTATTCACCACTTCTTCTAGTTGTAGAAAAATGTGTTGAGATGAATCCACATCAACACCTATAGCCTTAGTTATTATGTTTTTAGCACTTTCAATAATGCTATATTCCTAGTCTCTTTCATGACTAAGATTTTTTTGCCTAGCCTTCTGCTCTAATAGCTGACTGAGCATTCTCATTTCATCAACTGATGCAGTATCTAGATCTATCTTAGGAATGACAATGTCCTTATCTAGATCTATTTCTTCTACTGCCTTACTGGAAAACATGTATCTCTTTGGTTTTTCTGTAGTGACTGCACCTTTGCCCTTTGAAATTGAAACAATAGTTGATGATGCTGGACTGGCTGTCAAAATTGGAATGGGACCAACTATAGGTAAACTAAGAGAAGTGCTGGCTGTATCAAAACTTGATATACTTCCCAAAAATGATGTACTACTCAAAAATGATGTACATACTGGTATATTTATAGTTGGAGAACTGACTGGAGCAAAAATTGGGGCCAATGTGGCTGAGGAAGACAAAATTGATATGAAACTTGGAAGACTTACTGTACAAGCCATAGGTGGAAGAGATACACTCGGTGAAGTGATTGCTACAGTGGATGACTCGGTGGCTGATGATGTGCTTGGAAGCTCGATAACTAAAGAAGTGACTGCTAGCTCGGTAGATGAAGTGCTTGGCACTTGCATTGCAAAAAATTGGAGCTCAGAGGAGACAGGTGGAGATTGATCAATTGATGAGGCTATTGAGCTCACAATCTCACCTGTAGAGGCTGCTTCTTCCTCCATTTCCCTTTCAGCTTCTTCCTCAATTTCTAACATTAATGATTGCAGGTCTTCTGGTATGTCTTCAATGTCACCACCCTCATCATCATCATCATTATCATCACTGTTGTCATTGTCTGTGATTTCAACAGTATCCTCACTAGGTTCGTTTAGATGATAGATATTTTTCCACATGTTTGTTGCATCATTTACTACATGCTCAATGTCTTTGAAAAGTATCAAACAAGTGTGGAATCTAATTATCATATTACCTTCATGATATTTCAGTGATTTCTTCACTTCAGCATTAGAGAGACTTGGTAGGAGATTCCTCAGGGTTTGCTCATAAATGTCTTTGACAATCTTGGCTGCAGCTTCCAATCTTGGTTGCAATCTTTCCAATAGCTCTTTGGAGATCTGAGATGTTATCTGGTCTGGGGAGTATTTCCATTTACCCATTTTGTTCAGTACCAGATCCTCAATCTGCATTTTCTCCTATTATGTTCTGGTTTTGAACTTTAATGCTTTGAAGTTTGTGAGGCTACCTCCTTCATCTAATTTCTTTAGTCTTGCTTCAAAGGTGAGTGGAGGCTTAACAAATACAGGTTCCTTCTTTCCCTATCTTGTTCTGCTAGAGAATACTGCAGTGGTTTGCTTTGTAGCTTTGGTGACAGTCACCTTACCTTTCTTTTGTTGAGGATCTTCTTCTTCTTCCTTTTATTCATATTCTCCTCTCCCTTCTGTTATCATGAGAGGTCCAGTATCAGCTTTTAGCTTTTCTATCTTTCTCCTACCTTTAGAGATTGCTTGAGGAAGCTTGATTTCAAGCTCTATTCTAACCTTTGCCTCTTCATAGGTTCCAAATGCAGGCAACTTGGGATCCACTGGTTAATTTACTAGTGCCTCAATGATATCTCTGGTATCATCAATATTTAGGTCATAGGGAAATGGTTTTACCCATGCCACTCGGGGTTTGACTGCCTAGATGTAGATTCTATCACAGTCAACCATGAAATAGACATCATCCTTATACTCTTCAACAAGTTTTGGAGGTATCCTGAACCTGTTGTTCATCCTTTCCTTGAAATCTTCAAAATATTTATCCATTACTTTGTCAAAATTCATACCCATTTCTTCTATGAATTCGTTTATTTGATACAAAATTGGAGTATATTTCCTCCATACAACTGCACCCTTAGATGGAAAGAACTTTTGTACATAGAAAAATAAACAAACTAGCAAAGAACCAAATTTACAAGGGTTTGTCTTTTCAATCCTTATGCTATCCATGTTTTTATTCAATTGTTTTAATAGCACATCAGCTAGGTCAAACTCCATATTTTTCTTTACAATTTTATATGCCAAATCTACAGCCTCATAGGGTACACTATTCAGCTTGCTAGAACTATATAGTTTGTATGCAATAAAGAAAATACCAAATTTCAGTTCTATATCTGAAACATTGTTGAGCTTTAAACCTCTGCCATCCCATTCAGCTTGGGTTAATTTCTGGAGGTCATCTCGACCTAGGGTTTTGGTGGTTTTGGCTTTGGTCAACATTGGTAAGCTCGTGATCTTATGGATCATCTTCTTTGTTATGAGGATGGGTTGTTCTAACCACAATTGTCCATTATGCACACGGCTTAAGATATACCTCACCCATTTCACTTGGAAACTTCTTGGCAGATGCGAAATATGGGTTAAGCCTTTGGTTTCCAAAAGTTTGAACTCAAGTTTTAGGGTTTCATCCACGCATAACTCGGCTAGGGTACTATCCATATCTAGTTTCCCTATTTCTTTTATAGTACACTTGAAATGAGTATGAATATCATTGATTAGAAGTACCTTTGGAGGGATCTGCGATTGAGCTCCATGCAGGTCGAGTGATTCAGCGATGGCAGGAACAATTTTGAAATTGGGCACCTTCCATTCGACTCCCTTCACAAGCATTTCAGAACCTCTCTTCGCCTTGCTGCCACTGGTGCTTGCGGATACCATTGCTACTCGGTGAGAGAATGATTTTGTAACACAATTTCTTTGCTGGAAAATCACGTCAAATCACTTGAACTCGCTTGGATGTACTTGAAAATATATTTTCTCTGTGAACTCTGAATTTGCGATGAAAAATGAGATCAAATTTTGCCTTTTTGATCGAAATCCTGTCATTAATGTTTAGGTATGTAGGTAGCTGAGAATTGGGGTTTTATAAATAGTCACTAACTTACTTGGTAAACTTTGCAACTCGGTGAACACACAAAACCTTTCTTATCTTCCCAACCAAGCTTGGTAAAGTCTAAAAACCAACCTTACTCAGTAGATGCAACACTGTGAATTATGACTTGTATCTGCAATACTAATTTTTCATTTCCACTTCTTCTTTCTGGAACTACTTAGGATATGTCTTGAAGATGCAGTCCCTTATCCTTCTTGATAAGTCTTAATTAGATATGGTGGAGTCACCCATTTCTAGAGTGACATTTCCATCATTTGAATTTTCTTGCTCGGTAGACTTAGGAATCCATTGTTGTTTCATTTGCCTTCGAATATTATCAGCTCTAGTTTTCTTTTCATCTTCAACATTTCCTATATTCATGCAATTCTTGGCTATATGACCAAGTTAGGTACAAGTATAGCATCTTATGGTTGTATCTTTCTTCCTTAGGTGATCCCTTCTACAGTTTGTTCCTATGTGTCCATATTCTCCACAATAGTGACATCTACACCAAGTATTGTAATCCCAACCAAATATTGCTTTGACAATTTGTTCTGCTGGATTGAGTGATTTTGATCTACATTCAGATGCCTTATGTCCTTGTTTCTTGCATTTGTGACACTTGCCTTCAAACTTTGGTTTCTCCTTGCATTCATTGGCTTTGTGACCATGCTGATTGCAATTGAAACATTTGCCATTGAATCTACCTTTACCATTACTCCAACATTTGTTAGATGTATGACCTATCTTGCCACAATGATTACAAGTGGGTCTTTGATTTCTTTGGGTACCTTGTTCAAAAGATTCACCTTCTTCCTTGTATCCAAGACAAGATTTACCCTTTTGCTTATAAAAATTCTGCCCATTTTGCTGATTCAATTGATTCATGTCTACTTGAGATTTCATCATCCTTTCATTGACTTGTTTCTCAATATTTAGATCGTTTTCCAACCTTTCATTGATTTGTCTCTCAGTTCTTAAGTCATTCTATAGGTTTTCATTTTGTGCTCTGAGAATCCTGATTTCTTCATTTGCATTGGATAGTTGATCTGCTAGATCTTCATGTTCAAGGGATTAATTTTGAGTTTCATGACTTCTATCTTCCAATTCTTCTTGTGCTTTGTTTCTTTGTTCCAAAACTTCACATAGCCTGATTGACTGTATTTCTTGCTCTCTTTTAAGCTTTCTTACCTCTTCTTGCAGAGATCCATTCTTTTCTAGAAGTTCTTTGATTGCTTTGTCAGCTTCTTCTATATTACTTGATGGTAACAAATCTTCAATTTTTTCTTCAACATAAAAATGGTCATTTATTTGTCTTGCAAGTTCCTTTCTTCTTTTTAGGGATTGAGAAAGATGTTCCTTTGCTTCTTTGAGTTGAACCATGGCCATCTCCAAATCTAGCTTCTCATTCTCAATAGTTTTGTCAAGTCTAAATATCTCCATTGTCCTTGATCTTTGCTCAAGCTGTCAAGCTCTGTCCTGAGAACCACAAAGCTCTGATACCAATTGTTGGAAATATTCAGGCCTAACAATGTTACTGAGAGGGGAGGGGTGAATCAGTAAGCTTTAAAATTTAAACCAATTCAGCATAATAAAAAATTCACCATTCATTCATCTACTTTACTGAACGCATGAAAAGATTAACACACTGATTTGGTGACCTAGAAGCCTTTCAAATTGAAAGTAAAACTGGGGTGGGGATGATGCCCACAAAACTTCAATACTATAGTATAAAGTTGGCCAGTTAAGGCTTACAGTGATCACTTCTGGTGATCTACCCTGTTAGGAGCAAGTAGGACTACTAGATCCACCTTGTTAGAGGATTTACAAAAATACAATGAAGTATGCACTCTGTTAGGAGATTTACATAAGACTGTTAAGTCTACCCTATTAAAGGATTTACAAAACTGATTCACCTATTAGGATGAAGCAGTGGATCTACTTGCAACTGGTTTTCTGATTAGATCTTATGCACTGATCACTTGAAGTGATGGATATATCTTTGCTGCTCCTTGATAACCTTGTTGAATACTCTGATGCTGATTCTCTTTCAATTCGCTCTTACTTTACTGTTACTTCTCTTCATCATTTCTATATTGCAAATGGCACAATACATTACATATATACCATTCCAATATTTACAGCAACAAGGTCGGCCAAACACAAGTGGACAAAACATTACTGAGTCGGCCAGATAGTAGAAAACTTAGGTTCCTCAAAGTCACTCGGTGACCTTCTGACACTCAGCATCCACTACATTACACAGCATTGTCATGCACTTGGTAGAGGTAGGGGCTCAGTCCATACTAATCACTCTAAGTAGCTTGGAACTTGGTAACCACTGGTGACTTGGTAAACATTGTGTCACTTGGTAGAAACTAACTCTTTCGATTCACTTGGTAAGCACTTAGTACTTCTTTTACCTTTCTATCTTGGTAATCACTGAAACCTTCATTTACCTTCCTGACTCAGTAAATACTAAATCCTTCATTTACCTTCCTGACTCGGTAAACAGTAAATCCTTCGTCTACCTTTCCGACTTGATAAACATTAAAACCTTCGTTTACCTTCTTGACTTGATAAACACAAAAACCTTCGTTTACCTTAATGACTCAGTAAACACTAAAACCTTTGTTTACCTTTCTGACTCAGTAAACACTAAAACCTTTGTCTACCTTCCTTACTCGGTAAACACTGCTGAACATACTTGATAACCAACGAATGCTCGGTATGAACTGTAAACTGAGTGATGAACTCAGTAAGCATTCAGAATCAAATAAGTATTGTAACTAATGACAAATGTATCATTATTTCAACAATCTCTCCCTTTGGCATTAGTGACAAAAACACTTATGAGCCAAAATTTATATACAAGGTCTGACAAAACTAATTTGATTCTGCTGTGCTGAATATACATGGGCTACCTGACATATAACTCCCCCATACAATATACACAAGATTTTTACATGAGTTATATGACTTTATTCTTTATTACTTTATTACCTTCTCCCCTTTTGTGTTTGATTTTTTGATTTTCCTCTATATATTGCTTTCTCCCCCTTTTTGACAATAATGCCAAAGAATAAAGAATGTATTTACATGGAGACACCAAAATGTGTGATAAACTTAGAATGTACCTGAAGAATTAGTTGCAGAGTTTTATCCCAATTGTCTTGTAAGATTTTACATGTGGAGAGAGCTACTTGAACTTCTACAGAAAGTTCAATCACATGGTCTACAACAGAGATGTTTTTGTCAGGGATCAATGTTTTTGAATATTCAATGTGCTTCTGCATTGTGTTCATGACAGGAAGGATCATATTCTGGATGCCAATCAGAGTAGACCTGATCCTTGCTTCCTCTCTCAGCAATTCTGCCTGTTTCTCTGACAAAAATTTGATTCTCAGATGATGGGATGTACTTGCACTGTGGTCAGATTGCAGCATTTGGGCACTGACCTTCATATCTGCATCAATTTTATTCAACTTTTCTTTTACTTCCTTTGTATACTCGGTAACATCACAAAGTTTTGCAAAAAGTGAGGTTACATTATTAAAAGAATTTTCAATGTCAGACAAAATTGAGGTTAATTCAACCTATTTTATTGCTAAGTGCTGAGCAATGTGCTCAAGCACCTTATATTCAAATTTCTTTTCTGCTTTCTCTATTAATTTTTCTTTTCCTGATATATCCTCATTGAATTTATTCACCGCTTTTTGTAGTTGTAGAAAAATGTGTTGAGATGAATCCACATCAACACCTATAGCCTCAGTTATTATGTTTTTAGCACTTTCAATAATGCTATATTCTTGGTCTCTTTCATGCCTGAGCTGTTTTTGCCTAGCCTTCTGCTCTAATAGCTGACTGAGCATTCTCATTTCATCAACTGATGCAGTATCTAGATCTATCTTAGGAATGATAATGCCCTTATCCAGATCTAATTCTTCTACTGCCTTACTGGAAAACATGTATCTCTTTGGTTTTTCTGTAGTGACTGCACCTTTGCCCTTTGAAATTGAAACAATAGTTGATGATGTTGGACTGGCTGTCAAAATTGGAATGGGACCAACTATAGGTAAACTAAGAGAATTGCTGGCTATATCAAAACATGATATACTTCCCAAAAATGATGTGCTACTCAAAAATGATGTACATACTGGTATATTTACAATTGGAGAACTGACTGGAGCAAAAATTGGGGCCAATGTGGCTGAGGAAGACAAAATTGATATGAAACTTGGAAGACTTACTATACAAGCTGCAAGTGGAAGAGATACACTCGGTGAAGTGACTGCTGCAATGGATGACTTGGTGGCTGATGATGTGCTTGGAAGCTTGGTAATTGAAGAAGTGACTGCTAGCTCGGTAGATGAAGTGCTTGGCACTTGCATTGCAAAAACCTGGAGCTGAGAGGAGATAGGTGGAGATTGATCAATTAATGAGGCTATTGAGCTCACAATCTCACCAGTAGAGGCTGCTACTTCCTCCATTTCTCTTTCAGCTTCTTCCTCAATTTCTAACATTAATGATTGCAGGTCTTCTGGTATGTCTTCAATGTCATCACCCTAATAATAATCATCATTATCATCACTATTGTCATTGTCCATGATTTCAATAGTATCCTTACTGGGTTTGTGTAGATGATAGATATTTTTCCACATGTTTGTTGCCTAATTTACTCCATGCTCAATGTCTTTGACAAGTATCAAACAATTGTGGAATCTAATTATCATATTACCTTTGTGATCTTTCAGTGATTTCTTCACTTCAACATTAGAGAGACTTGGCAGGAGATTCCTCAGGGTCTCCTCATAAATGTCTTTGACAGTCTTGGTTGCAGCTTCCCATCTTGGTTGCAATCTTTCCAATAGCTCTTTGGAGATCTAAGAGGTTATCTGGTCTAGGGAGTATTTCCATTTACCAATTTTGTTCAGTACCAGATCCTCAATCTGCATTTTCTCCTATTTTGTTCTGGTTTCAAACTTTAATGCTTTGAAGTTTGTGAAGCTACCTCTTTCATCTAATTTCTTTAGTGTTGCTTCAAAGGTGAGTGGAGGCTTAACAAATACAAGTTCCTTCTTTCCCTGTCTTGTTCTCTTGGAGAATACTGCAGTGGTTTGCTTTGTAGGTTTGGTGATAGTCACCTTACCTTTCTTTCGTTGAGGCTCTTCTTCTTCTTCTTCCTTTTCTTCATCTTCTCCTCTCCGTTCTGTTATCATGAGAGGTCCAGTATCAGATTTTAGCTTTTCTCTCTTTCTCCTGCCTTTAGAGATTGCTTGAAGAAGTTTGATTTCAAGCTCTATTCTAACCTTTGTCTCTTCATAGGTTCCAAATGTAGGCAACTTGGGATCCACTGGTTCATTTACCAGTGCCTTAATGATATCTCTGGCATCATCAATATTTAGCTCATAGGGCAATGGTTTTATCCATGCCACTCGGGATTTGACTGCCTAGATGTAGACTCTGTCATAGTGAACCATGAAATACACATCATCCTTATACTCTTCAACAATTTTTGGAGGTATCCTGAACCTGTTGTTCATCCTTTCCTTGAAATCTTCAAAATAATTATCCATTACTTTGTCAAAATTCATTCCCATTTCTACTATGAATTCGTTTATTTGATACAAAATTGGAGTATCTTTCCTCCATACAACTGCATCCTTAGATGGAAAGAATTTTTGTACATATAAAAATAAACAAACTAGCAAATAACCAAATTTACAAGGGTTTGTCTTTGCAGTCCTTATGCTATCCATGTTTTTATTCAATTGTTTTAATAGCACATCAGCTAGGTCAAACTCCATATTTTTCTTTACAATTTTATATGCCAAATCTACAGCCTCATAGGGTACACTATTCAGCCTGCTGGAACTATACAGCTTGTATGCAATAACACAAATACCAAATTTCAGTTCTATATCTAAAACATTGTTGAGCTTTGAACCTTTGCGATCCCATTCAGCTCGGGTTAATTTCTGGAGGTCATCTCGACCTAGGGTTTTGGTGGTTTTGGCTTTGGTCAACATTGGTAAGCTTGTGATCTTGTGGATCATCTTCTTTGTTATGAGCATGGGTTGCTCTAACCACAATTGTCCATTATGCACACGGCTTAAGATATACCTCACCCATTTCACTTGGAAACTCCTTGGCAGATGCGGGATATGGGTTAAGCCTTTGGTTTCCAAAAGTTTGAACTCAATTTTTAGGGTTCCATCCACACATAACTTGGCTGGGGTACTATCCATATCTAGTGTCCCTATTTCTTGTACAGTACACTTGAAATGAGTACGAATATCATTGAGAAGAAGTACCTTTGGAGGGATCTGCGATTGAGCTCCATGCGGGTCGAGTGATTCAGTGATGGCAGGAACAATTTTGAAATTGGGCGCCTTCCATTCGACTCCCTTCACAAGCATTTCAGAACCTCTCTTTGCCTTGCTGCCACTGGTGCTTGTAGATGCCATTGCTACTCGGTGAGAGAACAATTTTGTAACACAATTTCTTTGCTAGAAAATCGCATCAAATCACTTGAACTCGCTTGGATGTACTTGAAAATATATTTGCTCTGTGAACTCTGAATTTGCGATGAAAAATGAGATCAAATTTTGCCTTTTTGATCGAAATCCTGTCATTAATGTTCAGGTACGTAGGTAGCTGAGAACTAGGGTTTTATAAATAGTCACTGACTTACTTGGTAAACTTTACAACTCGGTGAACACACAAAACCTTTCTTATCTTCCCAACCAAGCTTGGTAAAGTCTAAAAACCAACCTTACTCAGTAGATGCAACACTGTGAATTATGACTTGTATCTGCAATACTAATTTTTCATTTCCACTTCTTCTTTCTGGAACTACTTAGGATATGTCTTGAAGATGCAGTCCCTTATCCTTCTTGATAAGTCTTAATTAGATATGGTGGAGTCACCCATTTCTAGAGTGACATTTCCATCATTTGAATTTTCTTGCTCAGTAGACTTAGGAATCCACTGTTGTTTCATTTGGTTTCGAATATTATCAGCTCTAGTTTTCTTTTCATCTTCAACCTTTCCTATATTCGTGCAATTTTTGGCTATATGACCAAGTTCAGTACAAGTATAACATCTTATGGTTGTATCTTTCTTCCTTAGGTGATGCCTTCTACAGTTTGTTCCTATGTGTCCATATTCTCCACAATAGTGACATCTACACCAAGTATTGTAATCCCAACCAAATATTGCTTTGACAATTTTTTCTGCTGGATTGAGTGATTTTGATCTACATTTAAATGCCTTATGTCCTTGTTTCTTGCATTTGTGACACTTGCCTTCAAACTTTGGTTTCTCCTTGCATTCATTGGCTTTGTGACCATGCTGATTGCAATTGAAACATTTGTCATTGAATTTACCTTTACCATTACTCCAACATTTGTTAGATGTATGACCTATCTTGCCACAATGATTACAAGTGGGTCTTTGATTTCTTTGGGTACCTTGTTCAGAAGATTCACCTTCTTCCTTGTATCCAAGACCAGCTTTACCCTTTTGCTTATAAAAATTCTGCTCATTTTGCTAATTCAATTGACTCATGTCTGCTTGAGATTTCATCATCCTTTCATTGACTTGTTTCTCAATATTTAGATCATTTTCCAACCTTTCATTGATTTGTCTCTCAGTTCTTAAGTCATTCTATAGATTTTCATTTTGTGCTCTGAGAATCCTGATTTCTTCATTTGCATTGGATAGTTGATCTGCTAGATCTTCATGTTCAAGGGATTGATTTTGAGTTTCATGACTTCTATCTTCCAATTCTTCTTGTGCTTTGTTTCTTTGTTCAAAAACTTCACATAGCCTGATTGACTGTATTTCTTGCTCTCTTTTAAGCTTTCTTACCTCTTCTTACAGAGATCCATTCTTTTCTAGAAGTTCTTTGATTTCTTTGTCAGCTTCTTCTGTATTACTTGATGGTAACAAATCTTCAATCCTTTCTTCAACATAAAAATTTTGTCATTTATTTGTCTTGCAAGTTCCTTTCTTCTTTTTAGGGATTGAGAAAGATGTTCCTTTGCTTCTTTGATTTGAACCATGGCCAGCTCCAAATCTATCTTCTCATTCTCAATAGTTTTGTCAAGTCTAAATATCTCCATTGTCCTTGATCTTTGCTCAAGCTGTCAAGCTCTGTCCTAAGAACCACAAAGCTCTGATACCAATTGTTGGAAATATTCAGGTCTAAAAATGTTACTGAGAGGGGAGGGGTGAATCAGTAAGCTTTAAAATTTAAACCAATTCAGCATAATAACAAAGTCACCATTCATTCATCTACTTTACTGAACGCATGAAAAGATTAACACACTGATTTGGTGACCCAGAAACCTTTCAAATTGAAAGTAAAACTGGGGTGGGGATGATGCCCACAAAACTTGAATACTGCAGTATAAAGTTGGCTGGTTGAGGCTTACAGTGATCACTTCTGGTGATCTGCCCTGTTAGGAGCAAGTAGGACTGCTAGATCCCTTGTTAGAGGATTTACAAACATACAATGAAGTATGCACTCTATTAGGAGATTTACATAAGACTGTTAAGTCTACCTTGTTAAAGGATTTACAAAACTGATTCACCTATTAGGATGAAGCAGTGGATCTGCTTGCAACTAGTTTTCTGATTAGATCTTATGTACTGATCATTTGATGTGATGGATATATCTTTGTTGCTCCTTGATAACCTTGTTGAATACTCTGCTGCTGATTCTCTTTGAATTCGCTCTTACTTCACTGTTACTTCTCTTCATCATTTATATATTGCAAATGACACAATACATTACATATATACCATTCCAATATTTATAGCAACAAGGTCGGCCAAACACAAGTGGAAAAAACATTATTGAGTCGGCCAAATAGTAGAAAACTCAGGTTCCTCAAACTCACTCGGTAACCTTCTGACACTCGGCATCCACTACATTACACGACATCATCATGCACTCGGTAGAGGTAGGGGCTTAGTCCATACTAATCACTCTGAGTAGCTTGGAACTTGGTAACCACTGGTGACTTGGTAAACATTGTGTCACTCGGTAGAAACTAACTCCTTTGATTCACTTGGTAAGCACTGAATACTTCTTTTACCTTTCTGTCTTGGTAATCACTGAAACCTTCATTTACCTTCCTGACTCGGTAAATACTAAATCCTCATAGCAAAGAAGATACTTGTGTTTATTCTAGAAAAGTGCACCTTGAAAAATCACACCTTCAAAAAGAGGAAATGCACACTAGCGCACCTTGTAATAGTTCACAAACTCAAATTTTTTGTTTGAAATTCCAAAAATTATATAATTTTCTAACAACAACTTGGGTTTTTGAGCCAAATGATTTTCAGGCCCTCCTTCTAGCACTACTTCTATTGAGCTATCATTTTGTATGATGCTTAATGAAAATAATCTTTTCAAACTCCTCTCTTGAAAAGTTGATCTAAGATCAACTCCAAGGTTATAGGTGATCTTGGAACCTACTAGAATTCACTCAATTGAGGATAAGGCTTTTTTTAACATAAAGAGGTATTTTTTGGTTCAAACCAACTTTGGATAAGATGATCAATCTTCTTGCTATTTCAAAATTAATCACACAAAAAGAGACATATTTTTGGTATTTTCTATTTTTAAAATGAATGCTATCTAACAATGCAACTATATGAATTCCTTATTTAACCAAGGATTAGAAAAGGAAATAAAAAAGATAAGGTAATGAGAGATGAATGTAAATAACATGAAAGAGAAATTCATAATCGAAACAAACCATCATAAGAACACTTCTGTGAGCTAAATTATTGAAAAGATCAAGTAGGAAACCAATGAAAGTAGGAGCAGTGCTTCCTCAAATCCACTAATGCAATCTTTGATGGAAATTTAGTAACATCAAAAGATTATTTACTTCTTAGCAAATTGTAAGGTCAAAAAAAGTGCACTCATGCAAGACGAGAAGCTATGTAGAAACCAAAGGGTAATCTCTTCTCCAACTTGTATGTCAGAAAAATTCATCAACACACAGAAAACATCAAAACTAAAATATCACACAATCATATCAACACAACAAAACTATTGGCTCCATAATTATCATAAAAAAAGAATCCACAAAAATAACACACTCCAATAAGAATAACTACTCTTAGAATGAGAGCACCAATAACATTTATTATTGCATGTAAGTAATGGCCTAGAATACATGTTACATTCCTAAATTTATAAGAAATCATTTCCTCAATTTTTGTTGTGAGTGAGAGGTCTCTATTGCTAATATATTCTTAAAACTAATAAAATAAATCTAATTATGTACAAATTGACTCTCTAAATGGTGTTGAGTAGGACTTCATCCTTGTTTATATCAATTAATAGGTGCATGAGCCTTTATATGGCTTAAAACAAAGAGAGAAATAGGATATAAGAAGAAAGAAGTTGCAAGAGGGTTTGGGAGTCACTGCAAGCTCTAAAAATACAAGCTCATCCTTCTCTAAATGTTTTTAAGAGTTAAACTACTATCAAAATGTGTTTCCAATGCATGGAAAGCTCTAAATTAGGAACTGGTAGTTAAATGTCAGTGCACCTCTAACTTCTTCAAAATTCCCAGTGCACCTTTGGAGCAACACAACTTGTGGTCTTTATGCACCTTGATGAAATTTGTATAAGGTGCTCAATTCACCAAAAATTCAAAGTTTGTAGTTTTGAAAATAGTTTCTAGATTTTCCTTAAATAAGGTTTGGGAGTACTTAAGTGTACTTATTTTTTCCTTTTTTGAGGATTTATACCCTCTTTATAGCCAAATACTTTCATATATTTGAACTCCTCCTGCTTCTTCTCTCTAAATTTTGAAGGTACATGTGTTGAATCTTATCATTAATAGTTTCATAAGATGAGGAACTTGTTTTAGCTTATGTGTCCAACCTCTATATTTTTTATCTTTAGCATAAATTCATGAATCAAAACTTTCATGTGAATCCTTTAAAGGTGAAGGTTACCAATTTAGGTGAGATTTCTATTTTTGCTGATAATGAAGATGCTATGATAATCTGTGCACTTGCACATTATGAACGATACCTTTGTTGACATTTAGTCAAGTTTTTTATTAGTGACAACACTTATTTAGATTCTATATGGCTACCGAGCTCATTGAATAGTCTACAATGTTTACCAAGTATTTCAATAGCTATCGAGCACTACAGTTCATATCGAGCATTCTACTGGTTACCAAGGGAATTCAGTTAGTGTGAAGTGTAATAGTTAAAACTAAGTAGAATTAGGTAGTATGAAGTCCAATAGTTCAATTCAATCATTTTAGTGGTTACAAAGCTTTGTAATTTCTACTAGGCTAGTAGTTCATGTGAAGCAAAGTTAGTGTTAATTGAGCTATATGAAGATTAGTGTTTATTGAGTGCAGTCATGGCAAACATGTAATTCAATTTATACGAAGTTACACAGTATCTGTAGAGTCACTAGTGCAAACCAAGTTCGAGAATACTCTAAGATGATTAGTATGGATGGAGCTTCTACTTCTATCAAATGCATGATGATACCCAGTAATGATAGTAGATGTTGAGTATCAGAACTTCACCAAGTCAATCTTCAGAACCTAAGTATCTACATATGGGCTAACTTTACAATATTGGTGTTAACTTGTATATTGGCCAACTTTGTAATTATGTAAGTTGGATTGATATATATGTAATGTAATATATCATATCCAAGGAAGTATGAAAGTGTGACAATAATGTGAAATAGAAGCATGTAAATATGAATCAATAGTAGAAAAGTATATTGAAAGCCATATCAGTAAAGGAGTAGCAAAGTCATATCTATCACATAAAGGTGATCAGTACTTCAAAGAATCTCTATCAAAAAATTAGTTGTAAATCAAAGATCAATTGTTTCATTCTAATAGGTAAATTAGTTCAAATCCTTTAACAGGGTAGACTTGACAGTCTTTTCTCAAATCTCTTTACCAAGTGCATACTTCATTGTATGTTTGTAAAACTTCTAATAAGGTGGACCTAGCAATCCTAATTGCTCCTAATAAGGCAGATCATCAAAAGTAATCATTGTAAGCCTTAACAAGCCAATTTTATGCTATAGTATTGAAGTTTTGCGGGTATCAACCCCACCCAAGTTTTAATTTCTATTTGGAAGGTTTCTGGGTCACCAAATTATTGTGTTCAAGTGTTATGAATGTCTTTATGTTTCTAGTTTCTCATGCATGCAATTAGATCTAATTTGATAAACTAAATGGTAATTGTATTATTGCAATTAAGATCTAAATTTGGTAAAGTTTTTGAGTTTACTAATTCTCCCCTCCCCTCTTAGTAACCTAGCTAGATTTGAATATTTCCAAAAATTGGTATTAGAGCTTTGTGGTTCTCAGGATAAAGTTTGATAGCTTGAGAAAAGATCAAGGACAATGGAGATATTTAGACTTGACAAAACCATTGATAATGAAAATCTAGATCTAGAGATGGCCATTACACAACTCAATAAAGCTAAGGAGTAACTTTCCCAATCCCTAAAAAGAAGGAAGGAACTTGCAAATAAAATGAATGATCATCAATCCATTGAAGAAAGAATTGAAGACTTTTTCCCTTCAAGCAGTTCAAATGAAGAAAATGATGAAATCAAAGAAATCTTAGAGAAGAATGGTTCCCTACAAGACGAAGTAAGAAAGCTCAAAAGAGGACAATAAATTCAGTCAATAAGGCTATGTGAAATCTTGGAAGAGAGAAACAAGATGAAAGAAAACACGGATGGAAGGAATAATGAGATCTAGAATGAATCCCATCAACATGCAAATCTTATGGATAAAATCTCTAATGCAAATGAGGAAATCATGAGCCAAAGATAGATCAATGAAAGATTAATAAATGATCTAAATTTGGAAAGGCACATCAATGAAAGAATAACAAGTGAGCTAAGATCTGAAAAGAAAATCAGTGAAAAATTGAAAAATGACCTAAACACTGAAAAGTAAATAAATGAAAGAATGATGAAATCCCTAGAAAAAATGAATCAATTGAATCAGCTAAATGTGTAGAATCTCTATAGAAAAAATGTTAAAGTAGGAATTGGATACAAAGAAGAAGGTGAATCCTCCAAACAAGGTGCTCAAAGAAATCAAAGACCTACCTACAATCGCTATTGTAAGATAGGTCATACAACAAACAAATGTTGTAGTAATGGTAAAGAAAAATCCAATGGTAAATTCTACAATTGTAGTTAGCATGGTCATAAGGTTAATGAATGAAAAGAGAAACCAAAATTTGAAGGAAACTGCCACAAATGTAAGAAACAAGGTCACAAGGCATCAGATTGCAGAGCTAAGTCATTCAATCTAGCAGAGAAAATTATGAAAGCAATATTCGGTTAGGACTACAACACTTGGTGTAGATGTCCTTACTATGGAGAATATGGACATACTAGCATGAACTATGTTAAACATCACACAAGGAAGAGAGATACAACCAGAAGATGTTTCACTTTTACCAAACTTGGACATCTAGCCAAGAATTGTATGAATATAGGTAGAATTAAAGATGAAAAGAAAGCAAAAGTAGATAAAATTTAAAAGTAGATGAGGCAACAATGGATTCCTAAATCTACTAAGGAAGCTACTTCAAGAAATGATGGTCATGTCACTCAAGAAGTGGGTGACTCCACCATTTCCAACTAAGTTCTTAAGGAAGAACTAAAACTATGTTATCATGATCACATCCAAAAAGTTCCAATTAAATGGAAGCAAAGATCCAAATTAGTATTCAAGATATAAAAGGATCACTGAGGAAGAATGATATCAGTTATCACCAAGTTAATTTCTCTATCAAGTAAGGTTGGGTCATAGACTCTACCAAGCAAAGTTGGGAGTAACAAGTCACACAAGATTACCAAGTTATGAAGCCTTTACTGATCAATCTGACTAGATAGTGGATGACAACCTATCGCGCATAATAATGTCATCATAGCTACTTTTGTATCAAGCATTAATGGAAAAGTTTTAACAAAAAGTAGGAAATCAAATTCATTTTTACTTAGAATTCTAAGTGTTATTGCAATCAAGAAAATTGTAGAGTGATCAAGCGACTTCGAGCAGAATTCTCAGCTAAAATCTTCAAAAAAATGTATAGCTTACCAAGTAGCCATGGCAGGATCAAGTAGCAACAAGGCAAGGAAAGGATAAGAAATGTTGGTCCGAGGTGTAGAATGGAAAGCACCTAATTTCAAACATGTGTCAGCAATTACTAAAACCCTTGATCTAAATAGAGCACAATCATAGATTCCTCCTAAGGTACTACTCATTAATGACATCCAAAATAATTTAAAGTGTAAAATTTAATAAATAAAAACACTAGAAATGGATGATTCCCTAGGAGAATTATGTGTTAATGGAGTGCTTAAACTTAACATAAACATCTAGAAGACAAGGGTTTAACCCACATTCCCCACATGTCCTGAAGTTTCCAAATCAAATGGATTAGATACATCTTAAGCCGAGTTCACAATGGTTAGTTATGGCTTGAGCACCCAATTTTGATCACTAATAAGATGATTCATCTTATCACTGGCCTTCCCATGCTCTTTAAAGCCAAAACCACTAAAACCCTAGGTCAAGTGGAGTTAGAAAAAAAAACCCTAGCCGAGTGGGACAATAGAGGTATGAAGATCAATAGTTTAACTGATGGAGAACTAAAATTTTGCATAAATGTGATAGCTCACAAGATTTATAGTTCTATCCATCTAAATAGTGTGTCATGTGAAGTAGTAGGCTTGGCATATAAGGTCATGAAGAACAATCAGTCATATAATCTTGTAGATTTGTTTTTGAAGCAATTCAACAAAAATGTGGAAAGTATAAGGACTTCCAAAAATAACCCTTGAAAATTTGGGTCTCTATTGACTTGTTTATTTTTCTATGTTCAAAATTTTTTCCTTCAAAAGGCATAGTAGTATGGAGAAAGGATGTGCCAATACTATATCAAATTAATGAGTATATTGCAAAAATGGGAGAAAGTTTTATTAGTATAATGGATAATTATTTTGATGTCTTCAAGGAGAAAATGAATAATAGATTTAGGATACCCAAGAAATTGGTTGAAGACTACATAGATTATGTTTGTTTCATGGTAGACTATGACAAAGTCTACATTTAGGTAGTGAAACCCAAAGTTTTATGGGTAAAACTTCTTCCCTGTGAGGTGAACATTGATGAAGCTAAAGACATTATTGAATACTTGATTAATTAACCTATTGATTGAAAGGCACCACACTTTGGAACATATGATGAGGCTAAGGAAAGAATAGAGCTTGAAATCAAGCTTCCACAGGCAGTTAACAAAGGTAAGAGGAGGATAGAAAAATTGAAAAAAAGCACACTTCTTATGTTGACCAAGGGTAAGGGAGAAGATGTTGAAGAAGTAGAGGATGAAGAAGAGTTAGAAAAAGAAGAGGAGCTAGTGAAGAAGAACGTAAAGGTGATCATCACCAACCCATCCAATACAATGTTCACCAGAAGATCAAGGAAGAGAAGTAGTGAAATTGTATTTAGCAAACCTCCTCCCACCTTCCAAGAAAAACTAAAACAATTGGAAGAAGGTGTAGGCATAACCAACTTCAAATCATTGAAGTATGAAACTAGGAAAAAGGCTGAGAAGGAACAAGTTGAGGAACTGGTATTAACCAAGATGAGAAAATGGAAGTACTCACCTGATCACATAGCCTCCCAAATCTCTAATGAATTATTAGAGAAAATAAAGCCAAGATGGGACTTTTTTATGCAAATAGCTAAAGATATCTATGTAAAAACCCTAAGATAGTTGCTATCGAGCATGAAAGATGTTGAGGTAAAAGAGTCCATAAAAAAAATGAAGATAAGGTGAGTCTTAGATTCAATACTTGTTTAATTTTGATAAAGGATATAGAGCATGTGGTCAAGAATGACACAAGTATGTGGAAGAATATTTATCACTTAAATAAACAAAGTGACTTCCCTATAGAAGTCAAGGATGATGATAGTGATGATGATGAAGAAGAAACATACACTGAGCCAACACACTTTGATAATGAAGAAGTTGAAGAAGATAAAGAGGAAGAAGCTACCAACGAAGATAAAGAAGATGATGAGGAGATTGATCCTATGAAGATAGTAGCTGTAGTCATTGCCTCACTTCCTCACTCTCCAAGAAAACCATTAGCTACATCAAGCTTGGAGATAGCTTCAACAAGTTTCATTGTGACCAAAACAGATACATCAAATGTCCAATCACTCTTTCCTCATTTACAACTTAGCACATCACTGATAGAAGTGTCTACCACTTCATCTATAGAGCCAGAGCCTCCCTCTTCTTTGACTCTTGATTTGACATCATCAGCAATGGATACATTATGTTCTACAATTTTGTATTCTTCTACAGTAAGTACAATTTTAGATTCTATAGTTTTTTCTTCTACAGTTTTAGATACATCTATAAATACTTCAGTTTAGGATTCAGTGAGCATACCAGTTAGTATTCCATCTATTGGCACTATATCAGTTTTCACTACTAGTCCTACTATCTCCACTATTGTTTCCATTATGGATTTAAAGGCATCAAGTACAAGGAAAATTGAACCTAAGGCTTAATCAAGTACAAGATTTTTGAGTAGAGGAAAGGAGATAGAGGAGGATATAGATTTAGATGAGGAGATTGAAATTCCCAAATGGGATTTTGATAATATCATTGCAAATCAAATGCATATAGCTGGTCAACTCCTCCAAAAGAAGGCAAAGGAAAATAAACTAAGAAAGGAGAGAAATAGAGAATATAAAATTATTGATGATGCCAAGAATATTTTGACTGAGGCAATAGGTGTTGAAGTTGATACTTCTCAACACATTTTCTTTCAATTAGAAGAGGTGGTCCAAAGATTTAATGAGGACTCTAGTGGTCAAGATAAATTGATTGAGAAAGTAGAAAAGAAATTTGATAATAAAGTGCTTGAGTACATTGCTCAACAAATTGCCATTCAACAAGTGGAGTTTTCCTCAATTTTGACCAATCCTAAAACCTCTAGCACAAATGTAACATCACTTTTTGGAAAGTTGTGTAATGTTACCAAGATTAAAAGGAGATAAAAATAAAATTGATAAAGATAGATGAAGGTCTAAAGGCTAGTGAACAATAGTTTCAACTTGACCCTAGTTCAAGCTCTACACATCATATGAAAATCAAATTCTTGTCAGGTATGCAGGAAAAGTTGTTGAGAGAAGAAGCAAGGATCCAATCTACATTGATAGATATTCAAAATATAATCCTTCCCATCATGGATACAATGTAGAAGCATATTGCTTATTAAAAAAAATTGATCCATGACAACAACTTCTCCATTGTAGATCACATGATAGAACTATCTACAGAAGTGCAAGTTGCTCTACATACATGCAAAGTTTTGCAAGAGAACTAGGATAAGACTCTAGCACGTATTCTCAAGGTACATTCTAATTTTCTTTCTTATATTGGTGTCACCATGTAAATAATTTTTGAAAAAATCTTTGGCATTATTGTCAAAAAGGGGGAGAGACACTTAGTATAGTATATAGGGCAGAGACACTTAATATGCTATATAGGGAGAGACACTAGTTATATTGTATGGGAGAGAATCATGCAAAGGGAGAAAATGTATATAGCAGAGATTTCATAGACATTGTATACTATATATACTTAGACAAATTTTGAAAAATCTCAAAAATAGTATACCTTTTTGAGTTAGTACCACACTATGATGTATATAAGTTTTGGTTGATAAGTGTTTTCGTCACTAATACCAAAGGGGGTGATTATTGACATTTAGTCAAGTTTGTTATTAGTGAAAACACTTATTCATATTTTGTATGGCTACCAAGCTCATTGAATAGTCTATAGTGTTTGCCAAGTATTTTAGTAGCTACCAAGCACTACAATTCTTACTGAGCATTCTAATGGTTACCAAGGGAATTCAATTAGTCTGTAGTGTAATAGTTCAAACCAAGCAGAATCAGGTAGTGTGGAGTCTAGAAATTCAACCCGAGCATTAGTGGTTACCAAGCTTTGAAATTTTTACTAAGCTAGCAATTCATGTGAAGAAAAGTTATTGTTAATTGAGTTGTCTGAAGATTAGTGGTTACCAAGTGTAGTCATGGTAAACATGTAATTCAATTTATACCAAGTTACACAATATCTACTAAGTCACCAGTGCAGATCGAGTTTGAGACTAGTCTAAGATGATTAGTATGGACCGAGCTTCTACTTCTATTGAATGCATGATGATACTGAGTAATGACAATAGATGCCAAGTATCAAAACTTCACAAAGTCACTCCTCAGAACCTGAGTATCTACATATGGGCTAACTTTGAAATATTGGTGTTAACTTGTATATTGGTCAACTTTGTAATTATGTAAATTGGATTGATATCTATGTAATATATTGAATAATATCGAAGGAAGTATGAAAGTGCAACAATAATGTGAAATAGGAGCATGCGAATGTCAATTAGCAAAAGATAAGTATATTGAAGGCCATATCAATAAAGGAGTAGTAGAGTCATATCTATCACACAAAGGTCATCAGTACTTCAAAGAATCTCTATCAAAAAATCAGTTGTAAGTCACAAATCAATTGTTTCATTCTAACAAGTGAAACAGTTCAAATCCTTTAATAGGGTAGACGTAACAGTCTTTTCTCAAATCTCTTTACCGAGTGCATACTTCATTGTATGTTTGTAAAACCTCTAACAAGGTGGGCCTAGCAGTCCTAAATGCTCTTGATAGGGAAGATCATCAGAAGTAATCATTGTAATCCTTAATAGGCTAACTTTATGCTACAGTATTGAAGTTTTTTGGGTATCTTCCCCACCCTATTTTTACTTTGTATTTGGAAGGTTTCTAAGTTACCAAATTATTGTGCTCAAGTGTTATGATTGTCTTTATGTTTTTAGTTTATCATTCATGCAGTTAGATTTAATTTGATAAACTAAATGGTAATTGGATTATGTTTTCAGTTTATCATTCATGTAGTTTATGCATTTGAGGCATAGGAGGTGTTCAATATTTCTAACACCTTTTATTCAGCCTATCCACATGTTCCATGATGAAAAACTTATGTTTTGAACTATTCTGTGAAGTTCTATTTTGAGTTCATTTCTAATTTGTATTTTCACCAAAGTGTCAAACAGTAACAGGAGTCTGTGTTTGCATTTGAATATCTTGTACCCAAAAAATGTTTCATGACTTACCACTTTGGGAATGTCTAGTATCCATACCTGAGAACCTATGTTTTAGATTTCAAGCTGTTTTGAGTTCATTTTACTAGGTTTTGAATCCCTCAAAATTGGTAGTTTATTGTTTTCACACATTTGCAAATTGAACACAATTCTAGGAAGCCCTGTTCGACCTACTATAATTTTGACCCAATTGATCGAAATGCTAAAATTCCTTTAGCATTGTATTGTAGATGTCAGAGACTTGTTATGTTGCAAGTTTTAGCTTATGAAAAATCCATTTGATCAGTTTTCAAATGCGATTCCAAACACAATTTCTATCTTTTTACTGGTGTCAGCATTTGCAGATTGATTAGCAGCCCTATTTGTGACATTATAACTCCTGATCTATGATTGGTCAAGTCAAATGGATTATACCCCTATGTTTTCCTTTGAAAATAATCCAAGTGTGTTAGTTTGTAAGTCTTGATGAATCAATATGCACACTTTTCTAGGTTAGTTCCATTTCAAAAAATCAGTTTCTATCATTGTTCCCAGTCCAGAAAATCCAAGTAGCCCACTTTGACTGATTTTAATTTGCATCTTGTTATTCATCATGAGCCCAGATCATAGATCCATAATGTCCTCATGACAGAGAATTAATGTCCCAGTTTTTGTTCTCCCAAGTGTCCCTTTCCTCAGTTTTCAAAGCCAAATCCAAACCCAATTTGTTGTTTTCTAACATGTTTTCTTGCAAGTAATTTTGAAGGGGCAACTTCGATAGTCAATATCTTTTGACTTGCAATTCTTCATGAGACAAGATTTGACAAGGTGCAAGAGTGTGGAACAAAGAATCGACATGCCAGTTTTCAAAGCCTAGTTAGTTGTTTAGGTTAGTTTTTAAGGCTAGTCAACGGACCTCCTGGTGCAAATTTAACAAGTTGGCAAAAAGGTGATAGAGCGAGTTTTATTCGATCAGTCGGTGATCAAAGTTGATTCTAATCAATCTGAGATGTTATGAAGACTAGTTTGAGGATTCAGTTGTCTAAGAACGAAATTGTTTTTAGCAAGACCCACTTTGGGGCCTGACTAATTACACCATATTCATAATGTTTAAAAGAGGATTTTATGAAGGCCTATGAATTGGAAGTGCACGTGCTTCTACTATCACTCATCTTCCTCATAGTAGGAGCTATAGCAAATGGTATCCATGGCTACGAAAGTTTTGTCAAGACAAGCTTAGCATTGATCAAGTTGAGAAAAACTATTGATCCAAAGTTTGACTATTCTCATATAACTTGGATGGTTTGGTAAATGAATGGACACAATGTGCACCAAATGGATATCATTTCATTCCTGTATACTGTAAAGGATATTTTGTAATCAAAATGTAAGGTCTAGATGGATGGTCATGGAATCTAAAAAAGCATAGAAAGATGCCCATGTGCAGCCTCAGCAGTTAAAAACACTCCACAGCTCACAGTCATGAGGAAGATCATCTCTGGTTAAGAAGAGCTCCATGCTGAGGCAAGCCATGGGAGTCATAGCCAAAGAAGGCTAGTCTGATAAAAAGGGGATTCACGCAGTTTCAAATTGAATAGCAACAACCACAGTGGTTAAAAATAGAGGCCATGCATTTTAAAAGAAGCAACTCATGTCTTAGAAAAGCTACAACATTAAATCAATTCATGCTTGTCTAAGAAGTTCCATGCAATCTTAGAGAAAAGTGTTTCAAAGCATATAAGCCACAACATTTTCAAATGTAGCCAAGGCACAAAGGGAACCGCAGTCTTAAGGTAGGGAAATACAAAGAAGCTGCCACACATTTCAAAAAGGAGGTGTTGTGGACAGTTCAAAGGAACATGTGAAACCATTAATCCCACATTGTGTGGCGGAAGAAGGTTATAGTGTTTTAAAAATAATCCTACACGTAAAGAATGGTGTGATGAAAGAAAAGGCTTTTGTGAGCCGTGAACCAATGCGTGGGGAACCCACACATCCGATCTGAACAGCTAGAGGCAAAATAACCATAAATTTTGAATGAATAAGTGTCTAGAGGAGATGACATCTGCAGAGTTGGATGTCGCTAGAAAAGTAAAAATCTACCTAGTTGCTAGCCAAAAAATCCAAGGATTACTGACTAGCGACATAGCGAGCTACTAGAAAATTTCCAAAATCTGGTGAAGTTTATGACAGAAATGTGGGTCCTACTTAGGTATAGGTGGCAAACCACAGAGTGACAAGTGGCAATCAAAAAATGTATATACTGTAACTGAGTAGTGATGTGGCGATTAAATTTCTGAGGTGCACCAGATCATGCTATGTGGTAGATCTGAGGGTTCTCGTTAACTCACTATAAGAAATATGTATGAAAGTTAATATAGTGAGATAACAACACTGATGTGGCATGGGTGACTTGGTGCAGTGAGGTGGCAAAATAGAGGACCAATTAGAAAGTGCCATGTGGCTAGTCAAACTAGTTTGACCCCAAATTCAGAGGAGTGAAGAGAAATTTGAAAATAATAAAAAGTATTATTTTTTATTTTTCTTTTTCAAGCTCGACGTGAAAATTCATTTTAAATTTAAAAGGTTTTAAATCTAAAGTTCAGGCATTACAGATTTTTAAATTTTTGAAGATTTTAAAATTTCAAGGTTGCAAGTCTGAGTTTTCAACTAGAGGGGACTATTTTTCAAACGAAGATTTTAGGCATTTTCGAGAGGCTAGATATGCCTTGTTGTATACCGCCGAAATCGTGAGAATCTAAAATTTTCAATTCTAGGGTTGGTTTTTGCACATAATGCTACTAATTCAAGCTATAGGGGGATTTGTCTGAAGTACGTAAGTTGCAACTGTATTAAGGTTTTCATTATTCAGGAAAGGATATTTGCAAATCAATTACAGCTAATGATAAAATCAAATCAAATTAGATGGAAGAGAGAGGTTAGAGAGAGTCTTTTCAGTTGCAGAAGAGGGATTTTCAACTGGACATATGTCAATTGCAGATTCAATCTGGGAATTCACCTTTGTCTATATCTTTCTATCTTTCATCCATTGTAAGTGTTCCAATTTTTTTTTTACTATGAAACCATTGTGGGTTGGAAATATTTAGTTCTTCTACGAGACCACTTTGTTGGATCTAGATCTATGATTCCACCTTCATTCTTTAGCATAATTCTTTCATGTGAATAGTAGTACTGCAGATAATACAGGAAGTTCTGCTTTGTTAGGTGTTTTTCATGTTTTAATTTTATGCATCTAACTGTACAGTTTCAAGGAAATGAATACATATGAGCAGTAATTTCACTAGTTTCATTCTGGTTCTTATCTCTTTTCTCAACAATCTATAAGTCTTATGTGGTATTGGAACAAAGATCTGGGACCCATTTGCATCCCCTTTAGGTTGTATGTTTGATGTATTTTTATTTTGGACCAAGGGACCAAGTAAATGCTTGATATGTTTAACAAGGTTACTTGTTACTTGAGAAGGATACTTTGTGAGAATGAGATCTGAATGAACATTGATGTCTGAATCACAAGGTGGTTAGATAAATATGATGTCTAGGTATATGAAATATGTCTTGATGTCACAGATGTATGTTTTGAATTCATGGAATATCCCAATGGATTAGACACTGATCAATTATAGGATCACTTGTTATACTGCTACATATGAGAAGTTGTGTTGAATCAAAATCATTAATCAAATGTTTTCCCTTTTATGTTGAAAGCTATTCAATGTGAACCCACACTTAGCTTACTAGTTTCATGAGTTATGTTCTTAGCTATTTCATGCTTGTGATTCCTCGTTAAGTATAGAAGATTTAGGGGTTTTTTTCTACTTTATATTAGATACAATGTATGCTTTGATAACTAGTACCATATAAAGAATCTATAGGTATACCTACCAAGGTTCTGTAGAGCTTGAGGTGTAGAAGGAGTGTAGCCTTAGAGTTGGCCCAGGTTCTTGGTGAAGTGTGTCCATTATTAGAGATAGCTGCCCATAGACACATTCTTGCCTTGCATACTTGGTTGTTCAAACACTATTAAATTAGGAGCCAAAAAAATGGTGACTCTGCTAGGGAGATAAAATGGCAATCCATTTTCTTGAAAGGACAAGAGTCTCTGGTTTTCATTGAAAATTTCAATCCTATTTTCAATTGAGTTTTGCCCATCCGAGTCACCAACAAGATGACAACTCTATTGGGGACTTGTATTGAATCTGAATGGTAGAAAAACCTTGAGAATTTGAAGAAGATTCAATACATCAGAAAAGTGTTGCTACAACAGTCAGGTTGTGAGGTGTTTTCCATATCCTTGCTGAAATTCATGCACCCCAGTAAGTTTTATCCCTGGATAGCAGTATGTTGTGAAATTGAATGAAAATTGTGTGCTATGACTATTATAGGTCTATCTTCAATCAGTTCAGTTTGCAAATGTTGTTGAGAAAGTTTTAGAGTCAAGAATTCATTTATAAAGTGTAAATTCTTCTCAAGATAATAAAGATCTGCAAGTTTCTCCTACATTGAAGGTCTAGTTCAAATTTGTCAAGTAACAGATTATGTTTTATTTCTCACAAAGTGTGAGTGGCGAATTTGAAATCTCTATAACAATTTGTTCCTAGTTGATTTCCTTGCAAAATTTTGAAGGACTTTCAGTTGTATGGGCAGATCTTAAGCTTTTGGTAGTTTCTTGAAAAGCAATTTTAAATTCTTGATAAGTTTTAAGTGTTGTTATAAGAAATTGAAGTGTAAAAGTAGATCACAACAGTGATTATTTTATTCCTCTTGAAAGGAGGTGGCGACTCTACAAAGTTTGATCAATGGTGTAAAGGATTTTCAGTCTTGCGCTTGTGCCAAATCAGTAGATTGAAGTTCAACATCAACAATTGAGGTATTTTGGTTTTCATGTTTTCTTTTCATGAAAGCCAAGTGTTAAGAAAAAATTGTTGCCTCTATTAAGTGATTTTTAGCACTAGAAAGAAGAGTTAGAAATTTTGTTTAATAATGGAATCAGATGTCATATCTGAGATTAGTTTGCCAAATCCTAATAGTTTGGAAATTGTGAATAATAACATTGCTATGTTGAATAGACTGGTCTACAAAAGGATTGTCAATCTTATAAGAGTTGAGGTGGGAAGTAGTCAAGGTTTAAGTGTCGAACAATGTTATTTAAGGCTTAAATCAGTAATTAGTAAGATGCCTTATCATTGTAGACCTAAGGAATCTTCACTACCTAGTATTTTCATTGATGTTCTAGTACCCAATTCAATCAATTGGCCAGCACCTATAAGGTTACAAATAATTTTGCAAATTGAAAGATTCATTGAGGAGATGGAAAGCGGTGATTATAGATTTCATGACATATCTTCTAATGATAATAAGTGTGCTAAAAGTCAGGGTAGTAATGAATACAATGAGTCTATAGAGAAAGATAATATGTCTTCCGAATGTGAAGAGGTGGATTCAAATGTTAATGAATCAGGTAATAGCAATCAACATGAAAAAGATGGATATAAAAGAGAAGATAAATTTTGTTACAGTACATATGAAGTTGAAGAAAGTTGTAACAACAGTAGATCTAGTGATTTCCACAATAAGAGAGAATGTTGTAATAATGTTGATTTTCCATATTTTTACACTAAGGATCTTATTGTTGTAAATTCTTCATGTTATCCATATTATAACCACAGCTAGGAGAAGATTTGTGAGGCAATCTTCTTGAGCTCCGATGAAATCTTAGAATTGTTGGCTCGTGAGTTTGAAAAGCACCTAAGTATTTCTAAGGATCTTCATATGTTCTCTCATAATACTTTATCATTCAATCAAATTAATTCCCCAAAGTTTGTTGTGGAAAAAGAGGCAGAATCCAAAAAATCTTTGTTAGAATTTGGAGGTGTATATAACAGAACCTCAAACGTTTTTGCACGTGAGGATTTGTTGAATGCTAATTATGTTAGTGAAAGGAAGTTTAATGTTGTTTCATATTATTTTCATGTTGGTTATGGTACAATAAGTTTTGATGTTTCATATGATGAAGAGGAAAATAGTGAATATTGTCAATTAGATCACAGATTTTTCTTATATGTTTATAGGTCTTGTAAAGATAAGTTTAAGGTTTATTCTAACAATTAGTTAGATGAAGAAAATGATTGTGATCAGCATAGTTTAGATCAACACTTTTAGAATGAGTTTTCATGTTTGGTAACTAATCAGTTGTTTGAAGAATGTGAAGAGGTTTCAACAAAGGATAAATCTGATTCAATGAGTAACATGGTTGCAAGTAGGAAACAATCAAATTTCACACATTCTTCACACCCAGAGGAACAAGGTGAGTTACAAACTACTCCATGTAACTAGTTGAATGAAATAGACTACCAAGCTTTTGTGTTTCTGGTTGGAGGAATCCATGATTCAATTAGTAGTGATTAGTTCCTATTTTTTGTCAGTTACTATGATCACGCTGATTCATATTTTCATAGTGAGCAAGATGAAGAGAGTATGTCTGATTTTTATACACACTATGAAGATGATGATAGTTTTGTTTTGCCTAATAAGCTGATTGTAAATGTTGATACGTTGGGTGAAACAAATGATAATGAGATTTTCTGTTTACCTCAAGAGAATGTAAATGAGAATCAAGTGTATGACCAAGGTAAGGAGTTTTGAAATTTTTTCGGTGGCCCGTGGCCATCATTTGTACATAGTTAGAGTAGTTTCCTAGTTTTCAATAAAGCTGTTTGAGGGAGTTTTTGCTATCAAGTGTGTGGTCTGCTTCTCCCAAAAACATAAATCTTGCCATGCCCACAAGGGGCATGCATCCCAAAAAGAGCCACTATTGGGACTAAAAATTGCATGCTTCATTTTTAGTCACATTTCAAAAATTTGAGAAATTAAGCCCCTTAAGTGGGTCTGTACATGGTTGTCCATTTGAGGCCTACGAGGTGTTCAATGTTTCTAACACCCTTTATTCAGCTTATCCAAATGTTCCATGATGACAAACTTATGTTTTGAACCATTCTGCCAAGTCCTATTTTGAGTGCATTTCAAATTTGCATTTTCACCCAAGTGTCAAATAGTGGCAGGAGGTTGTGTTTGCATTTGAATATCTCGTACCCAAAAATGTTTCATGACTTACCACTTTGGGAGTGTCTAGTATCCATACTTGAAAACCTATGTTTCAGATTTCAAGCTGTTTCAAGTTCATTTTACTAGGTTTTGAATCCCTCAAAGTTGGTAGTTTACTGTTTTCACACATTTGCAAATTGTACACAATTCTAGGAAGCCCTGTTTGACCTACTCTAATTTTGACCTAGTTGACCGAAATGCTAAAATTTATTTTGTGTTGCATTGTAGATGTCAGAAACTTGTTATGTTGCAAGTTTTAGCTTATGATGAATTTGTTTGATCGGTTTTCAAATGTGATTCCAAACATATTTTCTATCTTTTTACTGGTGTCAGTATTTGCAGATTGATTAGTAGCCCTGTTCGTGACATTATAACTCTTGATCTATGATTGGTCAAGTCAAATGGATTATACCCCTATGTTTTTCTCTGAAAATACTCCAAGTGTGTTAGTTTGAAAGTCTTGATGAATCCATATGCACACTTTTCTAGGTCAGTTCCATTTCCAAAGATCACTTTATGTCATAGTTTCCAGTGTGCAAAATCCAACCAGCCCACTTTGACTGACTGCCATTTGCATCTTGTTATTTGTCATGAGCCCAGATCCTAGATCCATAATATCCTCATGATAGAGAATTAATGTCCTAGTTTTCATTCTCTCAAGTGTCCATTTGCCCAATTTTCAAAGGCAAATCCAAATCGAGTTTGTTGTTTTCTAACATGTTTTCTTGTAGGTAATTCTGAAGGGGCAACTTTGACAATCAATATCTTTTGACTGGGAATTTTTCATGAGATGAGATCTGACAAGGTGCAAGAGTGCAGAACAAAGAATCAACGTGCCAGTTTTCAAATCCTAGTTAGTTGTTTAGGTTAGTTTTTAAGGCTAGTCAACAGACCTCCTGGCGCAAATTTAACAAGTTGGCAAAAAGGTGATCAAGCGAGTTTTATTCAATCAATCAGTGATCAGAGTTGATTCTAATTAGTCTAAGATGTTCTAAAGACCAGTTTGAGGATTTAGTTGTCTGGGAACAAAATTTTTTTTAGCTGGACCCACTTTGGGGCCCAACTAATTGCACCATATTCATAATGTTTAAAAGAAGATTTTATGAAGTCCTGTGAATTGGAAGTACATGTGCTTCTACTATCACTCATCCTCCTCATAGTAGGAGCTATAGAAAATGGTATCCATGGCTATGAAATTTTTGTCAAGGAAAGCTTAGCATTGATCAAGTTGAGAAAAACTATTGATCTGAAGTTTGACTATTCTCATATAACTTGGATGGTTTGGTAAATGAATGGGCACAATGTGCACCAAATGGATATCATTTCATTCTTGTATACTACAAAGGATCTTTTGCAATCAAAATCTAAGGTCTAGATGGATGGTCATGGAATCTAGAAAAGCATAGAAAGATGCCCATGTGTGGCCTCAGCAGTTAAAAACACTTCACGGCTCATAGTCATGAGGAAGATCATGACTTGTTAAGAAGAGCTCCACGCTAAAGAAAGCCATGTGAGTCACAACCAAAGAAGGGTAGCCTGACAAAAAATGGATTCACGCAGTTTCAAATTGAATGTCAACAACCACAGCAGTTAAAAATAGAAGCCACGCATTTTAAAAGAAGCAACTCATGCCTTAGAAAAGCCACAACATTAAATCAATTCACACTTGTCTAAGCGGTTCCATACAATCTTAGAGAAAATTGTTTCAAAGCATATTAGCCACAACATTTTCAAACACAGCCAAGGCACAAAGGAAACCACAGTCTTAAGGCAGGGGAATACAAAGAAGCTACCACACATTTCAAAAAGGAGATGTTGTGCACAGTTCAAAGGAACATGTGAAGCCAGTAATCCCACATTGTGTGGGGGAAGAAGGTTATAGTGTTTTAAATATAATCCTACATGTAAAGAATGGTGTGATGAAAGCAAAGGCTTTTGTGAGCCGCAGACCAATGCATGGGGACCCCAGACATTCAACCTGAACAACTAGCGGCAAAATAACCATAAATTTTTAATGAATAAGCATCCAGAGGAGATGACATCAGCAAAGTTGGATGCCTCCAAAAAAGTAAAAATCTAGCTAGTTGCTAGCCAAAAAATCCAAGGATTTTGTGCTAGCGACATAGCGAGCCACCAAAAAATTTCAAAAATCTGATGAAGTTTATGACAGAAATGTGGGTCCCGCTCAGTATAGGTGGAAAATCAGAAAGTGTCAAGTGGCAGTTAGCAAAGGTATACAGTGTAACTGAGCAGTGATGTGGCAATCAGATTTCTAAGGTGCACCAAATCATGCCACGTGGAAAATCTGAGGGTTCTCATTAACTCATTATAAGAAAGATGTAGGGAAGTTAATATAGCAAGATAGCGATGCTGATGTGGCATGGCTGACTTGGTAGTGTGAGATGGCAGAACAAAGGACCAATCAGAAAGCACCATGTGGCTAGTCAAACTAGTTTGACCCCAAATTCAGAGGAGTGAAGAGAAATTTGAAAAATAAAAATAAAATATTATTTTTTATTTTTGTTTTAGAAGCTCGACATGCAAATTCATTTTAAATTTAAAAGGTTTTAAATCTAAAGTTTAGGCATTAGAGATTTTAAAATTTTTGAAGATTTAAAAATTTCAAGGTTGCAAGTTCGAGTTTTCAACTAGAGGGGTCTATTTTTCAAATGAAGATTTTTGGCATTTTCGAGAGGCTAGATATGCCTTGTCATATACCACTAGAATCATGAGAATCTAAATTTTTCAATTCTAGGGTTTTTTTTCGCACAGAATGCTACTAATTCAAGCTATAGGGGGATTTGTATCAGGTACCTAAATTGCAACCATATACATGATTTCATCATTCAAGAAAGGATATTTTCAAATCAGTTACAAGTAATGATGAAATCAAATCAGATCAGATGGAAGAAAGAGTTTAGAGAGAGTCTTTTCAATTGCAGAAGAGTGATTTTCAAGTGGACAGATGTTGATTCCAGATTCAATCAAGGAATTCACCTTTGTCTATATCTTTCTATCTTTCATCCATTGTAAGGGTTCCAAATTTTTTTTACTATGAGAACATTGTGGGTTGGAAATCTTTAGTTCTTCTGTGAGACCACTTTGTTGGATCTAGATTTGTGATTCCACATTCATTCTTTCACATAATTCTTTCATGTGAATAGTAGTAGTAAAGATAATATAGGAAGTTTTGATATGTTAGGTGTTTTTCATGTTTTAATTTTATGCATCTAAATGTATAGTTTCAAGGAAATGAATACATATGAGCAGTAATTTCACTAGTTTCATTCTGGTTCTTATCTCCTATCTCAGCAATCTATAAGTCTTATGTGGTATTGGAACAAAGATCTTGGACCCATTTGCATCCCCTTAAGGTTGTATGTTTGATGTATTTTGTTGTTGGACCAAAGGACCAAGTAAATGCTTGATATGTTTAACAAGGTTACTGGTTACTTGAGAAGGATATTTTGTGAGAATGAGATCTAAATGAACACTGATGTCTGAATCACAAGGTGGTTAGATAGATCTGATGTCTAGGTATATGAAATATGTCCTGATGTCACAGATGCATGTTTTGAATTCATGGAATAGCCCAATGGACTAGGCACTGATCAGTTATAAGATCACTTGTTATACTGCTGCATATTAGAGGTTATGTTGAATCAACATCATTAATCAAACATTTTCCCTTTGATGTTGAAAGCTATTCAATGTGAACCTACACTTAGCTTGCTAGTTTTATGAGTTATGTTATTAACTATTTCATGCTTGTGATTCCTAGTTAAGTATAGAATATTTAGGAGGTTTTGTCTACTTTACATTAGATTCAGTGTATCCTTTGATAACTAGTGCCATATAAAGAATCTATAGGTATAACCACCTAGGTTTTGCAGAGCCTAAAGTGCAGAAGGAGTGTAGCCTTATAGTTGGCCCAAATTCTTGGTGAAGTGTGTCCATTATTGGAGATAGCTGCCAATAGACACATTCTTGCCTTGCATACTTGGTTGTTCAAACACTGTTAAATCAAGAGCAAACAGGATTATTGTAATTAATATCTGAATTTGGTAAAGTTTTTGAGGTTATTGATTCACCCCTCCCCTCTTAGTAACCTAGCTAGTTATGAATATTTCCAACAACCTTCATGTTATGCACACCTTCATATTATCCACACTTTCATGCACTATGAAGTATATTCCTTGATTTCTTCTTCTCTCTAACTACCCGATCCTTCTTGATTAGATACTAGATGATCCACATTATCCAGAATGATCAAATATTTTAAAACTTTTCATATTTTTTGAACGAGATTTTCTAGGCATTTTAAACTGGCTTTTTTGGAGGTCTTTTGCTCAAAATTTCAAGTTTAATTTTTCAGTGGTCCTTAAAATTTGGTAACCAAGGGCTCCTTCTCTTAGGGACTAAAATTAGATTTTTAGTTCCTCTTTCCAAAAATGTAAATGGTTTTGAATTCTAAGCTCTAGGTCAAAAGTTATGACCTTGACAACTTAAGGGTGCTTTTTTATCTGTACAAAGAGGAAAACATTAATTATCTTGTGTTGAAAAACCCAAAAGAGAACTCCCTAGGACTCAGACTAACAAAATTGAGTTAACACTAGTTTAAAAAACTAATTTTCCCCCCAAAAAGCTATTTTTTATGCACTAACACACCTAGCACACCTTGGAAGGTGTGCTAATTTTCCCTAGAAAATTGGAAAAGTGTGTGGTTACGAACTAGCACACATGCACACCTTGACAAAATTTGCATAGTCTACATGTGCGCAATTGTGCACATGTGCATTTGCTCATTGTGGAAGTGATAAGGAGGTGGGGTTGCATAACCTTTGGAGGTGTGCACCTATGCATGTGCATGGGTGCACATCTCAAAAGGAGTAAAGTGTGCACTTATGCATACAACACACTTGCACACCCTAGATGTGTCTGCATGTGTGCTAGGTGTGCTAGTGCACCCTTTAGCACTAAAAATCACCCTTTTCTTCAACAAAAATCTTTATTCTAACATTTGGGTTTGTCAATTAAAGGACTACTACTTGATCCGAACTCTATGTGTAGTTCCAAAAGAAGACTTGGGCCCCACACTAGGGCTCTAGGGAAAAAAAAATTGCTAGGGGGTCCCAGTTTCTAGGAAAGATGGGTGTGTGTTGTGAAACCAAGACATTACTAAAGGAGTTGTATTAGAGAAAATAGTCGATACAATGATGACTAAAGATGATAAAAGTGATGAAGAAGGTCTAGGTGTGCTAAGCCCACAAAGAAAAATATCTCCTATTAATGCCACTACACTTAACATGCCTGTTGGTGGACAAAAGAAGACCTCAAAAGATGATGAACAAGACAGGGAGAAGCAAGAGCAAGAGGAAACAAAATAGGAGTCCAATGTAGAAACTTATACTACAAGTCAAGAAGGACTACATATCTCAAGACTTGAGGATGAGAGAGATAATGGGATAGGACAAGAAAAAGAGGAAATAAAGAACGTACTGTAGAGTGTTATCATTTCTATTCCAATCACTAAAGTCCAAGCAAGACTGAGTGGTAAAATCCCATCAACTACTCTTACTCAAGTAGTGCCAATCACCAGCCCTCAAAAGATAAATAAAGGAAAGAATAAAAAGGAGAAAATGGGATCTAAACAATCTCACTTTTGAGAAAATTTTAATCATACAATATATATTAGCAAGGAAGAAGAAACAATAAGATATGAGGTAAGAGAAGCAAAAAAACAAGTGTTTCATGTCATCAAAGACTTATTTATTGATGCTTTTGATATTTAGGCCATTGATCAGCAGGCCCCCATTATCTCTTGGAAAAATTGTTGGAAAAATCAACACTAAAGATATTGAGGAAAATGAAAAACTATTGGTAGGGTTTGAGAAGAAATTGTAGTTAGAAATATTGAGATATAGTTAGAAATGTTGAGCTAAAGGAACTTATATAAAATATAGAAGAACTTGTAAAGAAATTACAAGATCTATACAATATACTTTGTGATATGCTAACTTTTACAAATCAATTTCTAGAAAACATTGATAGGATTCGAGATGATATGAAGAAATCAGAAAATTCTATCTCTCAGTCAACTGAATCAACCTTAATGCACTATAATAGATTTTTTTTTGCAAAAGGGAGATTGACCACGATAAAAATATAAGATATAAGAATGATGGCTAAACTCATCTCTATATAGTTAATGTTGATACCTAATTTGCAAGTTATGCAACAAAACCTAATTTTAGCAAAGGATCTAGTGTAAAGAGATCATAATCTTTTGATTGTTGATAGCTTAATTGAATTAGTAGTGAATTTGGAATTGAAGATTCATGTTTTGGAATTAGAAATAACCACATGGGATCATGCACTTTCCATGATCAATAAAATTCATAGACCATTCAATTTGACTCCACCCTCACAACCCCAGCAATAAAAGAAACAAACATAAGTTTCAATAATAAGGGGGAAAGAACTTATTGATATAGGAAGGGGGAAATAAAGTGAATTGATCAATGGGGAATGGTTGAGATTATTGATATATACAAAAGGGAATGAATATTTAGAGTTTACAAAGCAAACAAGGTGTGACAAAGTTACAATCAGACTGATTTGAGTCAAGCATGTATTGTAAAGAAAAAAGTTTGTCATTCTATAAGAATTATGTCACAATCTTAGGGGGACTACTATTATCTTTGTACTATAAAGATATAATCATGAAAAAGGTGTTTTTTTCACTGATGTCAAAGAGGGAGATTTTTTATATATCTAAGTCTCATTGTTTATTAGTGTTAAACACTTAGTCATCTATAAGGCATTATCAATCAGTCATCATTGCAACCAAGATACTCTATATAAGATGAATTATGTAAATACTTGTTAATAATCATTTATATTTAAAGATCTATATGGGATGAGAAATTATTTGGTTACCAAACAAGTTGATCCTAGTGAATGTCAAGCAGACAAAAGACATAGATGCTTAGTACAATTAAGGTCTAGAAACAAAATGAAGAATAATTATAATTGAGCATCATTGACATTATGTGTTGAGAAAAAAAGATTAGACATAAATGTCTTTAATGATAAAAAATTTGAGGTAAACCATTTCAAGATTATATGGACATGGAATTTAATGATCACAGAGTGTGTTATATATGTTGTTATGCATTCTTACGTAGATCATTGATCCCTATGAGGAAAGATTAACCAATTAGATGAAGCGATAAAAAGGGAAGCATCTAGAAGACTCTATAGATGTCTTTAAATAGGCATATACAAACCTTATTTTTTATAAGTGATGAATGAGCTATGACATAAGAGATTATGAAGTATGTGAAAGAAGCAAAGTATTGTGTGAAGAAGTTACATTTTTTATGATGCATATAAAAGTTGTGAGGAATAAAGTTTAGTGTCCTGATGAAGCAGTAAAGTATTGAGAAAAACTATATTAGTTTGAAGATAATATTAGAGATTTTCAGGAGGAGATCTGTAATCAATAATTACACTATAGACTGAAGGATCAAGTACTAAGTCAGTTTTAATGGATTCAATTGGGGAAAATCTCTTAACAGAGTAGTTTTAACAGACCTTTGAATATATCCTAATAGAGGCCTTACTTCATTATAAGTATAAAATCCTTTAATCAGTAGGGAAGAGTCCTTACAAGCTAGATCATCAAAAGTGAGCAAAATTGTAACCCTTATAGGTTAACGTTTTTATTGCAATAGTGAATATTTGTGGTTGTCATCCCTGTCCCTATTTTACCTTCACCTTGGAGGGTTTTTGGTTTACCAAATATTTAGTGTCATATGTTTACATTACATGGATGAATTGCATAGTTAGATCTATTTAGTACAACATTTTATTTTACAAGTTATCTTATGCATAAACTAGATATGAGATGGTGAATATGGTGAATGCAGTAAATTTGATTTGATGATTAAAAGTTTGATAGATCCTTATTCACACTCACACCCCCTCTTGATATCTTAGTTTCCCAATTAAACTTCCAACACAATTATCACAATCATAGTTTCCAACAATCTCCATCTTTGGCATTGATGGAGACACCTCTAGTTACCATGCAATCCTAAAAATGTAATACTTCAAGCATATCACTTTGTGTTTAGTATCAAATATTCATTAAATAACTTTGGTTTTATTTTTATTCTCACCTCATTATACAATAATCTCTCTCTTTTCAGTTTCATTCTAATTCTCATCCATGCAACTCTGATATGAAACATATAGACTCCATCTATAATATCTTATCATGAAATCAATCAGCTCCCTCTTTGTTGGAAACACCATGTTATCCCTCTTTTAAAAAATGTTTCTCTCTTTTTGGTAACTTTATATCATCTTCATCTTTCTTATTACTACATAGGTAACTGCCTTATAATCTCCATATTTGAAAACAATGCCAAAGATACTTCATCTTTCACATAATTTTATCCATGTAGATATCTTCATGTAAGTACATTTGAATCTTTCACCATTTTACATTTTTTCTTATGACTGATATAGTATTTTTTTCTTCTTTCTTCACTACTTTATGCAAGTCTGAAAGTATGAAATTATACATGAACTTGTAAGATATTTTGATCAATGCATTCGATGTAGAATTCTCTCTTCCCCATAGTCAATACTTTCTTCTTTTTCATATCTTTTTCATACCAATATTATTTTTCTCTTTATGACTTATAATTTCTCATTCAACTTGTTCCTAAATACCAACTCAGTTCAAATAACATTCTTGTCCTTAGGTTAAGGTACTAGTATCCAAGTTTTGTTCTTCTCTATCTATTTAATTTCTTCATTCAATGCTTGAATATAGTCTTCATTATCTTAATAATTTTTTACTATTTTTGGCTCAATCTCATAGAGTAAATATGTATCACTTCCATGTCATTTCATTTTCATAACTCCAGAGTCTTTGTTTCTAATGATTCAGGTGCATGGTGTCTCCTCACATACTTTTCTAGTGTAGGTTATTTTCTTCTTTCTTGTTGCATAGGTTCACTTGAAAATTAATTTCAAGTTCATTTTTTTATCTTTTCTTCTAGTCCTAGTTCAGGTTTTTCTCGCTCAAAATTTTCCTCCTAATGTTCAACATTTTTTCATCTATCTCAGTATCACTCTACTAATACTTGACACCTATAATATGTTTCTTGGTAGCTTGCAATTGCAACTCAACATTTACATTGTAACTTTATTCTCTTTCTTAGATATGGTGGATGGAACAACTTCATTGACCTATATGATTTTTTTAAAATCTTTGAGATCTTCCTTGTATTCAACTTCATTCTTTCCTTCATATTTGTTAAATTTCACATTTGCAGTTTCCATAACTTTGTTAGTGTTAAGAGTTCAAACACTTCTAATATTTTTTCTCAATGGAATATCCTAAGAATATGCCTTCATCACTTTTAGATTTGCATTTTCCATGTCCATTATCTTTTAGTATATAAAATGTTTCTTCCAAATACTTTAAAATGCATCACATTAGGTGCATAACCATACCATAACTCAATGGGTGTAACATTTGTACCTTTCTTGACTTGTACTCAACTCAAAGTAAAAACTATTGTACTTACAACCTCTCTCAAGTATTTCTATGACACATTCTTCCCCCTCATTAGTGTTCTACAATATTTCATGTCTAATTTTTTCCTCCTTTCATCTATTCTATTATATATATACACATATATATTTGTGGGGCGTGGGGTGGGAGGAGAGCAGGGAGGGGTGGGGGGAACCTAAGTGATGACAACTAACTTTTGATTCATCTATCAGTACAAACTATGTTGATTTAATTAGAGATAAACTCTCCTCCTCTATTAGATCTCAATCACTTTAGATCCTTAGTTGCTTCTATTTCAACTTTGGGAAAATAACACTTAAATAACTAAAAAGCATCAAATTTTTCTTTAAGAAACATTGCATTCATCATTCTAGAATTTCATAAACATATAGAATAAAATACACGTCTCTACAATAGCTTCTCACTCCACAAAATTCACAAAGATTAGGATGAAGCAATTCTGAAATATCATTATATGAGTATGTCTTGCTCTTGAAACTAGACTTGCTTATTTTTCCCAATTGACATTATCTACATTTAGCATCATTAGCTTTCTTCAATCTTCATAATCCTCTTACTCTTTTCATCTTACAAATTCTTACCAAATTATCAATATTCACATGACATAGCTGCTTATGCCATAACCATATATCTTCATTTTGTCAAAAATAAACATGTCTCATTGGATAAATCATGATAGAAAAGTTACCTCTTGTCTAATATCCACTTCCAATTAGTTCACTAATAGTAATAAATATTTTGGCTTTCTTGTAATGGAATTCAACTCTGTATCCTTATCTCTTCAATTGTGAAACACTCAACAAATTATAATTAGGTCCTTCAACATAATTAACATTGTGACATTTGATATTACCAATCATTTGTATTGATCCTTTACCTTTCACAACACATGTTTCATTGATAAAAAACTTAACTTAGCTACCTTTGTATAGTTCTATGGCTTCAAGCTTACTTTTATCACTAGTCATGTGATTTGAATAACCATTATCAATTATACAACTATAACATTTACTCGCATATGAAATTAATGTATTTTTCTCATCTTCTTTCATAGTAATATAGACAACTTCTTCATCATTACTAAAAGACTCATTATTAATTTCTTCTTTAGTAATGTAATAAGATTTCTTACCTTTGTCTTTGTAGTTCTTGTTGTTTTTATTTTCTCAGTCATCTCTTCTACCTTTGTAATACCTACAATGTGTAGGAATGCTAACTATCCAAGATACTCTTACATCAAAAATAGGGTTCTTAGTATCTTTCTGATCATAGTCTCATCATCAATCTTTCCATCTAATACTCTTACAAAATTTACAACCTCTTTGATTCTTCCAAAAATTGCATAATATTTTCACCTTTTAATTTTCTCATTTCATCAAATTTATCTCTCAAGATTTTTGATTTTTCTTGAAAATAATTTTTGTCTCCTCCATAGATAGTCTATAGTGAATCCAAAATTTTATTAGCAATAGTGCATTCTTTTATATCATCAAACTCAACACATCTTAGGGCTAATGTAATGTCCAACATAGCCTAGTTGTGTTCTTTATTCTCTTTCATTGTTTGAGCTATCAAATAACCTTGTATTATCACATATTCACATGTTCCAAATAGTGTATTTCTCCATCTCTAATTCCTACCAGATGCAACTTCGTCAAACTCTTCTATGCAAGGTATTTTTCTTTCTTCAACTTTAGCACCTTCATTTTATACGTCTTGATCTTTGGCTCCAAGTACCTTGAAAGTTTTCTCTATAAGCACCAAATATTTCATAACAATTATTAGAATTATTTAGAATAAATGAGAGGGGACTAAATTAGTTATCCTCAAGTCTAGATGTAATAATTTAACCTTTAAACACTTCAACTACTTCAGATCTAAACATTCAATAGCATAGTCTATATAGAAGATAGTGATTACATAAACTTGTAGTTCGATGTCCTAATAGTAACAAACTTGTAGAATGTAAAACATTAACAATAAATATCACAAATGACATCCACAAAAGTATGAAACTAGTATTTAACATGGAAACCCAATTTGGGTAAAACCAGTAGTAACATATCACCAATTTTTCACTCTTCCAAAGTGTAGTCTATTAGGAGCCAACTCTGTTAAAGATTGCAAAACATGCTATTAAATATGACCTTTTTAAAGGATTTAACCAGCATGATAGGAGAAGCCTTTTAACATGGCTTAAGAATATTCTATTATAAGGTCACCTTGATTAAAGGATTACATATGACTATTATGTCAACCTTGAGTAAAGGATTTCAATATTGATTCAATGGTTAGAAAGCAAACATAGGTTGATCTAGAAAATACAACTAACTTTGAAAATACAAATGATAATTCAGTTCATGTTTTGATCGACTAAGTAGTCTCCATTTTCATCTCCATCTTAGATTTTCTTTGTAACCCTTCAGGAAATTACTCTTCACCTCTTCAGAACTATTCATAGCCTCCTACACAAGTTTGAAAATCAATAACATTAACAATAGCTCCCACCTAGTTAGGTTATGCCTTAAACCTCCTTAAATAGGTGATTCTTATATTTACCACTTAAACATCATAGTACATCTTAGGGTTAGCTAAGATTAATGGAATCCTTCCATCATTTTGTCTCCTCTTTTCACTTCTAAAACTTCTTCAAAATTCTCTTTGAACTCTTGCATCAAAAGACTTAAACATGATTTCCCTTGAATTAAATTCTCCAAGTCATCCATCCCTATCTTCAACATGCTTTACATATTCCATGAAATCAACTATGGTGGTTGGAAATCATGATTTCTTCATAATTTGTCAAATGTTTTCCCTCAGCCAACATTATGTTCAAATAGTTGATCATGATTGTATTACTTGGTCGCTAGTATATGTATTGTTCAGCACATATATTGATACTTAGTTAGGATTGTGCATGTTTAGTGCTATAGTACTTTTGGCTTATACTAGGGCTAGGTCAACATTAGCATCACTTGGATTAAACTTCAAGTTCCTTAATCTTCTTTTCTTTTTCTTGGTCAAGCCTATCCATTTGGGAATTCTTTGATTACTTTTTCTAGGATTTAGTATAGCTGTATTCTCCACTTATGTTATGATTAAAAAATCATATTATCTTGTCAAAATCTAACTAATTAGTCACCAATTATAGTTCCTAATAACTCAGTCTTTCCTCTAGGTTCTTTTTTTATGTCTTTCTCTCAAATCCTTTGCATCAATCATCTTTATATGGCACTCTTAGATAGAAACTACCTTGCCAATAAGGTTTGACATCAACAACAACATAGCAATTGTGTTAATTATAGTTTTCAACACCCCTTGATGCTAAGAGGACTCATAATATTCTCTTTAAAGGTCATAAATTGATCTTTTGCAACTTCATTCTTGAAAATATATGTGATTTTCTCTTTTGTGTTGATATATTTCAATTCAATTGTGTTCTTTTGTACTAAACCTCTAATGAAGTTCTATTTAAAATCAAAGTGCTCAGTTCTACTAATTTGAACCAGATTCTTGGTCAATTTAATGGCACTAATGTTGTAGCAAAAAATTATTATACATTGAACCTTTATATCTCTAATTTCTTAAAGAAGCTTTCTTATCCATAAAGTTTGTGTGTCTATTTAAGTGACTGCAACATATTATGCTTCTATATAATAGAGGGTAACTATACATTGGTTCTTTGAACTCCATCTAATTAAACCTAAACCCACAGAAGAAGAAGAAAGGTTACTAGATGCATATTTTATGTCATCAAAACTACCACCCTAATCCAAATCACTAAATCCAACAATATTGAATTTATTAGAGGAGTGATAATGAATACCAAAATGTATAGTTCTTTTCATATACCTCAAAATTCTTTTGGTTTCCTTCATATGTTCCTCTGAATTGATTTTCCATGTACCTTGAAACCAATAAAACTAGTATGCAATATCATGGCTTATGTGTGTTATAAATATCAAACTTCCAACAATTCTTATGTATTATGTCTCACCAATAATTTCAGTGGCAACATCTCTACAAAATGTAAGTCAACGAGAAATTGAAGTGAAAAGAAGTTTACTATCATCCACATCAAACTTCTTCAACATATCCTTTCCAACTTAGTTTGGAAAATAAAATTTTCATCTTTACTTTGAAAGACCTCCGTTCAAAGAAAATATGTCATGAATCCAAAATCTTTTTGTTATCATGAATTCTAATGGTATTCCTTTCGTCGAGTATCCTAAGCATTGCCAGATCATGTGGAAGATTGTTAGCATGATTAACATGTTCCATTCATGTCTGTGTTTATCATTGATGTCAATATAGCAGTATTTCTATGAAGATTGGTAGAGTAGCAAACATACAATGAGGTCATACAACTAGAAATTTGATGATCACATCAAGCATGATTAAGGACATTTTCTACATTGTATCCTAGTGATCAGTTTAAGTGTGCATGAAGTAAGTCAAAGACATGCAAACTATATGTTTGATTTAGAGAGAATAGTAAGAAGAAAAAGTTCTTGAGAAGCAATTTTTGTTAATTGATTTGTATCTCTTTACTGAGATATAATTATGATATGTGAGGTTAGATAGTAATAGAACAAAGTTTGATGATGAGGTGAATGACTACGTAATGTATAAGGTTGCACATGTGATAAATTGTAAAGATAATGAGGTGACCGTGTTGAGTAATTGTAATATAATTAATTTTCTTAATATGGTCCAATTATAATCACTTGGGAAAGGCTCAAGTCAAACTCAAGGAATTATTTTGATGGCATGGTTTAAAGGAAATTTATTTTCCTTTTGGTAAAGTGTGCATTGGATGTTGATTATGTGTGAAGTATTTGAAAAAGAGAAGATTATTTGGTAAATGTGAGTAAGTGATCCAAGGGATTACTAGAAGTGAAGTTGGTGATCTTGTATCAAGATCATAAGTTTATTTAATATGACATTGGAGGAGAAAGTACAAGAACAATTCATTTCTATTATTCTTAAAAGAATAATAAGGAGACTAGTTGGATATTGAGTTTAGTGATCTTGCCCCTAAAGCTATTTTGACAGTGGGTTCATCTACCTTTTGCAATTCTTAATAGGGTTGGGACAACTCCTAACAATGATTCAAAGTTCCTATCATGGATTGAAATGTCTTTAATTTATTTATTGACTTCTAAAAGGGTCCATCCTCTAACATGGAATATTTATATTAGTACTTTTTTGTGGGTACCATCCCCACTAAGGTTTTTCCTCTCGAGGGTTCCCATAGCTAACATATCTAGTGTTATTGTGTATGAGTATCTTATTATGGTTGTTGGTTATACTATTCACATACATAAGGATTAATAAGGTTGATAATTGTAATAATAGTTATATAATCAATTGAACAGCCTCCCCCTCTTAGTTATATTGGTGGACTTTACTTTCTAAAAGTTGTTATTAGAGCATCAAATACTTGAAGACAAAGCTTAACAACTTTGGGAGATCAATGGTAGCTCATTTTAGAAAAGAAATTCCTAAATTTGATAGAGTTAAAAATGAAAGTTGGAAGGAAAAGATGAAGACTTAGTTGCAATGTAGAGGTATAGGATATTGGCTTTCTGAAAGAGTAAAAAAGTTATTGTCAAAGAAAGAAATCTTGAGGAATGCAGTGATGTAGAAAGATATTTTTTTATGTGTAATATGCAAGCCAAAGAAGCATTATTGTTAGCTCTTTTTGAAAATGAATATACTTAGGTAAAATCAATAAAGACATCTCATAAATTTGGAAAGCATTAGAATTTATTTTTAAAAGACATAATCATGCTAAAGAATGAGATTGTAGAATTGGATATGTTTTTTTCTAGAGGATAAAATAACAAAAGATGAATATGTGAAAGCTATATTCATAGGATTTCTAAGAATGTTGTAGGAATCAAGTTGTGTGATGGATCTTCCTTAGGAATTAATTTTTTTAAAGGATATAAAGAGGAAGATAAGATTGCATGGAATATTTTGAAAACCATAACATCGCCATTCAAACAAGTAGCACATATGATTGAATTTTTGATACCCTATACTAAAAATTTCACACGGGAGACTTTTTTCAAGAGATTGGAAGAAACATAATCATGTTTGAGGAAACCTAGTGAATTGAAAAGAGTAGACAAATATTTTAGTACATTAAGTGTCTATCCTTGCTTATATAGAAGTGCAAACACCCATGGAGACTATGCTAGAAGCTATGGATCCAGATCTAGAGAAGATAAGAATATTGAAAAAGGAATAGGCCTACTTCTGAGAAGAGAGCTAGATAGTAAGAATTTTTTCAAATGGACTTGTAATGAATTTGGTTACTTTTCTTCTATGTTTCCTAAAAGAGAGAAAAAATAGAACAGAAATTCCAAGCCTAAAAAACCTAGAGATTGTTTCTATGCAAATAAAGATGATCAATCTGAGGAGAGAGTTCAGAGTGAAAGTGATGATGAGTTAGGATTTGTGGATATAAGAGAAGAAATTAAAATTGGAGGAAAAAAAGGCCTAGTTTATAAAGTTACAAATAAATATGATTGGATTATAGGGAGTGGATATTTACACCATGTGACTGGTAACATGAATAAGTTTCTTAAATTCAAAAACCATGATGAAGGAATTGTGAGAGTGGGAAATAATGCATCTCATCACATCACATGGATAGCATCTATAACTCTTGATGAAAAGACTAACACCAATGATGTTTTTTCAATGGTTTGGAACATAACTTGTTGGGTGTTGGACAATTGGTTGATAAAGGTTATCAGTTATAGTTTACAGAGAAGACTTGCATTATCAAAGATAAGGATGGTAAGCTGATTGGAACAAGTACAAGATCCAAATGTGATGTGTTTTAATTAAATCCTACTGAGGTGATTTATTTAGTTGAAAAAGTGGATAACAATTGGTTGTGGCGTAGAATTTTTTGTCATATAAACTTTGACTGTGAATCCTACTAATGTTGTTTGCAAGGAATGTATCATGGCTAAGTAGAAGGTTTCATTTCCTAGCAAGAAGTTCACTACTACATAAAAGTTGGAGACCATTCATATAGACTTGAGTGGCCCTACCAGAATAAAAGGTTTCTATGGAGAAAGGTACTTTATAATTTTGTTAATGATTTCACTAGAATGATATGGGTAGCATTTCTTAAAGAAAAATCTAAGACATTTGATAAGTTTAAGATATTTAAGAATAGAGTTGAGAGTCAATCTGGTGTAAAGATTAAATCTTTAAGAATAGATAGAGGTGGAGAATTTACTTTTAGAGAGTTTAACATGTTTTGCAAAGAGAATGGAACTAAGGAACAATTGTCTTCACCCAAAAGTCCTAAGAAAAATGGGCTAGTAAAAAGGAGGAGCATATCTATATTAGAGGCAACAAGAGAAATTATGTTAGAGAATGATATATCTAAGACATTTTGGAGCGAAGTAGTCAATACAATAGTATACACCATGAATAGAGTGCAAATAAAAAATGTACAAAAAAACTCCTTATGAATTATGGTTTGGTCATACACCCTTAGTGAAGTATTTCAAAAAATTTGAAAGTGATACATAAAGAGAGATGATAATATTGGTAAGTATGATCCAAGAAGTGATGAAGGTATTTTTCCTTTGTTATTCATTGAAAAGAAAAGCTTACAAGTGTTTTAATCATAGAACTAAGATAATTATTGAGTGTGCAAATGTAAAAGTGGATGAAAATTTTGGAGTTATAGAAATGATGATGGATTATAATTATGAACTGGAAGAAGATAACCCTAGATGTGTTAGAGAGAATGTTGAAGTTTTCTTTGAGCATAATAATGACTTGTAGAATGGTGTACAAATTATTGAGAAAATAGAAGAATATAGAAGTGAACCAAGAACATAAATAAGAGTTGAAATAGAAACTCCCACACCAAATAGGAATATGGAAAAGAATCATCCTACAAATAATATTATTGGAAGAAAAGACAAAGGAGTAATGGGAAGAAATACAATAAATGAGGAATTATATCTGATTTCTCAAGTTGAACCTAAAAGCACAAATAAGGCATGCAAGAATGATCACTTGATTCAAGCAATGAAGGAAGAACTAGATCAGATTATATGTGAATTGGTTCCCAGATCTAAAGAAAACAATGTTATAGGAACTAAATGGATACTTAGAAACAAGATGAATGAACCTTGTGAAGTTGTGAGAAAGAAAACTAGATTGGTATGCAAGGAATATGCACAGCAAGAAGGCATAGATTATGAAGAAACTTAAGCCCCTATGGCTAGACTTGAAGCAATAAGAATGGTCTTTCTTTATGCAACAATTAATAAGTTTAAAGTATATTAGATGGATGTGAAGTCAACATTTCTAAATGGAGAGCTTGAAGAAGAGGTTTACATTGAGTGGCCTCAAGGATTTCTTTTTACAAAAGAAAAAGACATAGTATGAAGATTAAAGAAAGTACTATATGGTCTAGAGAAAGAACTTAGATTTGTGTATGCAAGGTTCAATAAGTATTTAGAAAAAAACTTGGATTTTCTAAAGGTACAAAAGATAGTTATGTCTATTTAAAATAAATTTAAAATTGTTTGTTGATTATTCTAATATTTTTTTATGAAATAATCTTTGGATGTAATGATGAAGAAAGTGATAAGTTTTCTAAAGAGATTAAGAATGAGTTTGAGACGAGTACAATTTGTGAGATGAAGTTTTTCCTAGGTTTGTAGATTGTGCAAAACAAAGATGGTATTTTCATATCACAAGGTAATAATTGGAAAGACTTGTTGAAAAGATTTGGGTTGGAAAATTGTAAGCATGTTAGTACACTAGTGGTAACTGATTATAAATTATCTAGCAAAGATGAGACACCTATACTTGAGCAAAAGAAGTATAGATCAATGATTGGGGGTTTACAATATCTAACTCACACTAGAATATATATAGAAAATATAGTTGGGATAGAATCAAGACTTCAAGTTGATCTTAAGGAATCTCATTATGCAAGAATAAAGAGGATATTCAAATATTTGAAGGGTACATCTGGTTATAGATTATGGTATGATAGATCAAGTGATTTTTCTTTATGTACTTATACTAATGTGGATAGGGAATTCATTATGGTTAATACAAAGAGCACTAGTGGTGGAGTATTTTCTTCTTGGAGAAAGATTGGTTTCTTGGATGAGAAAGAAAAAAGATTGTATTTTGTAGAGTATAACAGAAGGAGTATGTGGTAGCAACAAAAAATTATAATCAAATCTTATGGATGAAGCAAGTGTTGAAGGATAAAGGGATAGAATTTTTAGAACCTATTATCATACACTGTGATAACACAAGTATAGTCAATATGTCTAAGAATATTGTACTGCATTCTAAGACTAAGCATATATCTGTTAAGTATCATTTTTGGAGAGAGAAACTTGAAGAGAAAGAAATTAGATTGGAATATGTAATTACAAAAGATCAGATTGCAAATAAATTTACACATCCTTCACCTAAAGATATATTTGAGAGGTATGCTTGGGGTTATGCCTTTACCTACTTTTGAGTAGATGATGCAAAAATTGCATTAGTCTAGTGGTACAGAGCACTATTCTTTAACTGTACTAAATGTTGATGCTTCCTATATGGGGGAGTATCTGAGATAAGAAGAGTCATCTAGGACTCTTGATAGTTGATCTAAAATAGTGTCTTTGGATACTTAAGCTTATTGAATACTTCAAGCATATGATTGACATAATAAATTCAATGGGGGAGTTTATGCACGAAAAATATCACCTTAGTACTATAAGGGAGAGATTACATTTAAAAGTATTATAAATTGGGGAGAAGATCCTCTAAATGCAATAAGGAGGAAAGTATTTTGAGGTCAATGGGGAAATACATTGAATGGGGGAAAAGTTAAGAGTTGTTAATAGAGCAATTTTCTTGTGAGTTTTAGATTTGATTGATGAAGAGGATTTTAAAAGAAGAGAACATCAGTAGAAGTAGTATAGTGTTGTTTTGGTATATTTGAAACTTAGATGTTTTCCATCTATGTTGGCATCAATGCAAAAGGGGGAAATTGTTAGCATGAATGTTGATGGTATTTCTTTTGGGGAGTATCCTAAGCACTACCAGAGTATGTGGAATATTTTTTGAATGATTGACATGTTGCATTCATGACTGTGTTTGTCAATGATGTCAACATAGCAATATTTATATGAATACTAGTAGAGTACCAAATAGTGAACAAGGTCATATCAACAAATAATTGATGATCAGGTCAAGCACATTTAAGGATGTGTTATATACTTTTTCCTAATGCTAAGGTTAAATGTCCATAAAGTAAGTCAAAGACATACAGAAGATATGCTTAATATACAGAGAATAGTAAGAAGATAGGGTTCGTTAGTAGCAGTTTTTGTTAATTGTTTTATATCTCTTTATTGAGGTAAAATAATGATATGTGAGGTTAGATAGTAATAGAAGAAAATTGATGATGAAGTCAATCAATGCACAACATCTGAGGTCATACATGTGAGGAGTTATAAAGACCATGAGCTGAGAGTGTTGTGTAATTCTAATATGATTAATTATCTTAATATGGTCCTATTATAATCAATTGGGAAAGCCACAAGGCTAACTCAAGGAACTATTTTGAGGACATGGTATAAAGGAAGGTTATTTTTCTTTTGGTAAAGTGGGCATTGGATGTTGATTATGTGCAAAGTGTGTGAACAAGAGAAGAGTACTTGGTAAATACAAGTAAGCAGTCCAAGGGATTATTGGATGTGAAGTTGGTGATCTACTATCAAAAACAAAAGTTTGGTTAATATGACATAGGAGGGGGAAGTACAAGTACAATTCATTTCTATTATTTTTAAAGGAATAATACAAAGACCATTTGAATAGTAAGATTATTGATCTTGACCCTTAAGCTATTTGGATAGTCAGACCATCTTCCTTCTACAACTCTTAATAGGATTGGCACAACTCCTAAAAGATCCCCCACTACTAAATTTGGACGTATTATTCAATGTCATTTTCGTCAAACTTTTGACATTTATTTGTCAAAATCCTTGATTGCTAAACTATCATTGAAATTTCAATGCATTTGACAAGCATCGATGTATTGGCAAAAATATTTGTTGAAAATTGGCTTGATCTATGTCATGCATCAAAGCTAGATGACTATCTCAACATGTCAAACTATCAAGGCCAATGATATTTGATTCGATGGGCTTGTTATATCATCAATGAAAAATGGCATCAAATTTGCAATGATAGGTAGAGTTTTCAATTGGGTTATAATATACCTTCAGTGCATTTTTCAAAATGAGAATGAACTTGTTCAAGTGAATAGGTTTGATCTAACACTCAAAGTTTCATTATAGGTTATTCAATCTATAGATATTCTACTAAGGTTTTGAGAGGTAGAGCAGAGAACACATAGAAGTAAGAACAAACTTGTTCAAGTGAGAGGGAGTCGATCTAACACTCAGTTTCATTAGAGGGTATTCAATTTTTTAATTTTCTACTAGGGTTCTGAGAAGAAAATCATATAACATAGAGAATTAAGAATGAAATTGTTTAAGCGAGAGAGATTTAATCTAACACTCAATGTATCATTAGATGGTATTTTATCTATTGATTTATTGCTAGGGTTTTGAGAAGCAAAGTAGATAGCAGAAAGAAGTAAGAACAAACCTATTTGAGTGAGAGGGATTCAATCTAACACTCAAAGTATCATTAGAGGGAATTGGATTTTCTGATTTTCTACTAGGGTTTTGAGAGGTGAAGTAGACAACACAAAGAAGTTTTGGAAGAAGTTAAAAATGGTGACTGCAATGTAGCACCTGTGGGTAGCACCAGTGAGAAAATGCTTGTAGAGCTTTTGAAATCTCAAGATATTTTTGTTGGTCACAACACAAAAATAGTTTTCATCACTGGTAAAATTCTTAAATAATGTGTGAATTTTTTGTTTAAGGGTATCCATCCTACCATTATTTTAGAGGCCTTTCACAAGGCCTCTAAGAATGTCATCAAGGCTTTAGTTGTCATGGTTATTCCTATCGAATTGATGGACTGTGACTCTTTGGTGAAAAGAGAGAGCACTTCTTTGAATAGTAAAGTTGTCAGCCAATATTCTACCTTATTGGCCTAGCTTAATGTTGATTTCATCCTAAGTTCATTACAAAATTCATTTCTTTTTACTGCTTACCAAAAATTCATTACAAAATAAATAAATAAATATAGGAAGGTAAATACAAATAAATAAATAAATACAATAAAATACAAATAAATAAAGTTTTTCAGCTCTTATTTTACCTTATTAGTCATGCTTGTTGTTAACGTCATCCTAAATTTCATTAGCCTTGCCAAGCCTAACATTGTGGATTTAAGGGAAATCAAAGTTTTGCAAAAATTGGGCAAAACTGTTGATGATACATAGATGGTTAAGGGGTTTTTATTTGATAAGAAGGAAAGGCTTATGGCTAGAGGCCCCACCAGGATTGATTATGCAAAGATTGGCATAATACAGTTCCAAATATAGCTTCCCAAGATGGACATTAACTAGAACATTGTGGTCTATAATTATACAATGACGGATACAATTTTGAAGGAGGAGACAAATTATATTTTGGATATGATAAAGAAGATCAAATCTATTGGACGCGATGTACTATTAAACTAGAAGAACATTCTACAAGATTCTGTCACTGATCTTTCATTGCATTATCTATCCAAGTCAATGATTTTGGTGTTCAAGGATGTGGAAAGGGATGAAATCAAGTTCATTACCAAGATGTTGAATTGTTTACCCATTTCTAATATTGCACACTTTAGGGAGGAGAAGTTGGGGCTAAAAATGGATGTCTTTAATATTTTAAATTTATTACCGTTGGGCCCATTTTTCGTTGCACCAAAAGCCATGACTATTAGTGAACATGGAACACCACATAATTAACCACCTGTGAGCAGGGGAGTGCATCGCATCACCCAACAATCTCCCCCTCGACGCGCATACCAGGTGCTTACGCGGGTTGGGATGGCACCGGAGAGATTTGAACCCATGACCAAGCCAAAACCAGGCTCTGATACCAATTGTTGGGCCCATTTGCCGTTGCACCAAAAGACATGACTGTTAGTGAACATGGAACACCACATAATTAACCACCTGTGGGCAAGGGAGCGCGTTGCATCACCCAACAATTACTTTGACAGCATTTTTGGTCTTCATTTATTAAACTTATTATTATCATGTGTATTATTTGTACTATTCATTGTGTGTTACAATTTAAACAAAATGGAAAATAATTCTTTGTCAAATCATTGTGGAGATCAAGGTGAAAATAACTTGAAAAATGTAACTTGATAATTACTTCAAAAAAATAGAATCCAATGTCATATAAATGTACTAAGCACGAGATCAATTTGGCACCACTTGTCAGAAATTATTTACAAAATAAATAATTAAATAAATACCTAAATACAAATAAATAAATGTGGGTATATAAATACAAATAAATAAAGGTTGTTAGCCAATGTTCTACCTTATTAGCCTTTCTTATTGTTGATCTCATCCTGCATGTCATCGACTTTGCAAAGCCTAATATTATGGAACTGAGGGACATCAAAGATTTGAAAACAATGGGTGGGACTATTGATGATATAAATATGATTAAGGGTTTTTTATTTGATAAGAGGGTGAGCTATATGGCTTGAGGCTCCACCAAGATTGTGAATGTGAAGATTGGTATAATACAGTCCCATATTTTGCCTTCCAAGATGGACATTAAACAGAACATTGTGCTCTTTGATTATGCAATGATGGATAGGATTTTGAAGGAGAGGAATTATATTTGGGTATTGTAAAGAAGATCAAAGGCACTAGATGCAATGTGCTATTGATCTAGAAGAATATTCTAAGAGATGTCGTCACTAATCTTTTGCTACATTATCTATCCAAGGAAAAGACTTTGGTGGTCAAGGATGTGGAAAGGGATGAAATCAAGTTCATTAAAAGTGAATTAAATGGTACTTGTTCCAAGTGGAATAAATACAAATAAATAAATAAATATATAAATACAAATAAATAAATACATACATACATACATGGTTAAGAGCTACCTAACTATGTCCAAGGTGTCTATACACTTGAGGTATACTATGCATATCAAGTTGCCTATAGACCCATATACATAGGATCAAGACCCTTGAACTACTCACTCTAATGAATATGTCATTCTAGTTTCTAATTGTTTAGATGTAGTTGTACTCCTATAACCACTAGTGAGCTTTACTCACCTAATACAAATCTTTTCCATCATACACCAACTCAGATGAATCAAGCAATTTTCTATAATTACAATCCTATAATACCCTAGTGCAACCTTTGTGTTGTAGTTTACAGTTAATATTGTTAGAAATAATACTCCACCAAGAAAACTGAGAGGGGCTGAGGGTGAATTAGTTATCCAATAAATAAAACATTTATCCAACTTAAATAGTCTTAACCATTCAACCAAAGTAAAAAAAATCCATAACAAGATGCACATACACATTCACTATAGATATGTTAACTAGGGAAACCCTTACTCAAAGGGGAAACCCTAGTGGGAATGATGTGCACAAGATGATCTAATAATATAAATATTATTTGCTAGAGGATGGACCCTAATAGGATTCAATTACAACATTTAGTACATATGAGTCCTTGTTAGGAGGCTTTGAATCCTAGTTAGGAGTTGTGGAAGATAGAAGGACCCACTATCCAAATAGTGTCTAGGGAAAGACCACTAAACTCACTATCCAACTAATCCCTCAACTATTCCTTGTAGAAGAATTGTCTGTACTATTCTTTGACTTATTTCCTCTATCATAAAAATTAGACCAATCATTGTCATACCTTGTAGACTAGGTTATAAACCTCTAATCCATGTATCAAATGTTAGATTGCACAATAAAACTTCAACGACGAACTTTCCTTTACTTGCACTCTACTTTTCTTATCTTTGCATTCTATTCTTCATGCTATTTATAATCGTTCATTTTCATCCATATATGATAAATTTGGAAAATGCTCTTCCTTATACCAAATCCATACAATGATTCCCTAAGTTGTCTATCAAACCACCTTAATTAATTATTATAGGACCTCATTAAGAACATGTTACACTTAGCAACAACATTAATCTTTCACCTTGTAACTTGAATAACTTTGTATACATGTAACATTATGACAAGAAATCTTAGCTACCACATCTTTAACTTTGGATTCTCAGAATAACAAATTTGTTAAGAGATATAACAAGTTTACCAAAACATGCTTCTATAAACTCTATCTCAGAATAGTCTTTACTAAGACTTTCATAAATTCTTCTAGACTTAATATTTTTTTCTTATGATTTTATTTGTATATACTAGACGCTTAGTAGTATCTTCCTTTGACCTCTCTTAGTGAAAGTACTCAACAATCTATTTTTACCAACTTGATCTTTTTCTTTTTCTTTTATCAGATACCATAGAAAATTTTTATGTTGACATCAATGACAAACATAATCATGAATGTAACATATCATCATGATAATTATCTAATCATGTTTCTACAATAATCCCCCATAGAAGTATCATCAGCATTCATGCTTGTAACAATCTCCTCATTTGGCATTGATGGCGACATAAATGAAAAACATCTACTTCCAAAAATACCAACTGTAAAAGATTGTTAACCATTCTTTTCAAATCCTCTTCATTAATCATTCTTTCCCATTGATATGCTTCAATGTGCTCTATATCAAACTAATTTTCCATGCTCAAACTATTGTTTCTCAAAATATTTTCATATTTTACTTCTCCCAAGCTATTTCTCATGTTGTACTTCTCCCCCATTGACATCAATGTCAAAGGTTTCAGCAACCATCAATCTCTAACCTGCTTAAGTATCTAAAAACACCAACATCCAACAAGAGTCCTAGATGACTCTATTCATCATAGATTTCCCCCCATATAGGATGCATCAACATTCAGTCCAAACAAACAATAGTGCTTTTTTACATAGACTGATGCACTCTTGCATCATCTACTCTGATGTAGGAAGGGGCGCAACCCCTAGCATGCCTCACAAATACTCAAAAGTCTCTTTGGGAAGAGCTTTAGTGAAAATATCTTTAATCTTCTCTTTGGTGCTTAGATACTCCAATCTAATTTCCTTTTCTACAACTTTCTCTCTCAACATGTGGTACTTGATAGAAATGCACTTAGTCTTAGAATGAAATACTAGATTCTTAGACATATTCACTATGCTTATGTTGTCACAATGTATAAAAATAGGTTCATTGAATTCTATCATTATATCCTTCAACATCTACTTCATTGAAACAACTTGATTACTATTATTTGTTGTTGCAAAATATTCTACTTATTTCTTAGCCAAGAAACCAATCTTCCTCCAAGAAAGAAGGCTCCACCACTAATGCTCTTTCTATCATCCATATTGCCTACCCAATCAAAATTAGTATAAGCATATAAAGTGAAATCATTAGATCTATCATACCCCAATCTAAACTCTAGTGCTCCTTTCAAGTATCTAAATATCCTTTTGACTACTACATAATGTGCTTCTCTAAGGTTAGTTTCAAATCTTGCAACAATTCTAATTGCATTTTCTATATTTTACCTTGTGTGAGTCATATATTACAATCCTCTAATCATAGATATGTACTTCTTTTTCTCAATAGTAGATGTCTCATCCTTTATAGATAGCATGGGTCTAGTTACCATAGGTGTTCCAATGGGTTTACATGTTTCCAAACCAAAACTTTTTAGTAGATCTTTTAGATACTTAGTTTGAGAAATAAAGATTCCTTCTTTTTCCTACATAATCTGTAATTCTAGAAAATATTTCATTTCTACATCATGCTCATTTCAAATTCCTTCTTTATTTCTTTTGCAAACTTGTTACTTTCCTCATCATTTCCTCCAAATATGATATCATCAACAAATATTACCAAAATCATCAATATATTATCTATTTCTTTCCAATATAGATTACTATCTATCATACCTTTTCTATATCTAGGCTTTGTCAAATTATTGTCCAACCTTTCATACCAAGTTCTAGGTGCTTGCTTGAATCCATACAATGCTTTCCTCAATCTACATACTATGTCCTTGTCATTTGTTAAAGGATAACCTTCAGGCTATTCTATGTATACCTCTTCTTCAAGTTCTTCATTCTAAAATGATGACTTGACATCCATTTGATACACTTCAAATGAATTTCTTATATGTTGCATATGCTAAGAATAACCTTACTGGTTCTATTCTTCCATAGGACCATAGTTTTCATCATAGTCTATTCCTTCTTATTGTGAGTAACCTTTACATACCAATCTTACTTTGTTCCTTGAACCTTCACCTTGTTGATTCATCTTGTTCTTGAATGCCCATTTTATTCCTCACACATTCTTGTCGACTAGTCTGGGGACAATTTCCCATGTCTCATTCTTCACTATCTGATTCAAATATTCTTTCATAGCTTGCTTCCAATAGTCATCTTTACATGCTTCATCTTCATTCTTTGGTTCAACTTGAGATATCAAACATAGTTTTTCATTGATTCTACTTCTTATCATCACACCTTTATATTTGCTTCTGATGATATGCTCTAGTGGACAATTCTTTGTCATATTCTTACTAGAAGTAGGAGTTGTTATCTCAACTCTTAGCTTTGTTGAAGGTTCTGAGATTTTTTCCTACCTTAGCTCTCCTTCATTCTAAAAATCATAATTAGTCTCAAATTTAATACTTCATCATTCCTTAGTTTAGTAACAACATTCGCATCATCTGAATTGTAGTCATCTATTCTTTCTTATATCCTAAATTTTTCATCAACTCTTACATTTGCAATTTCAATGATAGTTATCAAAGTTGTCGTGTCTATTATTTCCTCTTCATTAACCAATCTAGGTTGATTATCACATTCATTCAAGAATATTTCTAGACTTACTTTAATTTCTTCAACTTTATTAGAAAGTAATCTATTTCTAGTTTTTCTTATTCTCTTAGGACATATAGTCAATAAATGACCAAATTCTTTACATGTCGAACAAAAAAAAAATTCATATCTTTTGGCTCTCTTTTCATAATTAGATAAATAACTTCCTTTATCTTTATTCCTTCTTCACATCTAGACTTATCTTTTCTTGTGATTCTATTCTTTTATATACAATAGGACTCTAGATCTGGACACTCAATGTTATGTTGTTTACATAGACCTAATAACTCGCCAAGAATTTCCACCTCCTAGGTGTCAAAATTTCCTCTACTTAGGACTATCCTTTATGAATATGTTTTCCATGGATCTCCCAAAGTTGGTAAACTTTATCTTCAAGGACCTGATGCTCTAATATCAATTGTTAGAAATAATAGTCCACAAAGATAACTAAGAGGGGGGGTGAATCAATTATCATATAATTAAAACATTTATCCACCTTAAATAATTTGAACCATTCAAGAAATATAAATAAAAAGAATAACAAGATGCACATATGCAATTAAACTACAGATGTTAACTAGGGAAACCATTGATTAGAGGGAAAACCATAGAAGAAATGATGCCCACAAGATGATGCACTGATATAAATATTCCTTGTTAGAGGATGGACCTTTTAAGGAGTCAATTACAACATTTAGTGCATATGAGTCCCTGTTAGGAGACTTTGAATCCTTTTTAGAAGATTTTAACCATGTTAGGAGTTGTAGAAGATAAAAGGACCCACTGTCTAAATAGCTTCTAAGGCAAGACCACTGAACTAACTGTCCAACATATCTCCCAACTATTCCTTGTAGAATAATTGTCTATACTATTCTTTAACCTCTTTCCTCTATCCTATCAACTAGACCAATCAATGTTAGACCTTGTAGACTAGGTCACAAACCTTAGATCCAAGTATCAAACTTTAGATCACATAATAAAACCTCAACAATGAAGTATCCTTTACCTTCACTCTACTCTTCTTATCTTCACATTCCATTCTTCATGCTACTTATAATCATTCATTTTCATCCATACATGATAAAGGAAAATGTCCTTCCTTTATACCAAATCCATACAACAATTTCCTAAGTTGGCTATTACACCTTCTCATTTAATTATTATAGGACCTCATTAAAAACATGTTACACTTAGCAATAACTTTATTTTCTCACCTTGTAACTTGAATAAATTTCCATACATGTAACATTATGATGAGTGAGCTTAGCTATGTCATCTCTAGAATGTCCTCTTCACATCTTTAACTTCAGATTCTTAGAATTAATTTTTTTCTAAGATATATAAAAAGTTTAATAGAACATGTTTCTATAAACTCTATCTTATAACAATCTTCATTGAAACATGCAAGACTTCTTCTAGATGTAACATCTTGTGCTTCTAAGTTTAGCTGTATATACTAGACACTTAGTGGTATCTCCCTTTAACCTTGCTTAGTGAAAGTACTCAACAATCTATCCATAATACCTTGATCTTTTTGTTGTTCTAATGTCAAACACCATAGAAAACTATTATGTTGACATCAATGAAAAAAATAGTGATGAATGTAACATATCATTATGATAGTGATCTAATCATGTTTCTACAATATTCCCCCATATAAGTATCATTAGAATTCATTTTGCAATAATCACCGGGTCTAAATAGACCAGTCAAGTTAATGCTCGTTGGGAACAATTGATTTTTCATTTTATTGTACCTAATATGATGACAGTTCTACACAAATTTGAAATCAACCCAGCTAATTAAAAACTACACCAATTGAACTAGGTCATGGCTTGTTACTTACCATGGGTTGAGTGAGTTTTATTATTTTATTATTTGGATTCTAGAATGTTTATGTAGATGGAACAATTTTTTTGTTGTGCAAATATGTAATAAGAAACTTTAAAAATGTACAAAATTCAATTACAACAGTCTTCTTTTCTTAAAGTCTCAAATAACACTTAAATTTGATAATGATTCATTTAAGAAAAATAGTCTATTGTACCAATTTTAAATGTTTTTTTTTATATTATACAATTAATATGATATATAAGAGGAATGACATTGCTATCTCTAAACTTATTTTCTTATGCTTGCTATAATTGGTTGCTATATTTTTCTGTTCGTCCATGAACTAATTTTTTATGTAACAATTTTTTTTGTTAAAAGTTGGATTGACCAAGCCCTTGAATTAAAAGATCATCTCTTAAAAACTATGAAGGAGGTCCTTGGTTAAAATATTTTGAACAGAGCCAAACTTCTAGAAAATGCTTGCAAACATCTAAAGATTATGAGAGACCACTACAAGAGGGCTCCAAAGATCAACCCAAAGTACAACCATCCTCCTATGGTGCCACAATTGGAGTGGAATGAAATCATTGATGATGGAAAAGAGAAGAGACTAAGGGATAAAGGAATTAACCCACCACCCCAAAAAAATAGGTATGTACCTCATAGTCTTCATTCTCTCATCTATTTCATCCTTTCAAGAGAATTTTCAACATCTCATGAATGCATACCAATGTTCAAACACACATGCATACCATAACTAGGCCTCTGTCACATTTTTTTTTCAAGAATGTTGATTCATTATTTTTTCTTGCAACAACATTTAACATGTTGACTTGTGGCCAAATCTTCACAAGGAGAAATGGTTATGATTCAAACCCATAAGATAACTACCAAGACAACCAACAAACAATTAACACCTTCCCTAATCCCCATACAATGAGAATCATAAAATCAATGTGTTCTTCATTCTGAATTTGTACACTATTTACTGTCTAACAATGACTAGTGAGGCCTTTTTCCATTACATTTTATTTATAAGAAGGTTAGTGCATTTTCCTAAAAGAAGAGTCAGGATGAACATATGCAAGTACAAGGATTTGGAGACACTTTAAGATAGAAAATATTGTGGTAAAAGAAATGTCTATCCTAGAACTTCTCCAACATCCCAAGGAGGTTCTTGATCATTTTTTATGTCTTTTTTGCATGACCCATAAGCATGTCTGAGGAATGTTGACTTACAACATAGAGTGCTAATATGTAATAAGAAACTTAAATTTTTTCTTTCAATCTAGAAGTGTAAGAGTCAGATCATTGTTTTGATCAACCATGGAAGGATGAAGTTATAAGTTCAAGAGTTGTGAACTATAAATTGATTATCTTCAACCAAGTCTAGGGTTGGGATAGTATTGTATGGATTTGGAGTGAAATAGCAATTCATTTGGTGGGAAAATCCTTACTCTTTTTTATTTGGTCTTCATCCCACTATAGCATATACATACATACATACACATAAACATATATACATATATATACAGACTTATACATACATACATATATACATATATACATACATATACATACATACATACATGCATACGTATGTACATCATCATACACAATTTTATCATATCATTTAACTAACTTTACTTTCAAATGAAAATTTAGGAACTAAAATAGTGGAATCATACAAAGGAATAATGGAGGAAAGTCAAACAAGTAAGAAACTAAATATCCATCTCTATGATTCCCAATACAAATATTTATTATGAAGAGAGATCATTGATGGAAGATAGAAACACAAAAGCCAAAGTGAAATAGAGAGAAGAATGGAGACAGACCAAGCCAATGTTTGAAACAAAGCAATGATAGATATGCAAAGGATATACAAATTAGAAGCAATCTCTATAGTTTTGTAGGTTCAATCAATTAAACTTCCAGATATAATGAAGATGCAAAATGATGTCACAAATGAATATTAAAAGGTGTAAGACTTACAAGTCCAAGTGCACCTAAAAAACCAATATTAAGTGTATCCCAATGTAAAGTTTATTTAAAATGTTTATGAGGTCTTGTATCCTACATTTATAATGAATATCATGAAGTCATAGACCCATTTTATTATCATGTTATGCCATCAAGGGAACTTTTTTGGTTTAGTAAACACTTAAAAATCTTAGATGACTAGGTCTTTATAGAATCCAGTTGAGGGTCAAAAAAAATTTTCCCATTTCTTTGTTCAATAGTTTGGGCCCTTATAATATCCCTTCTTATAACCTTAATAAAAAATTGTGCTAAATCCTAAATCTAGGAGTTTGTCCAATCTCTAGAAAGATAAAAATTTCCCTATTGAAAATTGGGTCCAATTCAAAATGGAAATAATATCAATAAATAATGTGTTTCTAAAACTAAAAATCATACATGGTAAATGGAACATTTATTTTGCTAAAGAATAATATTTTGGAATAAGATTGTGAGCTAAGTCAAGTCAACTGGTGATACATTGAGTCCTTGTAATATCTTGATAGACAATAACTCAAACTTCATGTTTCCAATAGGCTCTTCTAGTGGCTATGTATCCTTATCCATTTCCAGGATATCAACACCTCCATGGAAGTTTCCTCACTAACATTTTCACTAAAATATCAAGGAGGAGAAATAGCTTAATGTCCATAAGTCTCCAAATTTCTATTTAGGGTTATACATTTAGATTAATTAGGAAATCTATTCAAAATCTAGCAATATGAACAGTGTTTGAATAACCATAATTGACGTCCAAAGTAAAAGAAACCTTGAATCCATACCCTAATATTAAGAAATTTTTAAATAGAAACTACCTTGAACCCTTACAATGAAAATGAAAAATACCTTCAACCCTTATGTTGGAATTAAACAAGAAAATTGAAGAGGATGTGACCTTACCTTGATAACAAGTTCCAAATAGAATAGGACATGGATAATCAAAAAGAATTTGATAAGCTTACCTTGATGGTGTTGAGAATCTCTTAATTGGTCATGCCTAAAGCCTCCCACCCACACTTTTTTGTGTGATATAAAATAAAGTTTCACTTTTTTTTGTTTATATCACCAAAAATGTCAAAATTTTGATGCCAATCTTAACTATCATCAAAATTTTGACATTATTAGGGTAAAAAAAAACAAAGAATTTGAAAAGATAAATTGGCCTGCCATCAAAAATTAATGTCAAAAATTACCCCCAAATGTACTAGTTCCCTAAGAGGGATTCAAAGTCTCATTAAAGGGACTTATATGTAATGAATATATATTTGTTGACTCCTAATAGGGTCCATCTTCTAAAAAGGAACATTTGTATTAGTATATCTTTTGTGGGTGCCATCCCTACTAGGTTTTTCCCTTTGATCAAGTCTCTCCCTAGTTAACATATCACATGTTATTGTTTATGAGTATCTTATTATGGTTGTTGGTTATACTATTCACATGCATAAGGATTAATATGGTTCATAATTGTTATAATAGTTATATAATTGATTCACCCTCCATGCACCCATTCTCCCACCCCCCTCTCAATTATATTGGTCGACTTTACTTTCTAACACTTTCATCTCAAATTCATTCATCATAGAAACTTCAAACTCATCTTTCATCTTTGAACAACTACCATATGTAATAGAACATCATCATACAAACTGACAATGAGATCTTCATTATCTTGTTGTCTATAGTAAAGGGTAGGTTCTCTCTTACTTCTTTCCAAGACATTGTGTTTAAAACATCCACCAATCACTACATACCATGCATTTGGTGCTTTCTTGAGGACATACAAAGCCTTCTTTAGCTTATACAAATGATTTTCTTTTCCTTGGATTTCAAAACCTTGTGGTTGGCTCACATATACTTCCTCTTCTAAGTACCCATTCAAGAAGGCATTGTTCACATCCATGTGATGATTACTCCATTTCTTCTAGGGTGCAAGAGAGATTAGCATCCTAATAGTCTATTTTATTTCTACTATAACAAGAGTTTCTTCATAATCAATTCCATACCTTTGATTAAAATCTTTTGGAATCAATCATGATTTGTATATTTCAGTGCTTCCATCATTGTTGTATTGATTTTGTATACCCATTTTGTGTCAATCTTCTTTTTCTTGTATAGAATCTCAACAAGCTAACATGTATCATTCCTATGAATTAAATCCATCTCCTCATTCACTCCTTGCATTCAAATGTCATTAGTACACACATCTTTAAAACATGATGGTTCAAAATCAGCTTTAGCAAGTAGCATAAAATTTACTATATCATCTATTAGATCTTCTTCATGTGCTTGATTTTGACACCTTTGATAAATATCACTTAATATACCTGCCTTTCTCTTAGAACTTATACTTGATTAGGATGGAATTGCACTTGGAGTTGATGAGGGGATTCTTGATGGGCTTGGAGATCTTGAAATAGTTCTATTAGCTTGTTGCTCGTTATCATTATTACCAATAATATCCTCATCCAAAATTTATTTTGACTTTTGAATGTGGCTTTTTTGATGACCATTAACTCCCCTTTCATCACAAATCACATCTCTTGAAACAACAATCTTATTAGTAATAAGACTATATGACCTATAAATTTTTATCTCCTTTCTATAACCCACAAAAATACATGATTCACTTTTAGCATCTCACTTTTGCCTATTTTGATCAAGAATATGAACATAATCCAAACAACCAAAAAAATTTAAATAATTGAGATTAGGCCTTTTCTTATACCATGATGCATATGGAGCTATATTGTCTAGTGCACTTGCAAGACTCCTATTGAGAATATAGATTATTGTAGAAACAAAATTAGCCCAATAACAATTGTTCAAACCCTTGGTTTTAAAATGCTCCTTACCATTTCTATCATAGTATGGCTCTTTCTTTTAGACTCTCCATTTCATTGAGGTGTACCTAGTCAGTCGTGAGTTGTCTCTTTATCCTATTCATCTCACAAAAATTCTAATAAACTCTTGAGAAATACTCTCTCCCATGATGTGTTCTCAAACATCTTGTTGAGCTCTCATTTTGCATGATATTTAATGACAGGAATCCTTTTGAACTCCTCTCTTGAAAAAATAATTGAAATCAACTCCAAGGTTTAGGGCTTTCTTATGACCTACTAGAATCTTCTTAGTTGAAGATAAATGTATTTTCTCATAAGAAGGTCTTAGCTAGTTCTAACTAATTACAAATAAGATTTTCAATTTGCTTTTTGTTTTAAAATCAAGCACGAGAGATATGTTTTTTGGTATTGTCTATTTTTTCTAATGAATGCAATCTAACAATGCAACTATATGAACTTCTAATTTAAAATAAGGGTTACAAAATAAAATATTGAAGATAAGGTAATGAGAGATGAAAGCAAAATAGCAAGAAAGGGGAATTTCTAACAAACATAAACCATTGCAACAACACATTAGCAATTTAAATCGTTGACAATATAGGATAGGAAACCAATGAAAATTGGAACAATGCTTCCTCAAATCCACTGATGGAATTGTCAATGGGAACTTAGTAAAAATTGAAGATGTTTCACTTCTCATCGAATCGCAAGGCCATGATGCCTAACTGGATGATTCACATGGATAAAATTACTAACCTCCCTATGAATATCTACAAAATCATCCAATTTAGTGTCTAACTACAACAATACCTCTTCTATCATGAGTGCTTGTCTGAAATCTTCTTTTGATGAAGCATCTTCAAAGGTTTGTTAGAACTGTTGAATCATTGATTGTACTAGAGTGAATTTAGTCCTTGATTCATCTTTAAAAATATCAAGGTAAGCATCATTGTAATACTTCTCAACTTCCAAAATCTTGTCTTTTGTTTGACCTTTTGATTTCTAAAAATCTTCATGAAATCATTCCATTACCTTATTCCTAGTGGTTATCTTTTGTATCCAATCTTCTAGTTTATCAATATCATCTTTTGTATACACCTTTGTGAATCTATGATAGCTTTGACCCTTTATTGTTTGAAGCACTTGAAGGTTTTTTTCCCTAGGTACGTACATCACCCCTCAAACCAAAATCCTTGTCCACTATAGATATAAATTTATCCACATTATATTGAACATGGCTTAATAGGTTCAAATTAGCCTATATAATTTATACACCTTTATCATCAAAATTGTCACATCATTTTTGACATGCACCCAAAAATGAATCTAACAATACACTTTCATTTTCTCTTGTCTTTAATACCATAGCAAGAATGATCTCTATATTATCTAGGTTAATGGGGTCAAAAACTTCATGCAAATAGCCTCTCGAGAGCTCATTTTGCTTCCTCAACATCACCAATTTTGACTCATATATTTCTACTTGCTTAAATACCTCCTTTATGCCCATAGTGATAAAAAAAAAATTAGTAGTGTCTACCATGGGTTTTGTTATGAGGACTTCCTTAATCTAGTAATTTCTAGGAGTCAAATCCTCAATTTCAGTATGTGGAGGAGGGATGGAAATATGTGCAAACAAGTCTTGATCTTGGTTCTTCATTATGAAGGTCAATGTTCACACATCACCCATAGGTGGCTCAGGATTTTTGATGGCTTCCACTGGCTCATCCATACTCTCCTCTTCATTTAGATTTAGCTGCTTCTTTTGTCCAAGCATAAATTCCCTCTTAAGATAGGTTAGTGTAGTACCCATAGAAGACATGTATTTGGCTAAAGAGGGATTTTGATTTGTAAGCCCTTTTCCATTATCACTCCTTTCTGGAGTCTTCTCCTTCTGAGAGAGATCTACATTTGGAGTCTCAGTATCTATTCTAGCCTCAATTCTTTCCTTTGTATCTTGAGAATTTTACCAAGATTCTTCATGTATCTACCCCACCTCTGATACTTCATTGACTAGCCTTTGTTCTAGCTCTTCTCCATGTACTACTTGTTCTTGTTCTTCACTAACAAGAGGAAGAAGAGTGGTTGAACCTTTTTCTAAGAGTGATAAGTCCTAAAATGATGGGGGTGATGTACCTAAAATCCCTTATGATTGAGGTGGCATTTGGTTCCAATCCTTTCCCAAAGGTTGGTTCATAAGTTTATCTCCTATCTTATCACCCACCATTTCAATTCCCATAGCCATAAAATCAAAGTTGTATATATTTAGGATATTTTTTGCTTTCCCTTCTTGCTCATCAATTAACTATTTCTACTCATCTTCAAAAATGGAACCTAAATAGGTTGCTTGGAAATAGATGGTGGAATTATGGTTGAGCTCCTTCTTCTATCTTCTATTGTTACCTTGGCTAAATGAGTCCTCCAATTCAAAGGGAGATTACCTTCTTCTTCTTTATCATCCACCTCAAGGATGGTTTAAGCACTAAAGGAATAGCAATAAATTTATTTTGTATCTTTCTCCCTCTTGTACTTCTTATCGTAGGTCCAACCCTATCTGTATTAGCTACTAAAGAAAAGGCTTCTTCATCTTGAACAAGTGGTGTCACCACTTATGCTTCCTTCTTTGGTTCTTGTTCCTATTCCTATTTTGGCAAGGGAACTTATCTAGTATCTTGAGCTTGGGCCACTTATCCATCTTGAGGCTCTTCATTCTTAGGTTCTTGGCCTACCTCTTCTTGAGATATACATTTGGAGTCTCTATATCTATTGTAGCCCTAGGTCTTGCCTTTGTATTCTAAGAAATTTTCTGAGGTTCTTCATGTATCTACCCCTCCTCTAATACTTCATCGACTAGCCTTTGTTTTGGATCTTCTCCATGTACTAATCATTCTTATTCTTCACTAAGAAGAGGAGCAATTGAACCTTTTTCTAAGAACAATAAGTCTTGAAATGGTGGGAGTGATATACCTAAAAACCATTCTAATCAAGGTGGCATTTGGTTCCAATCCTCTCCCAAAGGTTGGTTTGTACCTGTATATCTTGTATCTTATCACCCACCATTTTAGTTCCCATAGGAATAAAATCAAAATTATATATCTTGAAGGCATTTATTTCTTTCCCTTCCTACTCATCAATCCATTATTGCTACTCATCTTCAGTTATGGTAACTCGAATAAGTTGCTTGGGAAATAGATGATGGCATTATGGTCAAGCTCCTTCTTCTCTCTTCTATTGTCACCCTGGCTAAATCACTCCTCTAACTTGAAGGGGGATTATCTTCTTTTTCTTCTTCTTTATCCACCTCGAGGATGGTTTTAGGTGCTAAATGAATAGAAATAACTTTTTGTTGTATTTTTTTGTTCTTGTCCTTCTTAACATAGGTCCAACCCAATCTTTCTTAGCTACTAAAAGAAAACCTTCTTCTTCTTGAGCAAGTGGTGTCACCTCTTGTGCTTCTTGCTCCAATTCTTTTTCCTATTCCTATTCAAGTAGGGGAACTTGTTCAATATCTTGAGCTTGAGCCACTTCTACATCTTGAGGCTCTTTAGTTTTGGGCTCATCTTGATTAGGGAAATCTCTTTTTCTATTATTTTTCCCTTTATATACTCTGAAGCACCTAAAAACATTGTCATGTTGATATACTATTTCTAGCCTAACTAGATATTGAGCAGGGAATGTTGATACTATGACTTTTGCACCACTACCCTTAACTGGGTGTGCTATGGCTTAAAACGTGATAGTTTGTAGAACTAGGTCAAGGTGAAAAGGCTTCTTGATCCATTCTCTTGTCAACTAAATTATATGCCTAGCCCTATGGTTTATATCTAAATTTTCATCCCTATCAATTTTTGCATTCATAATCAACATATCATATATCTTGTCTCTATGATACAAGAGATCCAAGACCTCTTAAGTATCTTGAGTGTAACCTTTATCTTTAAGGTGCTCCATAATAGATATAGATTCATTCTATAGTAATACCTTATTTGAATATCATAATTATCTATTGCATTCATCTAGTGATCTTCGACAGCATCTTCGTGCACAAATTTTTTCTCTTCCAAAAGTTGAATTCTACCAATATTGTCAAAAATGGGATAAGGGAAGTTATAACCTTCCAAGGTGTCTTGATCCCATTCTGAGCCAAAAGTCATTATATCCTACTTTTGCTTCACCTCAAATGTACATACAGTAATAGGCCATACCCATGTCTTCTTATGTTATTTTCTTACTCTATCAAATGGAGATGTGAGTTGTCTTGTAATATCTAATAGAATGAGCCTATCTGATGGATATCTTGGCAGTTTCTTAGGATTCACCATCATATCACCTAGCCTTAGGTAAATGAATGTTTTAAATTGGATGTAATAGGCATCGATCTCTCCAATCCTTGTTGTTCCCTCTACTAACATCCACTTAGCATAATCACCCTCTATGAATCAGATGATTTCAAATATCAAAGCATCATTCACTATCTAGAATTCTTTGCTTTTTTCTAAGAGCTCCTTCTTTACCAACTAAGGATATACCACATAAGGTGAAGCATTGTCTTTTTGCATGCTTCCCTTTCTGTATAGTCATGGATAGTCAATAATCATTTTTACCAATAAGTACACGAAATATGATGTCATGTAAAACTTGGGGTTGGCATTAACTCCTACCAGCTATTCATCTAAGTTTTCACTTAGTATTGTAGCCCAATAAATTGGATTTTTAGCTATTTTGATGATTTCTATGAAATATACCATCCAGATGTGAAGATCTCCTATTGTTGGTGGACCAATAATTCTACTCAATAGTATGATAGCATAACTAATGTCATTCTTCATCTATCCTCTAGTCATATCCACCTTTCCTACTCTACATCCCATTGATTTTCTATCAATAAAAAATGATGATTGTATTATCTCTATGGCCTTCTTCAAATTCTCCCTATACCATCTTTCTTCTTGATGATGAGTTATCTTCACATATTGATCCATTCTTGGGAGTTGGAAAAATTTCTCAATTTTCCATGGTCTTAGGTCTATGACTATCTCTCTTGTCACACTTTTAACAACTCTTTCTTCTGACACATTGTTCTCAACCCAAGTCATGATGAGCTTAGAAGACTATACTGACATGGGATATGATGCAACATTCATCAAACCTGATTTGATAAGTATCAACACCATTTGGGACCTCTTTTTAGGCTTAGTGCAGAGTACCAAGATTGCATTCTATTCTATGTGTCCAAACTAAGTATCACCAATCTTTGAATCTCCATCTTGAAAGCGTCATTTCTTTGGTGCACCTTGAAACTTGTAAAGAATGGGCTTTGGAGAAATCCTTTCAACATGTGAGGATGACAAAGAAGCCATTTTATCTCCACAAAATAGAAAATCATTAGTCCGCAGAGGTGCAAATTAAAACCTAAACAAACTCTAATTGCAAAAAAAAATCACACTCAAAACACCAAAACTTAAGAAAAAATAGCTTAATCCCCCTTAAAAGGCCCTAATATAAAATTTATCTCACTTTTTTCACCTTGATAGGTGCACATAATAACTTTAAAAAGGTCATTTTGTGTGCATTTGCACAAGTGTGCACCCTCATATGGTGCACACATGTGCATGTGCACTATTGCACAAATTGCATGTGCGATGGTGTGATTACTTAGCTTCCTTTTATTTTTCAAAGGGTGCACATATGTGCACCTTGATGGGGTATGCATGTGCACACCCTTATACTTAGTATATGCTTTGGGTAGAAAATGGTGCTCAGATCTTTGGTTGTCTTAGGTTTTGTGTATGAAAGGCTTGCACATGGGCACCTTGAATAGGTGTACATGTGTGTACCTTGGATAGATGCACATGTGCACACCTTTTATTTATGTTTTTTTTATCTTTTATAAGTTTTGAATGTGAGAAAAGTTGCACACATGCACACCCTTAATAGATGCACATGTGTGAACCTTGATAACTTAGTTTTTTGTGTGTGTGCAAGTTTGCAAGATGTTGGCACACTTTCGGAGGTGTTCACAGGAGCTCAATGGAAATAATGAAGAGAAGAAGAGAGGGGTCTCAGGTATTTATAGACTTGGGATAGTGTGCATCTACATGCACAAGTAAGCATCTCCAAAGGAGATAAGTATGCACTTGTGTACATAGCACACTTGTGCACCATTTTGATAGGTGTTCATGTGTGCTAGGTGCACTAGTGTGCCTTTTAGCACAAAAATCACCTTTCAACACTCAAACCTTTAATTCTAATAATTGGGTTTCTTTAGTTAGAGGATAAAAGTAGGATCTAGACTCTAGGTAGAGTCCCAAAAAAGACTTAGACCCTGGACTAGGGGTCTAGGAAAAAAAAAAATCTACTAGGGGCCCCTATTTCTAGAAGAAATGGGGCATGTATTGTGAAACTACAACACATATGTTAGTTCTTCCTTTCTCATTATCTACTCAAGGTTTAAACCTCTTGAACGTATCAAGAGATTCATCCTTATCCTTCAATAAACAAACCCAACGCGTGTAGTAATCATCAACAAAAGTGACTTAAAATATTGTGACTTACCCATAAAGAAAAATATCTAAGTGATTAGAAGAAGTAGGTGGTGGACCCTCCATGCATTTCCTTTTGCAAACAATTCCCTTTGATGCTTCCCTTTTCCACACCCTTCACAAATCTATTTATTCTCTTCAACCTTAGATAATCCAAGAACCAAGGCATTTGATGTTAGAAGCTTCAAATTATTGAAATTCAAATGGCCATACCTAAGATGACACAACTAACTTTTATCCTTATAGGCCTTATTGAGAGATGATTTTCATTTTCACCAAAATTTAAAGGAAACATCCTATTCATTTTCATAGGGAAAAAAATCACTTTATTAGACTCACTTGTATCATAGATAGTACATTTCATATTCTCAAATATAAATCTATAATTTTTTGCACATACCTAGATGACACTTAATAAATTATGCTTGAAGTATGGAGTATAATAGATATCTTGAAAAAATTGTATACCTTCCTTTGTTTGAACATGTATGGCCCCTTTGGTTGCAACATCCATTGTATTGTTATTACGAAGAGTAATATTGGATCTAAAACCATCATCAATATTTAAAGATATTTTCCTAAATTACTAGATATTTGATTAGAGGACCCTGAATACAAATACCAAACATTATTCAATTAATTTTCAGATTTTCCAAAACACAAAAATAATTTTTTTGAAGAATGATCTTCATCTTGTTGAGCATAATTGGCATTATTATTGCATGATATCAATCTACACTCTTTTTTTAAAAGTCCACCTATTGAAATGATAGCATTGGATGTTCCTTTTATCAAGTATGCCTCTACCTCTATCTCCTTGAGCACCTCCTCTTCCACTTGTTCCTCTTGAATAATTCTTATTTTTGCCCCTTCCTAAACCTTTATTTTTTTCATTGCTACTGCTAGTGCCATCATTCTTTCAAATTTTCAATTGCTAAGACAAAGCCTTCACATTAATGTTGGTAGAAATATCCCTCAATCTATCCACGTGTGATATAAGAGATCCAACTAGTTGATCATATGCTAGGGTGCCTAAATATTTTCTTTCTTCTATAATAATTGCTACAATTTTCCATCGTAGGGTTAGAGATCTCAATACCTTTCTTTATCATGTGCTCTTGTCTTATAGGTTCACCTAAAGTGGTCATTTTATGAACCACATCCTTGACTCTTACAAAAAATCTCCCACATTCTCAATTTTCATCATCTTCAATTTCTCACATTCTCTTTTCAACTTCTATAGCTTCATAGCCTTAATCTCATCATTGGCATGGTCAGCATCTTTTAGAATCTTCCAGTCGTCATTTTTTGTATCTGCATTAGGAACTCTTGGAAAAGAAAATCTTACAAAGAGTCATGTGAATATAAAATAGATGCATAGCATTTTTCTATTTAGCTTCCTTCTCTCAAGTCCTTTCATTAACATGGACATTATCCTAGTCCTCAGGATCCTTCTAGTCAGATTCAAGAATATGAAAAAATATTTTACCAATTCAAAAGCTCTTTATCTTGATTGACCAATATTGTTAATCAACTCCATCAAACTCTGGAGTTTTTTAATTATTAGCCATGCTAAAAGCTTCACTATCCTGATGCTCTAATACCAATTGTAGAATCCAATGAATAATAGTAGCTAAAAGATAAATGAATAAACCAATACAAATATACAATAAAAGAAGAAAGATTTTTTTTTAAACAGAGAAATATTCTAGGTTTAAAGAAGAATTTTATTTTTACTATGACATTTCTTATTATAAGATATTGCAAAATGCTAGAGACAAACCAAAAACCTATAGAGAATTCAAACTACATTCTGCTGCTCATCATAGAAGTTTGAACTTTTAATAAATTTCCTTTCATTTGGAGGTCTATAGTAGAAGAAAACCTAAATCTCTACTTTAACTCTTCTAACTCCTTGAATTATGAATTAAGTCAATCCTTAAAGACAAAATAAGGCATACAAACAAGTATTTTGATTGAAAGTTTAGGAAGGAAATCCAAAGTTAATATTTGATTATGTGAACATGATATTTGAATAAAAATATGCATTTATTCAGGGAAATATTTTAGAATTATAACTGAAGCATCAGTGTTCAAGGACACTTGCATATTTATAGATATCATTATCCACTACAATTTGAAATCCTTGGCTCACTTGTCTGGGAATCTTTCCCTACATTAGCAAAAGGATTAATCAAAACTTGTTTGTTCTTTTTCTTGGTGGATATTGAATCACATACCATAGTTTGGGGATCTCAAATATCTCTAATCACAAGTTTTCATATCTTCATGAAGACTTTTGTCAATGATAACTCCAACTCCACCATCAAAAGAACTTGTTCCACTACCAACTCTCATGGATGGCTTAAACATTTGAAAAAAAAGGCTTTATTCCTAGGTTAAAAGTGTTAAATAGTCAAAGTTGACTTACCTTTCCAAGATTAATTTCTTCCTTAGTGTATGATGTTTTAGGATGGATCTCCCATCTCTAGTTTGACATAGTTTGAATAAGAATGAATGTTTGCATACAAAATGCTATTTTAGAATCACATGAATTTAAATTTGAAGAGAATCCTTGTTAAAATGAGTTAATTATTAGTTGTGAAGAAGAGATCTTAAACTTCTCAACTTTTTGGTTTCACCATAGTTGTTATGTATTTGTTTGCATAGAATAAGGGGAACTTGTTTTGAAACTTTTTTTGCAAGTAGTAAGTGCAAGCTTTAGTGACTGTAAGTTTTTACTCGATAGGCTTTTATGGGACCTTTGCTCATGACATTTTACTTCTTGGCAAAAAAATGTTTTAAAATAATTAAATTTCAGTCTCTACAAATCAAATCCTACTTTCCATGTTATAAGCTTTCTAGAAGATTCTAATTTATCTTTAATATTTTATGTTTATTTAGGCATAAAATTAGGTAACAACCTATGCAATATAAGCATGGAATTTTTCTTGGAGTTGTATTTCAAGAATAATAGATAATATTTCTATTTAAGTAGTGGGTTTTAAGGCCCAACATTACTTTGCAGAGCTTGCAAGTTTGAATCTCAATCACCAATGTGGCATTATGGTCTCAAAGGGCCTTTAATTTCCTAAGTGTTTTGATTGGATAATTATTATCCTTTTTTAATGTTGATGAATTTAGGGACAAATAGAGAGTGGGTTTTTTTTTTAGGATTTGTGCAACTACATTGTTGATCGATCAAGTGAAAGAATTAATTAATTTTACTTTTTTTATTATTGTTATGTGATCTATGTATGTGTCAATTCAATGAAGATTAATATACATATTAGCATGTATTTGCAATAATGTCATGATTGAAATCCAAGTTCAAATAGATAAGGTCATCCTAGAGGCTACTCACATGCAAGAGCTTTTAGCACATTGGGGAGATGACCCTTGTATGGTTGTCTGTGTGCCACTAGATGCCTTATCACATGATCACACTCCTCATCATAGTCATCAAAGAGGCCAAAGAAGCTCTGCACATCACTCACATACTCCTAAGTTGTAACCTCATCACCACTCTCTTAGTGGCAATTTTGGTGGTTGTTGCCACTCACCCTCACCTACATAGAGGTTGGGATTAGGCTAGTCCCCTAGGGCTCCTCCTATTGCCCCTGATCCAAGTTGGTTGTATGCACATAGAGACCCCAATTGAGCTTTCCCTTAGCTAGACTTATCTATCTCTTCACCCAGGGAAAGGGAGAAAAAGAAACTGGTATTGTTATTGTCACCTCTAATGACAATTGGTTCCCCTTGAGCCAACTAACAACCCCTTAGACTTATGGTGTTTTCATAATAAAGGCCCACCCTCAGTTGGCACTACTCTTGTGGCCTAGGGGCTTTATATATTTTGTTAATGTATTTTTATATGAATAGTTGTCTTATCCAGCTTCATATCAAGTGAACTTGTGTGGTAATCTTGTATCACCCAGCCCCTTTTTTGTGGATATGTATCAATAATATTTAATTAATGGAAAAGGTCTATTCATTAAAAAAATAAATAGTAAATTCTTTTTAATTACTTTTAGAGATATATATGTTTGATTTCTAAATTTTTATTAATTACTATTAATATATGATGTAGATTATAAATTATTTATAAGGTTTTTTTAACTTTCAAAATATATTTAAATACATATTATTTCAAATTTTATTTTATTATTTTCTCCCATTTTTATGACAAAACTATGTGTTCTTTTTATATGAATTATTATTTAATCAAATACACTAGAAAGGTTGTTTAGAAATATATATATTTCCAAATTAATTATACTAATTTGATTGATTTAGAATCAATTATAATAATTTTTCAAATCAACTATTTTGAACAATTAAAATTTTTGAATCCAAATTTATGAAACTTTAAGACATTTCTTTGATCTCAACATAAAATCTATTTCTACTTTTGTCAACATTTTATCTTTTTTATAGATGACTTTAAGAAGAAATAGAATCAATCTATCTATAAGGGTGAGTGAGTAGCCAAGTTGGTGTGAAGGCGAGTCATGAGGCGTAGTGTTAGGCTAATGATCCCAGTGCTACGCATCAACTCCGGTTCGAGTCACACTAGGTTTACCACAAACCCTTTTAGCCAATAGTGGCATGTTGTGATGGTTAAGTGGTTGTGTTGTTATCCTTGCCATCAAGGTTCAAATCTCATGGGGATGAGGTCCCCCATTTGTGGCCTCACTGGTTCATAGCTCCAGGTCAAAGCGTGTACCCGTCTTTAAAAAAAAAAAAGAATCAATCTATCTATCATAAAATCATTCAAAATAATCAGATGAAATATAATTCATATCCAGTGTTTACAGTTATAATTTATTAGGAAAAGAGAACATAAAAATGTGGATAAAGTTAGATAACATATATAATTTTAAATTAGATGTTGGTGATTGTCAAAAGATGTTTTATGGTTATTTTTAAGAATATTATTTAAATTTGAGTTTCTTATGTAAATATTTTATGTCTTGGAGGTATGGTTTTTTGAATGATATTTCATAAAGATAGAACAATAGGGCCCATCTAGTTGTTGGAATAGGAATAGAAAATTTGGAATACATTTTCTATTTTTTTTTTGTTTGGTCAATTGGAATAGGGAATACAGATGCATATTTCAATGTTATCTCTAAAATGAGCTTATAACCATTCCAAAATATAGTTGTTTTTGAAATAGCCATTCCTATTCTCAATATGCATTCATATTCACCATTCCTATGCCTACAACCAAATGGGTCCTAATATTATTTGTTGGAGGATTTGTTATTTATTAATAGTATTTCATATTTTTCATATTAATTTTTCATACCTTTTATTTTTTCCTTGTTATTTTTTAATTAATTTTTCATAACAATATTTTAATTAGAAATTTTTTCTAAATGATAATTTTTTTTTTATTGGTAAAAGGCCATAGTCCTCAATTCCATTACATGAGTGAAAGAAATTACATTTATTCCTACTCACAAGAAGCAATGAATTTAGATCCTCTAGAAATACATTGTCTTTGACTTAGAACATAAGTGTCTTTTAATCCATGAAATTTCCCTTTTATTAAAAAGATCTTGCTATTATTTTTTACTCCCAAGTGCAAATTATTTGGTTTCCATTTCATTTTTCTAGTTTTCTCATCCGTGTAGAGAGTGAGATTCCTGCAATAATAACAAGCTTGGCCAAGATCCTTTTCTAAATGATAATTTTATTAGTACATTAAAAATTAATTTTTAATTTAATTTATGTACATTTAGTTATAGTTTTAAAAATATAAGTAAATACATATTGCTCATCATTCCAAGCACAAAGATTGCAACTACTATCTTTAATAATCTGTTATTTTTAAAATAATTTGTGAAAATATTAAAATAATAAGAAGAACAAAAACAACAAAAAAAATCAAAAAATATTTAATATTTCAATTTAAAAAAATATTCATTCACATAATGTGCTTTGTTTTCTGATTTTTTAGCGTTTAATCTTTAATATTATTATTTATAAACAAAAAAACTTATTTTCTTTCGCTACTTATAATAATTAAAATGCAATGAAGCATGATACTACAATATGACCATGCTTCAAAAAAATGTGCTTGAAATTAGGGAATTAAAAATAAGTTCAATAGAATAACAGTTATAAAATAATATCATAATAAACAATGTATTCAAAATTTGTAAATTGTCATTCAATTCAATTAACCAATTAAAACATATAAATTTAATATAGAAAAAAAATATATACAAAATTGTCATCTAATTTTTAAAAATCCTAACATTTATATAAGAGAAACAAATAAAATAAATTATTATTGATGTATTAGAAGTTGTGTAATAACTTGTTAATATATGAAATTCAAAATATGTCACTACAAAGCCTATAAACACATACTAATAATTCTTACCTTAGAAATTGGAAATTGTTTCAACAAAAATATGGTCCCTACATTATTTCCCATTAAATACATCTTTTGACCTATAAATTTGAACTTTTACATTGTTTGAGGGTCTTTTTATTTTAATGCACAGAAAACTTTGTAGAAAAATAAACTTGGGGGTAGGTGGTCATGTCTCCTTGTAGAAAATTCTATCACATGTAGAATTTTCAATTGCCCACTTTGATAACCCAAGTGGGTGAATTTCAAATATAATGGACATATAAGAAAGGCATCTTCATATTTAAGAAGGTTCCCTAAGTTTCCCTCACTTTGTTAGTGTTTTACAACCACAAGGCAAAAAAATCCCAATTCCAGGATTCTGAAGATAATTCTTGGTCTAAGGGTGAGCTACCTCCTATAATCAACTTAAGAAAACTCCATATCTCAATCCAACATTAACAAAATGTCAGGGATTTTCTACTCTTTAGGCTCTATGAAACCTAGGCAAGTGCACCTTAAGGATGAGATGACTAGATACTTGAAATTTTTTTATAACTCACTCTCTCACTAATATTCTAGTTTCATATTCACCCTTTACAACAAATAACGGTCACAGTTATTCTTGGATTTACAAATAATTCCAAGTTATAGTAGCTAATTATAACACCAAGAGATTCAGTGTAGACTAGTGATGACCAACATTTAAGCTCTTCATATAGTAAAATAAAGATTCATTTGATTTATATTTATGCTCTATGTAACCCTGTGAACTCAATAGTTTGCGTTCTAATTAGAAATCAATGTCTTATCCATTGGTACAAAGAAAATTACACTAGTAAAACTTGATCTATTCAATTGCCTTAGAATTGAAACTATCAATAGTTAACTCTAAATTCTCTTCTTATGAATATCCTCCCATACACCTAGAAAAGCTATCAATTCAATGAAACCAAATATTTTATTCCTTGTATTAAGTGAAATCAATGGTAAAACATAAAACCCATCCAAGCTGTATTAAAATGAAAGAACAATATACATTCATTCCCAAGTTTTCAGACATATGAAATAAGAGACAAAATTTAGAGACACGGATGTTTGCAGAAACTTCTTGTGTATTTAGCTTCCTTGAAAATAATACATTACTAGTATCAATTTCAAAATAACTCAAAATTAGACACCTAATCCTTCCATGTTCTAATTACCCTTAGATGTACAAAGATGAATACATCATAGTATTCACATAGAGACTACTAGACTGACTACAAAAATATCTTAAGACTCAAATTATATAGAATTCAGATGCTTTATGTTGCCTTGAGATCTCATTTATATAGTATGAGATCCAACAAGCTTTAGGCCCTAGAGTAAAAGGATAGTTATTCTTCGGGTAGAAGAAAATAGAAAAAGAAGGTTGTTGTCACAACAAGACAAAAATTATGATTCCCTTTCTTTCTTAAAAAAAAATGTCTCTATTATGAACCTTCTTGTTGTGGGGTCATTTTTGTCACAAATTCTTGTTGTGGAGGGGCTTTGTTTCATGATTGATCTAGATGCATTTTTTGTTCCTTTGACTATCAGATCATTTTATTTGCATGTGGTGAATCAATTTCTGATACTTGAAACTAATTGTGACTCATGGCTCTCCCTCTAGATCATCAGATTGAATTGCCAAACCAATAGTTACAAATGGTTGCTCTCTTGTTATGTCACCAGTTTGAACCTCCATATACATTACTAGAGTTGATTATTCCTCTTTCCTTTCTTATTCTTGATCTAGTGCATCAAGTATTTAGAGTTAATCTAGTTACACATCATCTTCATCTATCTCTTTAGATATTAACTAATTATCTTGAGAAAAATCTACCTTCCACTTGTTGAAAAGTGTATCATCTGGCCAATTGAAGCTCAAAATGTCCCATTGTTTCTTTAGGATATATTCTCCTAATTTTTTGATTTCATCAAAATCCCTTTTGAAAGAATAAAAAAAATCTAAACCTTCACAACTTCCTCAATTGTCCTAGCAAACCATGCATGATCATTTTCATTTATGATTTTATTTAATCTAATGCACATTAAATCATCTAGTTCCTTTGACCATTCTTCTTTGTCCCTCAATATGTCCACAGCCTTAAGTGCATGAAGGAAGAGCCCAAAACTTTGACCAAGATATTTTCAAAAATAATTGATAATTCTCTTATGAAGTACAATTCTCTTATTGTCAAAGTTAGAAAGGCTATTAGTCATATCAAACACTTTTTTTTCTACTTGTTCACAAGAAATACTAATAACCAATCAACATAAAATAGTAATGTCATTATCCTTACTATTATATTTGTTCACAATTGGCTTCAAAATGGCCTCATTACTTTTTAGTCATTCCACACATTCATTAATTTTGATAGTTACTCATAAAATTTAGGCCAACCTATCATATTTTCTAGAGATGTAATTGTGTCTATTATTTTATTTTCATACTAAACACCCATCTCCTCATGCATTGACCATACTTAAGTCTTTTCTTCTTCAAGTTCTTTGGATGTATATATTTGGGGTCCCTCTAGTGTACTTGGAATTTCTATAAGTAGAATTGTGTTGAAAGGTGCAAGTGGAGGACTAGGAGGATAAGTAATCCTTGGTCGACAAGATTCCTCTCCTACTTTTCTTTTCCCCAATTGTTTCTCCATTTGAGAAATTTGTTTTCCATCTAGTGTATTCTATTCCCTCTTTCTTCATATACCTCTAGCAACTTTTCTAATTTATCATTCAACTCTATGAACTTATTTTTGTCTTTAGCTACAACCACAACTGCAAAATTTACCATTTCTTTAGTCATCTGAGAAAATTTTTCACTATCCACCTCATCCATTCTATAAACCATGAGATTGCCCATGTGGTTAGAATTTGAAACCTCTTGAATCCTGCCCTTATCCCTTTTTTGGATGGACCACATTACCAAGGCCCAATTTTCATCACTACATTTTAACCCCTTATGGGCTTGTAAGAATTCTTCCTTAGTCTTAAACTGGGTATCTCTTGCCTTCCTCACTGTGTCAAAAATCATTGCATTGGCAATGTCCCACTCAGGTAATGTCAAAACTCTCAAGTCATTAAGTAACTACCTACCCCCTTATGGGGTTATCTGTGCAAATTCTTCTCTAATTTAAGCTTTGAACCATTCGTCAATTTAAGAGTCCTAGCTATTAGGTTTATCTATTTTAATCATTTTGCATTTTGCCTCAAAATATTTAATGTTTCTTCTCCACAAAACTTAAGTGAATGCCATTGATTTCACAAAAATTTCATCATCTAAAATTTTTTAAGAAGCCTATTCCACTACAAGATATATTTCTTTACCTCTAAAATGTCCCATAGTGAGAGCTAATGTTGGCATAGGGGGCTCTTTAGGCACTCCTTCTTCTATGTCTATTGTGGTTATAATATTGTCCTTCTCACCTCCCATTTTCTTTAACTATTCTATTAGAGAATCTTCATCATCTATAACAAGTGGAGTTTGGGTGGGAAAAAATTCCTCGACTCTAGAAGAACATCCTTGTTTAAATTTCTACCTTTTCATAGAAGGCTAAATAGGTGGACTTTTTGAAAGTGGTCTTTTGTAAAGAGGTACAGGTAATACACTCTTTGTTACCACAAGCCCATTTTTTCTTTGTAATGTATATTGGCCTAGGTTTATAATTAATCTACAAGCCAAACTATTTTCTACCTTGGTGGCCTTGTATGGATAAGTTTGGGTCAAAATCTCCTTCTTTTCATTTAAAGTTTGCATGATCCCAACAAAATTATTCATGAGCACATCTATGTTTGCAACCCATAATTTTTTATCAGCAAGGGGATCATAATCTAGCTCAAAAGCATTTATGAAATCAAGAACCTTGTTATACACTTTCTATTTCTTCTTTCTAACCTCTTGTTCTTGCCATGAAAACTTGTTTCTAACCATATCTTCAAGAAAATAAAAAATGTGCTTCTAGAGTTTGGTTTTTGTTCTTTCCTTGAATATTTCATAAAATCCCTTCGGATCTATAAAGCAAGAATAGGAGTAGACCATTTGGAATTTGTCTAAAAACATTTCTATATGTCTCCATCCCTTCTTGACAAAAACAAAACTATGAATGATTGTAAGTATAGGAAAGAATATACCTTTGGATTTGTCCATTAATTCTCTTTCTTCTAGCAATTATATCTACCATAAGAGTTCAACAATCGCTACCTTTCAAGGCAATTGGTAAGGTAGCACATGTGGTTTCCCAAGGAAACCATATACTCTGAACATTGTGCAAATTGTATATGGGATGATATCTCCCCAATTGTGACTTACCTTCAATCCTTTTGCATAATCCTTTGGTCTACTCAGTTCTAATAATGATTGAGGTATTTTGGGACTATCTTTAGCCAATAAAATCCTCATCTTGGAGGAAAAATATCTATCAAATCTTACAAAACTAGGATTTGTTACCTCCCATGTCATATCAGCACTCCATAGTTGGACTAGTAATCTCTCTCCACCCTTCTCCAATTCCAACTTCATTTCCTTAGAGAAGAAGGGAACCCCTTGATACAAACATATATACATTAACATGGAGTACCAACAAAATGGTTTATCAACTTTAGCCTTAGCTATACCCATTAATTCATTACAAATTTATTTTGCTAAAGAAGTAGAAAAATAAAAAATAGAGCTTATGCCATAATAAAGTGCTTGAGAAATAATAAGAACAATGGATCCTAGAATATGATCCTATTCATTCATTCCCAAAATTATGCAAAGAGAGAAGTACATTTTTTAAGCCCTATGACTGAAAAAAATTATTAGCAATGGTTCTAGGGTAGAAGCATTACTAATGGTAGTGAACCTATCTTGAAAAAATGCTCTTGTAATGGTCCTCCTCTTAGGTATACCCTCTATGCATCATACCTTGACTACATGTCTTCCATATCAATCCTATAATGCACTACATGATTAGGGTTTAATTTGACAATCTCCCTAATTAACTCCAGTGAAACCCTAAACAGATTATCGCCAACATGATTTTTGACTATCCTTATTATTGGATCATATTTCTTTGATGTTATTACAAGTAGGTCATCATCAATGAAAACATTTGGGATAATTAACCTACCAATGTCGAATTCCCATACATTGTTTAGAGGGGTGTCAAGTTTTCTTTCTACAAACCACTTATGAAACATCTCTAAACCCCCAACAGATGTCTTAACATCCCTCAATTAGTTTATTTTATCGTAGAAACCATTACTGATCAATAACCTAGGCTTCTTTAGCATCAATTTTTTCCCCTCGAAAATTCATTTATAGATTGTGGCATTTGTTCTAAAAAATCATGTACAACCATTTTTAGGTAATCTACTTTCCCTAAGAAATCCCTTCATAGAGGCATATAGGAAATATTATATTACTGTGACTATGATTTCTCAATTAACTAGAAGTTTTGATACCTACTTGATTTTCCTTTTTTTTCACTAAAAGTTCTATTGGTAGGAGTTCAAGATTCTTAGAAAATTCACTTTGAGCTCTAAATATTTCCACTCTTTAAGAATTCTATAACCTTGGTGTTCAAAAATGAGAAAATAAAAAAATTTATGGCAAATTTGGTCTAACATGAAGTTGAATTGATCAAAATTAATGCTTCTAATAGTCTTATTTAGGGCGCATCATGAAATTTGAAACCTAGCCATTGATCTCTATTAAATTGGATGATTAAGATTTAAAACAAAAAGGTTGAATTACCCCTTCTTGAAATAGTTCACATGTCATAAAGTCACTTCCCCACTTTCCCTAAAGTTTGAGCATCTCTATAATGCAGGGAACCACCTTTCATTGATCTCCAAATCATCAATGATCATGGAAATTTCATCATTAATGTATTTTAAATAATACTTTGGGCCCATTGAGTGAGACCATTATCCACTTTTTCTTTCACATAACATACGTTACCAAATTTTTAAAAAAATACATTTGGTATGCAATCCATCTTAGCATTACCTGAAAACCTTCAAAGCAACTAACCCCACATGGCCAAATGTCACAAAGGAACTTCTCCACTTTCTCTAAAGTTTGAGTATCTATATAATGTGAGGATGTGTATGTTGGTGATCTTCAAATAATCAATACTTTCACAATATTCTCTTTATTTTAGTCTAGTCATCAACCGTATCCAATGAGATGGCGATAATTTTCCAAAAAATTCTGACAACTTTCCTTTATTGTAGGCCACCAAAGAGGTGACCTCACTAATTCCATGTGACATCAAGGTGTTTCCCCACTTTTTTTAAAGTTCGTTCATCTTTAGAATTTGGAGAAGTGCTTATCATTGATTTTCTCAATGTCTAATGGATAGGAGAGTTGCTTGATCTTACAGTGTTTCAAAAAAGATGAATGGGACCTAGAGAGATAGGTTTCATGATTTTTCTTACTTGCTTTCTCTAAAGTTTGATCATTTTCATAATGTGGAAAAGTGCCTACCATTGATCTTGTCTTCAATCAACTATTGGGAACTAAACCATATCAAGGTTAAAAAACTTTCAAAAGAACCTTGTGCAAGTTAACTTAAAGTAAAACCATGGTTAGAAAAAAAAGTGTTGAAGTAAAAGATTTTCAGGAAAAGATTTACACAAAATTTATGAAATAAAGGTTTTTAAAAGGAATTTAGGGCTTACAAAACCTGCCTACATATTTTTTTTAAAATTGGATCAATGTAGCCCAATTTTTTGAAAACATAGGGAAAATATAATACTAGGATAACATAAAATTAGAGGTTTGAATTTAGGGCAAGAAAAATTGAAACACAAAACCCCTAATTTCAATTAGTGTACTTAGATTTTCACTATAAAATGTAGAAAAGTTTGGATGTGAAAAATGAGGCCAATAGTGGCTTTTTGTTTGGGGATATGCAGATTCATGTGAGCACTCAAAATTCCTGGAAGAAGAAGACCACATACATGAATTTTTTTTACAACTCTAAGAGAGCCACAACATTGGAGAAACATTGTACAAGGAGAAAAAAAGGGCTATACAAAGATATATAGAGATTATTGAAACCCTATACTACTATTCATGGAAAAACAAGTATTTTTTAGTAAAAATACCTCTTCAAGAACTCTCCATGAACTGGCAGCTCAAGAATATCACTAGATATTTCTCTTATATAATATGAGTCTTCACCTTTGTTACCATGTATCTAATAAGGACCAATCCAAAGGGAATCAAATTTTCAATTCTTTCCCTTGTCTTCAAGTCTAGCATTCCATAATAACAGTAACTCTTCTTGCTATAACTTCCTATCAAATGCTTTTCTATCATAAATATATTTCATCTATGCCTGAAGCTTTGCATTTTATGTAGAAGAATCCCTCCTTTTTTCATGTATCTGTAGAATATCATCCATTCCTAGCTACATGTCATCAAAAATGTCCTCATCATATTAGACTTTGATTAATTTATACATATCATTTAAATTTTTTTGACGCTTTCTTTCCTAAATACCATACACTAGATCAAAAGGTGCATAGCTAAAAACCTTTTTCATTGTTACCCTATTTTCCCATAATGCAAAAGTCAATTTGGAATCCCAACCTTTCTTATTTTCTCATAGAATTCTTTTGATGATTTTAAGCATACTTTTGTTGATGGATTTAGATTGACCATTACCTTGGAGATGGTAAGGTGATGATGTAGAATCATTAATGTCATACTTCTTACAAAAAATCTTAAACTCATTTGATCTAATGCACATAGCATTATCAGTATTAATTTTTTGTAGACATTCAAATCTAATAATAATGTTGTTCAATATGAAAGTGATCATTGCTTTTCTTATTGCATTCCTAGAAGGAATTGTGTCTACTCATTTTGTAAAATAATCAATGGCAACAAGTATCCATGAATGCCTTCCATTGGACTTGTTTGGAATTTCTCCTATGAAATCAATGCCCCACTATTGAAAAGATGCTTTCACTTCCACTAGTTTCAAAGGAAAGTTTCTAGAAAAATTCAACTTTCCACTAAATTTTTGGCATGCATCACACTTCCTTACTAATGCCTGAGCATCTTTGAACAAGATAGGTCATCAAAAGACAAATCTAAGGATATTGTGGGCTATTATTTTTTCCATATAATGACCCCCACAAACCCCTTCATCCATATCACTCAAAATCTTCTTTTATTTTTCTTCATTGGTACACTTTAAAAGGACACCTTCCATATCTCTCTACCATAACTAGCCTCTACGAATAATATATTTAATAGCTTGTGACTTCAAAGCACTTTTCTGATTTTTAGTAAATTCTAATGGAGTCTTCATACATTGTAGGTATAATATTACATATTTATACCAATTAAAAGTGGTTTTGTTACATAGATCACCTCTACAACCATTATCTAGCTTGTTAATTTGATTTACCTCAAGATTAGTCTCTACCATCAGCTTGGCAAGACCTTTCCTTTTAACCAATTTAATTATTTGAAAATTAATGTTAAATTCTTGGATTGTGTTGATCCATCTACATCTTCCTCAAATGTCTTGTTTTGAGAAGATGTCTTTCACTACAACATTTGGAACAAATGCAATTATAGTGGCTCCCATTAAGTAACATCTAAATGTTTTCACTACTTTTACCAATGGACATGCCTTCTTTTCATTTATATCATATTTATGTTCTATAGCTTTCAGAGACTTGCTGAAAAATGCAATGGGCTACTCAAATCCTTCTTCATTCTTCTAAAGTAGGACAATAGAAACTATATTAAAACAAGAAAAAGAGAAAATATGCATGGCTTTGGAATAATAAGGAGCTCTCAGAACAAGGGCATCTTTAATGGCTTGTTTTATCTCATTGAATACCATGCTTGGCTCTACATCCCATTTAATTTATAATCCCTTCTTTAACATTTTTGAAATAGGCCTACTTACCTCTGCAAAGTTAGTGACAAATCTTCTAAGAAAAAATGATATGCCCAAAGAATGACTGAATTCCTTTTACATTATTTGGTTTGTGAATTTTATCTATTGCTTCTACTCTGAAGGTCAATTCTAACTCCTTTTCCAAGTAAGTTTCCCAAAAGCTTACTTTTTGTGACAACAAATGCATATTTTTTGAGGTTCAAAGAAATGCCAAACTTTAATCCTCTAATGAAAACTTTCTCTAGATGCATGCAATGATCATTTGCAACCTTTGAATAGGTAGTTAAGTCATCCTAGTATACTACTAAGAATTTATCAATGATATCCTTAAAAGCTACATCCATAGCCCTTTGAGAAGTAGTACCATCATTTTTTAAGCCAAATGGCATTCTATTATAAATATATGTGCCCTAAGGTGTTGTGAATGCAGTCTTATATTGGAAAGATTCCTTAACAACACGTGATTGTATCCTAAGAACACATCTACCATGGACATGAGTTCTAATCTAGTAACCCTTTCTAACATTTCTTCCATATTAGATTGGCCATAATTATCTGTTAATGAAGATATGTTCAAATTTCTAAAATCTACACACAACCTTATATCTCTATTTTTCTTTTGGACAGGGACCAGATCTGATACCCAAGATGAATGTCTCATGGGTTTGATGATGTCAACATCTCTTAACTTTATTATCTCTTCTTGCATCTTGGGTACAAGAGTAGGATTGATTGGCCTTTTCTTTTGTTTGAAGGACTTGGCTCCTTCTTTTAGTGGAACTTCATGCTAAAATGGATCTTCTCTATATGCTTTCAAATTTTTATAAGACCAAGAAAAAACATGCCTATATTTTCTTAATAGACCAATCAACTCTTGTCTAATTTTAGGGGCTAATTTCTTTCCAATAAAAAATTTCTTGGGTACCTTATTAGTCCCTAAATTTATTTCTTCTAGATCTTTGGCATTAGATTCTTTACTTTCTATTTTGGATTTGTCTTCACTATCAAAGATAGTCTACAAGACTACTAATCCCTTTAGGATCTTATTTGTTTTCAACTGCACAACCTCCTATCTCAACAAGTATCTTTTGTTGGAAATACTATAAAAGGGTAAGTTACTGAGAGGGGAGGGGTTAATTAGTAACTTTAAAACTTTTATCATAAATTACCCAATTAATCATTTGCATATATATTATGATCTAATTGCATGCATAAGAAATTGAAAACATGAAAGCATACATAACACTTTGACACATGGATTCGGTGACCCAAAAAACTTTCAAATAGAAAGTAAAATTGGGGTGGGGGTGATACCCACAAACATTAGTATTGCAACATAAATTTGGCCTATTAAGGCTTACATTGATCACCTCTAATGATCTTCCCTGTTAGGAGAAATAAGGATTGCTAGGTCGACCTTGTTAAATGATTTACAAACATACAATGAAGTATGCACTTGGTAAAGAGATTTTCATAAGACTGTTAGGTCTACCTTGTTAAAGGATTTGACTAATCCACCTATTAGGATGAAGTAGTAGCTGATCTCTAATTTGTAACTTGGTTTGTTGTATAAGATTTCTTGTGTGTATAAATCACCCTACTGTGATAGATATATCTTTGTTGCTCCTTATACTTTCGTAGCCTTTGTAATTTGCTCGTTTTGCTCTTCTCTAATTATATTTGATTACATTGCATTCCTTTCTCATAAATTGGATGTGATACAATATATTACATATATACCAATCCAATTACACAATTACAAAGTTAGCCACAATACCAATTTACACAAATATTACAAAATCAGCTCAAATGTGGACACTCGAGTTCTAAAGACTAACTCAATGAGGTTATGATACTTATGATCCATTATCAATGCTTGGCATCATCATGCACTCGATAGATGTAGAAGTTTGGTCCATATTGATCACTTCCAAGTATTCTTGAACTCAGTTTGCATTGGTGACTCAGTAAATACTATGAAACTCATCATATAAACTAAATCTCTTGATTCACACTACATGACTTGGTCAATGCTTCCATTTTGAGCTCGATATAAACTGAATCACTTGGTTAATACATAGTAGCTCAGTTAACACTGAACTCACTATTGGTCTGGTTTTTCACCACCCTTGTTTTGTTGTATTCAGTAGTGAAAAATCCTAAATGTGCACTCCAAGTAATTTGAAATTTGGTCAATAAACCCTAGGCAAAAAATTCACCAAATAACCTTGTGCCTTGCCTTGTTTGGCCCTAGCCTATGAAAATCTTAGGAAGTATCATTTGAAATAATTTTTGGCAAGAAATTTCTATCCTAAAGGTTTATTTACATAAGAATGACCTTTTAAAAAAAAATGATAAACCTTATAGTGCTTGTCTTAATTGCAATTTCTTTCAAGAATCATAGATCCTTTTGAGATCAAGGGTTGAGGCTTGCCCACAATATGGAGATGCAAGGTCTTTAAATATTGTGGGCAAGTGCTTCTTTGACACGTAGCCCTTCCTGATGTTCTAGCCTCAATGCACTGTAAAAGGTTCATGGTTGCTAGAGCTAGTCAGACCTTCTTGCAAAGTTGTCAATGTTCTTGCACACGTTTTGAAATTCCTTCAATATCATAGACTCATTCTTTAATGAAGGTATTATTTTATAGTTCAAATTTTCTAATTGTTGATTTGATAGTCATTAAGGGCTGGCGCTTGACATGGAAATACATAAATTTTAAGCAATGTGGGCAAGCCCCTTAGTGACGCGTGGCACAATGTGACATCATGGGCCTACCTTTCTCAGAAGATAATAATAGCTTGTCTTTTGTGATAGTTTTCAATTGAGTTGGAATACAAAGGAAATGTCTAATTGGTTCATCCAGCTAATGACATACACCAGTTGTGCAAGATTTTCAATTACCATAGATTTAAACAAGATCAATGGAATGCGCTTGCATGCAATATGGAACTGATCGACTTTTAAATAATGTAGGCATGCATCTTGGTGACGCATGGAAAAGTGGGATTGAGCCTTGCAAGGGAATGAATGCTGGAAAGGTTAGATAAAGTAAAGTGTGCTCATTGGTGGAATATGATAGGTATGCCGAGTTGAAAGCGATGATGTCATGGGCACAAAAACTTTAAGTGCTATAGTTAGGTGAGTCAGAGCACACGGATGGAAAGTAGTCATCTCATTGGCCCAAGTGGATGATGCAAGCATGAAAAGAAGATTTTTTTCACATCGTTGATCCTATCCTAATCAATGAAGGATGCTTGCTCACATTAAGAACTTGAATGAAGTTTAAGTAAAGAAGGTATGCACCTTGCAGACATGTGTCCATGATGATGTCTAAATTCTTAAATCAAAAGATTTGGAGGGTATAATCACTGTCACCATTGATCTTTCAAAAATTTAACGACTGACATAATCATGCAATAAGGAAATGCTTGATCAATAAGTAAAGCAAGAATGTGCCAGCTTGACACGTGGAATTAATGACGTCAAGCACCTGCTTGCTCAGAAGAAGAAATGGCACCCGCTGGCCTGGAAGTTGTCAGAAGGTGCAAACTCATATAAAGGCTTCCTATTGGTCAGTATAGCTAACTGGACCTTGTTCAAATATAAATTAATCTAATCATTGATCTTGTCTTGATAAACGAGCAGCTCTTCCCTGCAATTCTAAGGTGCAAGAAATTTAAGAAATGCAGGCAAGCGGTGTTGTGACATGTAGCCTTATTTTTAAATCCATAAAGCTTGTTGCCTTTTAAATCAGAGCTGTCTGATCTAATGAAAATATGCATATATGATTCAAACTTGGTTGCAATTTGGAAGTAACAGTTATAGGAGTTAATATAATTCAGAGTTCCTTCGTGCGACCTTAATGCATCGGTATAACATAAAAAATTGTCATTACTGAATCACAAAGTTGCAGATTTTCTTAGAGCAAAAGGATTTCCAAAGCAAGGGCATAGAATTTCACAGTAGTTTTAGCTAAATTACAAAGAAAATTGCAGAGAAAGAAGGGAAAATTTAGTAGGTAAGTAACCTATAACCATAAGAAATCCAGAATCTACTATGATAAGAGTTTAAAAAATTTAAAAAGATGCCTCCATGGAAGGATATTGTTGGGAAAACTAATTACTTAAAGAAGGTTGTGCATGATGACTTCCTAGAACAATTTCCCTTATCAGCAAATGAAATAACTCAAGGAAGAGAACTCATTCCTAAGAACCCTAGGGTAGTTGTCACTGAGGGTTTCTATGATAGGGACAACTAGGTAAGAGATGCCCAAGTATCTATGGAAGGTTTGCAATTGTTCAAAAAATGGTTTTTATAAAGGAATTTAGATACCCCCATGAGCAATGTCTAGGAATTCGACATTGGAAAATTAAAAATCCCTAAAATTTTCTTTGATGGTGATTTATTGACTAACCTAGCTAAGAAATATGATCCTATTATGAGTTGGGTGAAGAATCATTCTGGAGTGAATCTTTTTTAGGATTTTCCCTGAGCTATTCAGTGAAGTTTTCAACCTTAACCCTAAGAATGCTATACATGAAATCATTGATATGGATTATTTGCAAGTAAGATATGATGCACAAAGAATATACTTGAGGATAGGGCCATTGCATGAGCATGTTGCTAAAGTTGGAACCTTGTCTATGATTACTGCTAGCACACCCAAGCCATTACTAAAAAGAAATTAAACCCTAGGGCTTAGGCATTTTATATTTCTCTTTGTAAAATTTTTGGAATGGATGAAGCCGAGAAGATCCCAAGCTCAATTGTCCTCATAATGGCTCAAAATCTTCAATTTGGGATGAGCACTATTCTAGATTTTGCTACCTTCCTTGCAAAGGAGATTCACAATGCGTTGGTGGGAATAGTAAAGGAAAAAGTGGATAAACCTATCTGTTGGTATTCATTTCTTATGCATATATGCTTGTGGGAGGGATTCACCTTTTTCTCTAAGGTTATGGAACTAGAAACAACTACAAATGGAGAGATGAATCTAGTATAATTGTGGAATGTGGATATGACCTCAGAATCCATAGATGCTAGTTAGGTGAGGTTTGACAAATATTTTGCATCAAAGCTTAGATTACTTTTGAGAAGAGATAGCCCTAGAATTCCACAAGCACTGTTAGAATTGGTTAGACCCAAGGACCATGCAAAAGGGCTACTAGTTAGTCATAATTGGGGGGATATAATTCCCTATAATTTTTCAATAGTAATAAGAGTATATGGCTTCTTTGGAAAGCCTCGTGTGTTGCCATTTCATGTGCCTCTAAAGATAGGAGTAGATGAGCTATTATGGAAAATAGGCACTATAGATGGGAGGGAGTTGCCTAAGAAAGGTACATTTTTTCCAATTGTTACTGTGGCACATGATTTTGTCTTGGTGAGGAAAGGGTGGAAGCATTTGAATTTATTCTTAGATAGATATAACATGGTAGAATATCATGCCATGTTTATTGATCTTGAAGGATTGTATGACCTCTTAAGAGAGAAAATAAAAGCTTCCCACATGGTGCAACAAGTTTACTATCCAAATGATGTGATTAAAAATGTTTTTACTTTGCAAGAGCAAGAATTGAGAAAGGAGAAATGGAAAGTATTTAGCAAAACCCTAGAATTCATTAATACTTTTGACCCCCATTATTATCCATTGAAAGAAAAGAAATCCTGGGGAGCCAAGATGCAGGCATTGATGAATAATTTTGTTGTGATAATACAAGCCATGAATGTGAATAAAGACGCATATGTCAAGGCTTATCCAGACAAGGTTGCAGAGGTATAGAAGAGAATAAATAGTAGAAATATGGTGTCTCTTGGCTAGTATACTTTTTAGAGAAGGGAAGGTTATGTGATGGTTCAAAGTGTGCAACAAGAACCCCTTCATCAAAGGCCAAGATGAGAAAATCCACCTACAAATAGTGCTCCAAAAAGACAAAAGTCAAAGCAAGGGTCTTCTTTCCAAGTGGAGCAATATTCCCTAAGCCAATCTCCAATTAGGATTGATGATGAAAAATCTCTAAGAGAGGAGCTTAGAAAAATTGGTGGAGAGGGAGATGTAATTGTTACCTCCACATATTTGGAGATTGGAGAGCCACGAGAACCACCTACACCTTCCTTGGATTTAACTGTGGCTGATTACCAAGGTAAGGAAATTGATCCACTAGTTACCCAAGCCTCTGAGAAATTTATTAATGATGAAAAATTTTGTGAAATCTAGGGCATTTGCTCAATTTTTATGGAGGCTAAATATAGGGAATTTTGAGAACACTTATGAAAAGATAAAGGTAGAGCAACCTGATAAATCAGACTCCATTATTACAGAAGAGGTAAAGTCTAAATTTTTGAATGATTTTGCTCAATTTACCCCTTAGGCCAAAAGGAAAATAATTAGATAGTCAGGAGTCCTTATTTTGCCTGAATGGGATATAGTGAATGCTATAGTTTTTGATTCAGTAAGGAAACAAAAGGATGTCTAGTTTAAGACTAAGGAATAGATATTATAGGCTCATAGGGGAGTCAAGTTTAGTGATGACCACCATTCCCTTGTTATTTGGTCAATTGAAGAAAGAGACAAGACCAGAATGCAAGAAATCTCCACTACACAACATACTAGTGCATTGACAGTTTTTAGGGCTCGTGAGGTAGGTAGTAAGAAAATAATAGGAATGGCCTCAAAAAATTTTAACTTTGGTAGTATTGTAGCTGGCTAGGAAGAAGATAGATTTTCCCAACTCAATGCTAGATTTGAAGAAGTTTTGAAAGCATATGAGGAAAGGGGTATGCAGATAAAGTCATTGGAAAACAAAGTATCTCAAATGGAGAAGATACTGGGGAAAAGAAAAGTAGAAGAATCTAGCAAACCTAGGATTATATACCCTCCCAGGCCACTTGTTGAACCTTTCAAGTCCACTCCAATTTTTGAAGTACCAGACACCCTAGAAAGGCCATCGTTCTACACTGTAGAGGAATTTGAAGAAGAGAAGAATAAACTGTATGCACTGCATGTAGAACTAAATAATTAGTTTGAGGAGAAAATAAGGTAGGGTATAATGTATTTAGTAGATAAGATTGAGTGGCCATAATTTTTTGATTTGTTATCAAGGATGAATTGAAGAAAAATGAAGCTACATTCAGACCCCTCATGTAGAAATGGACAGAAAGAAATAGAGATATCACTATTATGTGTATATTTGTCATTCAACTACTATGTCATCAAATAGAAAAGATCTTTGATTTGCTTAATAAATTGAAAGGTTTTGATGAGAAACAAGATTCTTTTCAAAAAACATTAATTTTTTTTCCCCAGTATATTACAGAGAAGTTTGATTTATTTCCTTGTGCTTTAAAGACTATTGATAAAGTGAAGGAAAAGGAAGAATGGAAGAGGGAGCTAGATGAACTCTTTTGTGAAAGAATAAATAAGGTTGTAAATGAAATGGGAAATTTTTTATGGGCAATAACAAATGAGGAGTTTGTTAAAGTGAAAATATTCTACAACTCCATCAAAAAATAATTGGTTGATATAGAGGTAGTTGCAAATTCTCTAATAACTATACAAAGGGAGGTTCTAAATTTTGATTGGCTAGATGACACTACTTATAATGAGTGGAAATATAAATTCATGTCTACAGAAAAAATAGAAGGAGATGATGAGGTGGAGGATAATGATAAAGAAGAGGGTACAAAATTAGAAGCCACCTCTATCTTTGATGATAAAGACAAAGAGGATCCTTAGGTGGCAGGAGATGACTCATCACTGTCACATTTGTTGCCCACCTATCTGAAGGAACTTGAACACTAAAGGAATCTAATCATATTGTTTTTGTCTTCCCAAAGGGAATAACAGAAATAGACCCACAAAAGGAATGTTTGATGCATAAGTTTTTTTGTTACTCTCATTTTGTCATTTTTTGATAGGTGTATCTAAATATTTTTTGTAAAGGACACTTGTCATTTTCGCTTACCCTGAAGCTTGTTGCATCTCACACTATATAAGTGAGATTCTAGGGCTAGAGAAAGGGTTTAATTTCTGGTGTTCTAGGTGATATACTTAGTTGTTTTTAGTCCAATATTGGAGCAAGTTTGTGATGTATTTTATTTGTTAGTTCTTGAGAATACATGAATATAGAATGATCCCTATGTTTTTCTTAAGGTCATTCTAAGTTACTACAAATGTATACGATTTTCAAAGAAAATAAATACAAATTATGAGCTGTCCCCATATCAGTTCTTTCTAAATTTTGTCTTCTTTTAGTTACTTAGTTATCTTGAGATTGTATGAGTAAAGGTTGTGCAATTGAATGCAATCTAGTTAGGTTGTATATCTGTTCATCACTGCTATTAGTTCAATGGATTAAGTAAAAGCTTTGATGAATTTGATAAGGTTGCCATAGTAGTAGGAAGGATTTTTTTTGAATGATGAATTCTGATAAGAATTGCCGATAATATTTATTGTAAGGCAACAAATTAGATCAATGGATTTGTAGTAGACTCTGAACCCCGATGGATTAGGCACTGGTCAAATTGATTCAACTGAAAGAGAAATATGTCATAAATGGTTTTCAAATGTAGAATTATTATCAATTTTACTTTTATTTCCTGAAGATCTTCAAAGTTGGTCCGTGCTTGTTTGCATGGAATGTTTTAGCTTTAGTTAGCCACTATTTCTAAGAACACGTGCAGATCTATAGAAGAATTTTGGTTGGATCTATTGCATGGGATGTTTTTATCAAATTGTTGAGAATTATTCATGTATTTGGGGATTTGAGATGAGAATCAAAATGAAAATAAAAAAATTCTCATACAGTGTTTACTAGTCTTGAATCATCCCTGGGTATACCCACCCTAGTTTTCTAGAGTCTAAAGAGTAGAAAACCACCCTTAGTTTTGTTGAAGTTGGGTCCAAATGGTTTGCACGTATAATAGTTAATAGGAATTGGCTAATCCTTAGATAATGTGAGTGATATCATTTTGGTATTCAGCATTTTGTTGCTTAGTATTTTTAAAACACTCACATCACATCAACTATGAGCTCGATAAGCACTACACAACTCAATTTGCACTGATCAACCTGGCATACACTAAGATGCTCAGTTTATACTGTTGATCTTCATATTAGTTGTAACTACTCATCACACAATAAAATTTGTCTAAAGGACTCAATAGCAACTGTAGAACTTGGTAACAAGTGAAATTCTTGGTTAACACTACTAACTATATAATAAGCTCAGTAGATACTTGCATTCTATTATTGAAGTGAGTAGAACTTGAACTTGGGTCAAGCTACAACTGTTGTGCACTCGCCTTGAGATCTTCATCAATCTTAGAAAATTTTTCTTTTATTTCCTTAGTAAAATTTGAAACATCACATAACTTAGCAAAAAGTGATGATACATTAGTACAAGAGGTTTCCAGAGAGCTCAAAATGGCAGAAAGTTGTACTTGGTAAATGGCAATCTATTGAGAAATGTTCTCTTAACACTTTATTCTCTACTTTCTGCATTAACTTGTTCTATACAGCTACATCTTCATTATACTTCTAGATTACTTTTGCCAACTGATATAAAATTGGTCGAGAAGAATCAACCTCTATACCTATAGCCTCTTCCAAAATATTCTTGACATCCTTAATGATTTTAAATTTTGTCTCTTTCCTCTCTTACCCTCTACTACTTGGCTTTCTTTTGGAGAAGTTCACCAAAGTTTTGCATTTGATCTAGATTGAACTTGGAAATGTCCAAATTTGGGATTACAATTTCCTCAAGGTCTATTTCCTCCTCATTTTCTTTGGCCCAAAAAATTTGTGATTAGTTGAGTTTTGATCTCAACTATCCTTGTACTTATTTCTTACTTTCTAGGAATTGAAACAATAGTAGACATAATAGGACTTACCACAAAAATAGATACTACACTTACTGTATAAATACTAGAAGAAATACTTGTAGTAGCCAAAATTGATGTATCCAAAACTATTGTGTCCAAACCTGTTGTCTCAATCATAGTTAAAGAGGGAAGAGTCTAAAGCTTAGTAGATGAAGTGGAGGTCACTTTAGTCAATGTTTTGCTAAGCTAGACTAGTACAAAGATTGATTGGATTTTTGTGTTGTGAGTGGTAGTCACAATCAATCCTTTTGAGGCTGTCTTTGTGCTTGATTTTGTCACTATTTTTCTTGGAGAGTGAGAGAGTGAGGAAATATTTGTTGTAACAATTTTAACTAAGTCATTTTCCTCATCATCTTGTCTTCCTTCCTTGATATCCTCTTACTCCTATTCCTCTTCATCATCAATGTTGCCAAAATGTGTTACCTCTACATCATCTTCCTCTTTATCCTTTTCTTGATCATCTTTATCATCCTTTTTCACTTATGCTGACTAGAATATCACTCAGTTTATGAAGAAAACATATATTCTTCCATGTATTTTTGGCATTCCTCACAACATGCTCAATGTTTTTCATGAGTACTAGACAAGTGTTAAATTTTAAGGTTAAGTTTTTCTTCATTTTTCTTTAAAGATTCCTTAACCTCCTTATTTTTTAAGCTTTGTATAAGCTACCTTAGGGTTTTCACATAGATTTCTTTTACAGTTTGCATGGAAAATTTCCATCTTGCCTTAATCTTATTCATCAAAATATTAGTAATCTGAGAGGTCAGATGGTTAGGTGAGTATTTACACTTACCCATTTTATCCATCACTAGATCTTCAATATGCTTCTATTCTTCTTCAATTTTGGTTTCATACTTTAGTGCCTTAAAATTGGTTATACCAGCCCATGACTCTAGTTCTTTCAATCTATATTAGAAGGTGGGTGGAGCGCTTCTGAATATTATGTCTCTTCCTTCCTTATCATCTTTCTTCCTTGAGGATCTCATGGTGAATACTGTAGTGGATGGCTTGGAAGGCTTAGTAATGATTACCTTGCCCTTTTTCTTCAATGGCTATTCTTCCTCTGAATTCTCTTCATCCTCTACTTCTTTATCCTCACCTTCTCTCTTGGTTAACAAAAGAGTGGTGCTTTTTTTTAACTTGGTAATTCTTTTCTTGCCTTTGTTTATTGCCTGAGGGAGCTTCATTTCTAGTTCTATCCTAGATTTGGCTTCATCATATGTGTCAAAATAAGTAGCCTTGGGATCAATTGGCTCATTTACAGGTGCCTCAATTATATCTTTTGTTTCATCTATGTTGACCTCATATCCTATAGGTTTCACGCATGCAATTCTAGGACTAACTGCCTAAATGTATACCTTATCATTATCTACTGTAAAACAAACACCATCCTTATAATCCTCTACTAATTTTGTGGGGATCTAGAATTTGATATTCATTTTATCCTTGAATGCATCAAAATAATTATCCATTATACTATTATAACTTTCTCCCATCTCAAGAATGCACTCATTAATTTGTTAGAGTACTAGCACATTTTTTCTCCATACAACTAAACCTTTTGATGGAAATAATTTTTGAACACAAAAGAATAAACATGTTAATAGAGAGACAAACTTACATGGGCTGTTCTTTTATGTTATGATGATTTCCATGTTTTTGTTGAATTGATTCAATAGTAGCTTGGCAAGGTCAAGAGAAAGATTTTTCTTGACTACCTTGTATGCTAGATCTATAGCTTCACATGACACACTATTTAATTTTCTCAAACTATAGATTTTGTGTACAATGATATGAATACTGAACTTCAATTCCATGTTAGTGACACTACTAATTTGTATACCTCTTATATTCCATTCTGCTAGGGATTTCTTCTCCAGTTCATCAAGACCTAGGGTTTTGGTTATTTTAGCTTTAGCCAATATTGGGAGACTAGTGATTCTATGAATCATCTTCTTCGTGATCAAAATTGGTTGTTCTAACCATAACTATCCATTGTGCACTTAATTGAGAATAAACATAATCCATTTCACTTAGAACTCATGGGGCATGTGAGGAATATGGGTTAATCATTTAGTCTCAAGATGTTGGTGCTTGAGTTTCAAAATGTCATTCACAGATAATTTTTCTAGGGCTTTGTCCATTTCCAAAGTACCAATATCTTGAATTGTGCATTTAAAATGAGAACTAATGTCATTAATCAATAATACCTTGGGAGGGATTTGCGATTGCACTGCACTCAGATCTAGGGTTTCAATGATTATAGAAGTGAGCTTAAAGTTTTCTGCTTTCCATTATACACCATGAACCAACATGTCTAATCATCATTTTACCATGTTTTTTTTGGATGCCATCTTCACTCAGTAGGGTTTGAGAGAATTCAAAATATTTCGGTAACAATTCATTGAAATCACTTGAATGCACTTGAAGATCACTCTATACAATTTTCTCTCAAAAATTCATCATAAAAATGACTTTGATTTAATTCCTTTTATCAATTTCTTTCATAAATGTTTGGTACAAATAGTAGGTCAAATTGATAGATTGTCATCCACTTCACTTGCATTGATTACTCAATAGAGTCTTTCATCATTTAATAACCACATAAAATTTAGTTACTCCTAACCTCACTCAGTAACGAAAGTAACTTGGTAGTAACTAGTACATTTTTACTTGGTGGTCCCTTTGTATCTTGAATACTGATATGGATCTTTTTTCCTTTCAATTGGAACTAATTTGGATGTCTTCTTTAGTATCACAGTAAATGGTGGAGTCACCCAATTCTTGAGTGACCTATTCATCATTGTTCAGACTTGCATTCTCGAAAGACTTTGGAACCCATTGTTGCCTCATCTATTTTCTAATGTTATCATCCTTTTCCTTCTTTTCATCTTTAATTCTTCTAGTATTCATATAGTTCTTGGAAAGATGACCAAGTTATGTACAAATGAAACATCTTTTAGAAGTATCTTTTTTCTTCATGTGATGCTTTACACAATTCACTCCAATGTTTCCAAATTCTCCATAGTAATAACATCTGCACCAAATGTTTAGTCCCAACCAAATATAGCTTTCACAATTTGTTTTTCAAGATTCAATATCTTGGTTTTGCATTCTAATGACTTGTGTCCATGCTTCTTACATTTGTGACATTTACCTTCAAATTTTGGTTTCTCTTTGCATTCATTAGCCTTATGACCCTGTTGGTTGCAATTGTAGCATTCTCCATTGAATTTTACTTTCCCATTGCTCCAACATTTCTTCAATGTATGACCTATCTTACCATAGTGATTGCAAGTAGGTCTTTAAATCTTTTGTGCTCCTTGCTTGGAAGATTCACCTTCTTTTGTATATCCAATTTGTAATTTTCCCTTTTGTCTATGGAGATTTTTCTCATTCAACTGATTCATGTCTACCTAAGGCTTCATCATTCTTTCATTAATTTTGCTTTCAAAATTTAGTTCATTCTACAATCTTTCATTTTTTTATCTTAGGTTCATGATTTCTTTATTTGCATTAGTGAGATGACTAATGAAGTCAGCCTGTTGAAGGGATAAATGATGAATCTCATTATATTTTCCTTCCATTTTTTATTTTATCTTATTTTTCTCTTCCATGACTTCACATAGCCTTACTGACTAAATTTCTTGTTCTCTTCTTAGTTTTCTTACTTCTTCTTGCAGAGAACCATTCTTTTCTAGGAGTTTTTTTATTGCTTCATTTGAGTTGCTTGTTGGACAAAGGTCTTTAATCATTTCTTTAGAGTAGAGATGATCATTCATTTGAATTGGAAGATCTTTTCTCCTTTTTAGGGATTGAGAGAGTTGCTCCTTTTCTTTCTTGAGCTAGGCAATAGTCATTTCCAAATCTAGCTTCTCATTATCAATAGCCTTGTCAAGTCTGAATATCTCCACAACCTTTGACCTTTTCTCAAGTTGTTAAGCTTTCTCTGAGAACCACAAAGCTCTAACACCAATTTTTGGAAATATTATAAGAGGATAAGTTACTAAGAGGGGAGGGGTGAATCAGTAACTTAAAAATTTTTATCATTAATTACCCAATTAATCCTTTGCATATATATTCTTATTTAATTGCATGCATAAAAACTTAAAACATGAAAGCATACATAACACTTTCACAAATAGATTTGGTGACATAGAAACCTTTTAAATAGAAAGTAAAATTTTTGTGGGATGATACCCACAAACTTTAGTACGATAGCATAAAGTTGGCCTATTAATGCTTACATCGATCACTTCTAATGATTTGTCCTATTAGGAACAATAAGGACTGCTAGGTCCACCTTGTTAAATGATTTACAAAATTAAAATGAAGTATGCACTCAGTAAAGAGATTTGCATAAGATTGTTAGATCTTCCTTGTTAAAGGATTTGACTGATCCACCTATTAGGATAAAGTAGTAGCTGATCTTTGATCTACAACTTGGTTTGATGTATGAGATTTGTTGTGTGTATAATCACCTTGTTGTGATAGATATATCTCTATTGCTCCTTATACTATTATAGCCTTTGTAATTCACTCTTTCTACTCTTCTTTGATTATATTTGATTACATTGTACTCTTTTCTCATACATTGTATGTAATACAATATATTACATATATACCAATCCAATTACACAATTACAAAGTCAGCCACAATACCAATTAACACAAATATTACAAAGTTAGCTCAAATGTAGACACTTGGGTTTTGAAGATTGACTCAGTGAGGTTCTGATACTTACAATCCACTATCAATGTTTGGCATTGTCATGCACTTGGTAGACCTAGAAGCTCAATCCGTATTGAGCACTTCCATGTATTCTTGAACTTAGTCTACATTGCTGACTCGATGAATACTATGAAACTTGGCATATAAACTAATTCACTTGATTCACACTGCAAGGCTTGGTCAACGCTTCCATTTTGAGCTCGATATAAACTAAATCACTTGGTTAATACTAACTATCTTGGTTAACACTAGACTCGCATCACATCAACTGTGAACTCGGTAAGCACTGCATAACACGATTTGCACTGCTAAACTCAGCATACATTGAGATGCTTAGTTTACACTGTTGATCTTTATAGTATTTGTAACTTCTCAATGCACACTAAAATTTATCCAAAGGACTTAGTAGCAACTGTAGAACTTGATAACAACTGGAGTGCTTGGTTAACACTATTAACTGTACAATAGTCTTGGTAGATATTTACAATCTAAATAAGTATTTGTCATTAATAACAAACATGACCTATATGTCAACATCTTTTCCATCAACATTTTCAACATAAGCTACACAAACAATTTCTTGTCTCCAAAATTTCTCATCACAATTCAAAAAATTAATTTTATTTTTGTCTTGTTCAAAGACTTGCCAATTTTGGACATCATTAGGAACTAATGGCTTGTTATGTAGTTCAATTTGTCAAACACTAGCAACAGATATATCTTGAGTCTTAATGGCTACATTAGTTAAAATATTGGCCATCTTATTATTACTTCTTCCCATCCAAGAGATGCCAAAGGCATCAAACAATTCAATTTGGTCCCAAACAATATTCTTGTACTACTTCAACCTTTTGTTCTTATATGCATGTCTCTCCTACTTGTGAGACAACTAACTCAGAATCACCAACAACATGCAACTCTTAGTTCTAGTAAGATTGGTTCATATCAACAATGTTATTGGTACATAAAATTTTTAGGGTAAATGAGTATTTGAATGTATTCTTTTCTAGAGATATGAAAACTACCCCATCTCTTGGAACTTCCTTCAAACTTGCTCCATCAAAATACATAGTCCAAACATTTGGTGAATCTATGTGGCATGATACCTCTTGTGCAATCACTAGTGGAAGCTTCTCAACTTCTTCAATAATCAATTCAGCCCTAAATGCATTGGTGTCTATGTCTAAGAACCATGTTGCATCCTTGTCTATACTATCTTCAAAAATATAATTAACCCTTGGTTCTTTGTCTAGCTTAATAACCTTGTTACCTATAGGAAAAGTGGCATATGATATGTCATATTGTAGGCTACCTCCCATTGCAGCACTCCATTTTCTAGAGAGTAGCATTCCATAGAAGGAGGAATATCAGCTACAAGCACTATCATAGTTAGCTCTACATCAAGATAAGCTACTAGTTTGAAAGGAAATGAATTAATAGTACCTATAATAGGCACTTTTCTTGCATCCATGGCCCTACACCTATCTCATTTTCCATATACCTCTAAACCCAGGGATTCCATGACTTCAAAAGGTATTATGGTATTAGATGCTCCTTAATCTATAATAAAATTCTTTTAAAGTTCAACCATTTATGACTAGACTAAGAAAAAATGGATCAATATCCTACAAGTGGGTTACATATGAATTGTCTAAATACGTTTGATGTATTTGTGACATAATTCTAATATAACTAGACTTTATTGTATGGTTTTTTGCTCAACAATATTGGTATTACCTATCCCACCCAACCAAGCTAAAGCCTTATTCTCATGCTCCTCTATTCCAAATAATTCAAAAAAAAAGGAACTTTTATGGTTATTTGAGACAACATAGATATCATATCAACTAGATCATAGATAATAGATTTCATAAAAATACCTAGAGCTTAGAGTGTTTAAAAAGAAGACATTGCTACTTGCTTGGTGGGGTCAAATTCTGACTTCTTTTCCTGAACAATGACCTTAACTATTTCAACTATTTGAAATTGTACTTTCTTCTTGGGATCCCATTTCTTATTTTTACCATTCTTAACCTTTGTGGTCACTATGCTATCCTTTTTACTATCATTTGTCATCTTGCGAGTAATATCTTTATTAAATATGTCAGATGGCTTACTAGTATCACTATTGACATTTATGTTTTTGAGATTTTAATTACTATGAACTTAAGATATCATTTTTACTATAATTCTATCAATTTACTCTTTAGAAGGATTTCTTAAATTTATGTGACCAACATTTGAAGATGTAGTGCAAACCCTGTCTTCATCACAAATTTCATTATTTGAGAACACTTGTTGACAATGTAAGTTCTAGACATTTCTCTGATCATCAACATCATTTTCATGTTCTTCTAAATTAGAATCCTCATAATCATCACATAAATTGACCATGTTGCAACTTGTATCCTCATGACCCTTTACTCCTTCTTCTCCCTCTTCACTTTTTGCATTCTAATTTGCAACAAAATATTGAGCTAGTGCATAATAGTCAAGTGAATGAGGATCTTACACCATGGTACATCATTAGTCATATTGACTAAATTTCTTTGTAGAAGGTTAGGGGTACCTTTCTCCTTAGTATTTTGGGGAGGACTGGGAATAGGTTTATCATCTTTCCACTGAGTAGTATATGGGTAATTTTGCATTCTTGGCTACCTATTATAATCGCTATTGAACTAAGGCTTATCACCACTATTCTATTTATTAGCACTACTTTCTGGTGGATTCATGTTTTTTAGAAAATGTACCACTTGATGCATGGTATCCTCTTTGGGCTTGTTACTTGCAATAGGTTTATCAGTTTCTTTTTTATTTTTCCTTGGGTTGAACAATTCAGGATTATCCCTTCTCCATAGCTTATCAGAGGCCTTTCTATTTTTTTCAATATTAATTACCATCTTATAAGCATCTCTTAGTATTTTAGGATCTTTTCCCCTTAATATGTATGTCATATTGTTATCTAAAGCATTGAAATAGGTAGTAAGAATATCATTTGAACATTAAGTCTCACTACTCAGAACAACTTATACATACCTTTCTAAAATCAATCATGCAAATCAAAAGTGGAGTCATTCTGATTCTTTCTAATATTGTTGAATTCATTTGACACAAAACCAACATTAGTGTTGTCTCCATATTGTTCCTTAAAAAACATTTCCAAGTCATTTAATGAACTAATTTTTCCATCTAGTAACCTCCTAAACTAGTCCTTTCCATCTTTAGTCAATGAATGCATAGACCACTTAATGACCATATCTTCATGCTCCACTTCATAATCATTGAACATATCTACAAATATCCTTAGGTGTTCTTTAGTAGCAATAGCATTATTTCCTAAAAACTTTAAAACCTTCTCTCTAAGATCAAAATATATAGGATGTGGGAAACTAGAGATACCTAGAAATGACATCTATCTATATTTCTCCATGTATATGGTCTTTTTCTAAAAATCGACAACATTTGATGTGATTACTGTATTTGCTTATTTTTGAACAAGGCTTTGAGGTTGTTGTATTTTTTGAACCATAAGGATTTGAGTATTAGGGTAGAATATGAGGCAAGGGATGATTGAGACACATTTGGCTTGTAACTATGGGTCCACAAGTGGGAATAGAAGTTGTAGCTTGAGTGGACATTTCAGGCCATGAAGCTAGAGTGGAGTTAGACTTAATAAACTAGATTTTCCTTTTGGTCTCCACTACCTATGCTCTATTCTCAGCTTTTTCAAGCTTCTTTGTTAAATCTTTCCTCTCCTTTGTATCTTTTTCTAGATCCAAAACTAATTTAGACAGAAGAGGATTTGTAGACTTCTTTAAGATAGATTGAGTTTCATTTATTTGAATACATGTATCTTTTTTCTTTCCTTTATCAGTGGGTTTTATAGTCAGATCTATGAGGTCTAGGTGAATAGGTGTGTAGGGTTGGACCTAAGATATGACAAGTTCTTGTCTCTAGTTTGCAATTTTTTCTTATCCCTAAACATTGGATCTTAGATTGTCTATATCTTCAAAAATATCAACATGTACAATAGAAGTTCTTTCTTCTAATTTCTTGTTCTACTCTTTCAAAGTAGCCATCCTTCTAAGAAATTTATCTCTCTCAATGAGAGCATTCATGGTAGCCTTCTCTTTTTCTTTCTCCAAATGAATGTGTTTTCCATCCTCTTCTGCAACCAGTTTCTAAAGGACTTCAATCTCTTAATACACTTCTTTGGGGTCTACAAAAGTTTCTTCTGAACAACCTAGATCATCCAAATCTATGATGTTTGCTTCTACATATGGAACTTTCTTAGGATTGAAAACCATTTCCATATCATTCATATATCTAGATCTATGATTCATTTCTTTTATCATGTCTAGTCTAAAAAGCACATCCACTACTAAACGTACATTCTTATCATGACACACTCTTTCACTCTACAATGACATCCTAAACATTCCTCCTAAGAGCCTTGTCATTTTTTATTTAGAGTTCAATGAAGATGACTCTCTCTCTACCATAGCTTGGTATTGAGAGTTCATTGATATACTACATCTGGGTTTCCAATTAGATTTGGATTTACTTTCTTTTTGTTTTTATTTCTCCTACCTACTAGAGGTAAGTCAATATATAATGTTACTTCTAGATTGTCTTGTGTAAAGTCTTGTGTACTTTACTTTTTCTCTTGTCTACCATTTGTAGAAATCACTTGTAAATAAGCACTAGGTTCAAAATCTTGACTAAGCTACCACCCTAAATAGGTAAAAATAATATGAAATGGCTCTGGAAACTAAGGAAAAAAATATCATGAGAAAGTAAATCTAACACAAAATAGGTCAATTAGAAAGACATTTTTGGAACTACAAGTCTTGCTTGGTAGATAAGATACTTTGCAAGGATGGGATACATCTATGTGCTCCTATGGTATTGGGAAAATTGTAAATTCTCAAGGTTTGTAACTATAAAATTCCAATACAAATAGGATAAATATTTAATTGAAATTAAAGACAAAAATATAATAGTACCAGTGGAGACTGCAGTACTTTTTTCATTCATCAACATGTGTTGAACAACTCCCTAGAAAAATCACCATTTTGTTAGTGTTTTAAAACTACCAAGAAACAAAATCTAAATACCAAGATTTGAAAGATAATTATCAGTCTAAGGGTTAGCTACCTCCTATAATCAACTTAAGAAAACTTCAGATCTAAACCCAACATTAACAAAATCTCAAGGATTTTATACTCTTTAGGCTCTACAAAACATAGGCAAGTGCACCTTAAGGATGAGATGGCTATATACTTGAAATTTCTTTATAATTCACTCTCTCACTGATATTCTATTTTCATATTCACCTTTTAGAATAGATAATAGTCACAATTCTTCTTAGGTTTACAAATAATTCTACATTATAGCAACTAATTGTAATACTTAGAGATTCATTGTAGACATGTTATGACTGACATTTAAGTTGTGCATACAATAAAATAAATATTGATTTGATTAATATTTCTGATCTTTGTAAGCCCATGAACTCAACATTTTGTATCCTAATTAGTGATCAGTGCCTTATCCATTGGTATAAAATAAATCACACTAGTAAAACATGGTCTATTCAATTTCCTTACAATTGAAACTATCAGCAGTTAACTCTAAATTATCTTCTTAATATCCTCCCATAAACCTAGAAAAAATATCAGTTAAATGAAATCATTTATTTAACTTCTTGAATTAAGAGAAATCAGTGACCAGACATACAACCCATCCAAGCTACATTAAAATGAAAGAACATTATCCATTCATTCCCAAGTTTTCAGACATATGAAATAGGAGAGAAAATTCAGATACAAATGTATGAAGAAACTTCCCTTCTATTTATCTTCCTTGAAAATAATACATTACTAGTATCAAGTTAAAAATAACTCAACATTAGACACCTAATCCTTCCATGTTCTAATTAGTCTCAGATGTGCAAAGATGAATGCATCATAAAATTCACATACAGACTACTATAATGCTTTCACAAATATCCTAAGACTCAAATTATACAAAATTCATATGCTTTGTCTAGCCTTGGGATCTCATTTATATAGTATGAGATGCAAGAAGCTTCAAAACCTAGACAAAAATGACAGTTATCCTTAAGATAAAAGAAAAGGAAAAAGAAAAAGGTTGGTATCACAATAAGACAAAAATTGTGATTCCCTTTCTTTCTTACAACAAAATGTCTATATCATGAATCTTCTTGTGGTGGGGCCACTTCTATTGTAGCTTCTTGTAGTTGAGGGGATTTTCTTGATGATTAGTCTAGATGCATGTGTTCTCCCTCTAACTATGTGACAATTTTATTTGCATGTGGTGTATCGAGTTCTAATATCTAAAAAATGATTTTGACTCATGGATGTTCCTCCAAATCATTAGATTGAACTACCAAATCAAGAGCTACTAATGGTTGCTCTCTTGGTAAGTCACCAATTTCAACCTCTATATTTGTTACTATAGTTTTTTGTTCCTCTTTCTTTTTTTCTTCTTGATTCAATGCATCAATTATCTCTAGGTCATTTGGGTCCACATCATCTTCATCGGTCTCTTCAGATATTAACTAATTTTCTTGAGAAAGATCTATCATCTACTTTTAACAAGTGTATCGTCTAGCCAATTGAAGCTCAAAATCTCTTCTAGTTTCTTTAGGATATCTTGTCCTAATTTTTAAATTATATCAAAATCCCTTTTGAAAGAATCAAAAAAGATTTGAACCTTCACAACTTGCTCAGTTGTCCTAGTGAACCATGTGTGATCTTTTTTTAGTTATGATTTTATTTAATCTAAAGGACATTACATCATCTAGTTCCTTAGCCCATTCTTCTTTGTCCTTCAATGTATCCATAGCCTTAAGTGCATGAGGGAAAAGCCCTAAACTTTCACGAAGATTTTTTTTTTTAAAATTGATAATTCTTCTTTCAAGCATGATTCTCTTATTGTCAAAGTTTGAAAGGCCATTAGCCATATCAAATGTTTTTTCTACTTGTTCATGAGAGAGACTAATAATTGAATAGCATAAAATAGTAATTTCATTGTCCCTTCTATTCTATTTTTAAATAGTTGGCTTCAAAATGGCCTTCTTATTTTTCAGCTCATTCCACACATTCATTAATTTTGATAGTTCCTCAAAAAATTCAAGCCAAACTATCATGTTTACCAGATGCATATTTGTATCTCTTATTTTATTTTCATATTGAATACCCAGTTCTACATGTATCAATGATAGATTAGTCTTTTCATCTTCAAGTTCTTCACTTGTATATATTTGTAGTCCCTATGGTGTACTTGCCATTTCTATTAATAGAATTGTGTTGAAAGGTGCAATTGGAGGATGAGGAGGATAAGTAATCCTTTGTTGACTAAATTCCTCTCCTACTTTTCTTTTCCCCAACTGTTTCTCCATTTGAGCAATCATTTTTTCCATTTAGTGTATTTTATTCCCTCATTATTCATATTCCCCCAGCAACTTTTCAAATTTAGCATTGAACTCTAGCAACTTATTTTTGTCTTTAGCTACAACCATAGCTCCAAAGTTTACCATTTCTTTAGTCATCTGAGAAAATTTTTCACTAGCCACCTTATCCACTCTGTAAACCATGAGACTGCTTGTCTGTTTAGAATCTAAAACCTCTTGAATCCTAGCTTTTTCTCTTTTTTGGATGGACCACATTACCAAATCTAATGGTCATCACTATATTTTAACCACTTATGATCTTGTAAGACTTCTTCATCAGTATTAAACTAGGTGTCTTTTGCCTTCCTTACTATGTAAAATATCATTGCATTGGCAATGTCCCACTCAAGTAATATCAAAACTCTTGAGTCCTTTAGCAATAGCCTACCCTCTTTAGGGGTTACCTATGAAAACTTTTTTATAAGGTTAGCTTTGACTCATTCTTCAATTTTAGATTCTTGCCTATTAGGTTGCTTTATTTTTTAATCATTTTGCATTTTTCCTTAAAATTGTTAATGTTTCTTCTCCAAAATAACTAAGTGAAGGCCCTAGATTCCACAAAAAATTCATCATCTAATAATTTTTATTCAAGCCTCTTCTACTACAAGATATATTTCTTTACCTCTAAAATCTCCCATATTGAGAGCTAATGTTGGTATAGGGGACTCTTCAGGCACTCCTTTTCTATGTTTGTTGTGGTTATAATAATGTCCTTCTCACCTCCCATTTTCTTTAATAGATCTCTTAGAGAATCTTCATCATTTATATGGAGTGGATTTTGGGTGGCAGAATCTTCTTCAACACTAGAAGAATATCCTTATTTGAATTTATGTCATTTTTCACAAGGATCAGTAGGTGGAATTTCTGAAAATAGTCTTTTATAAAGAGGCACAGGCAATGCACTCTTTACTACCACATACATAGTTTTTGTTTGTAATGCATATTGACTTGGGTTTATAATTAATCTACTAGCCAATTTATTTTCTACCTCAGTGGCCTTATCTAGATAAATTTGGGTCAAAATATCTTCCTTTTCATTTAAAGTTTGTATGATCCCAACAACTTTATTAATAAGCATATATATTTTTGCACCACATAATTTTTTATTAGCAAGGAGATCATAATCTGGATCAAAAGCATTTATGAAATCAAGAACATTGTTATACACTTTCCATTTCTCCTTTCTAAACTCTTCTTCATGTAATAAAAACATGTTTCTAACAATATCTTTAGTGGAATAATTAATGTACTTCTGCACTTTGGCTTTTGGTCTTTACCTAAAATTTTCATAAAATCAGTTTGGGTCTATCAAGTGAGAATAGGATTGGGCTATCTAGTATTTGTCTAAAATATTTTCTATATGTCTTAATCTGTTCCTAGCGAAAAAAAAATTATGAATGACAATAATTTGAGGAAAGGATGTACCTTTGAATTTTCCCAATAATTATCTTTCTTCTAGTAATCCTATCTACCATAAGAGTTCAACAATCCCTACCTTTAAAGGCACCTAGTATGGCAGTACATGTGGTTTCCTAAGGAAACCATATACTCTGAACATTGTAGAAACTACATATGGGATGATATCTCCCCAATTTTGACTTACCTTCAATCATTTTTCATAATCCTTTGGTCTAATCAGTTCTAATAATGATTGAGGTAATTTAGAAATATCTCTGGCAAATAAAATCCGCATCTTGGAATCATAATATCTGTTAAATCTTTAAAAACTAGCATTTTTTTACCTCCCATGTCATATTGGCACTCCATAGTTGGAATGCTAATATGTCTTTATCCTTCTCCAATTCCAAATTCATTTCTTTAGAGAAGAAGGTAACGCATAAAGTACGAGCAGAATGGTTTATCAACTTTAGCCTTAGCTATACCCATTATTCCATTATGAATTTATTCTTCTAAAAAAGTAGAAAAATAAAAAATAAAGATCATGCCATACTGAAGTGTTTGAGAAATTACAAGAATAATGGATCCTTGAATGTGATCTCATCCATCCATTCCCAAATTTCTGCAAAGAGAGAAGCATAGTGCCTAAGCCCTAGGATTGAAAACATTTCTTAGGAATGGTTCTAGGGTAGAAATAGTTACTAATAACAATGTACCTATCTTGACAAAATTCTCCTATAATGGTCCTCCTCTTAGGTATACCCTCTGTGCATCATACCTTGATTGCAAGTCTTCTATATCAATTTTTTCATGCACTGCATGATTAGGGTTTAATTTGAAATCCTCACTAATTAAATCTAATGAGTCCCTAAATAGATTATTTCTAGGATGACTTTTGACTATACTTGCTATTGGATCATATTTATTTGACATTATTGCAAGCAGGTCATCATCAAAGAAAACACCTAGGACAAATAGCATGCCAATGTCAAATTCCCATGCATAGTTTAGAGGGATTTTGAGTTTTCTTTCTACAAACCACTTACAGAATAGCTCTAAACCCCCAATGGATGTCTTAGCATCCCTCAACCAATTTTCTTTGTTGTAGAAACCCTCGCTGATCAATAACCTAGGGTTCTTTGGTATCAATTATTTTCCCCTTGAAAATTCATTTATAAATTCTAGCATTTTATTTTTAAAACCATCGTATAAAACCCTTTTTAGTAATCTAATTTCATTGAAAAATCCCTTTTGGGAGGCATTTTGAAAATATTATCTTACTATGACTATGATTTCCCAATTAACCATGAGTTTTGATACCTACTCAATTTTCTTGTTTGTTTCACTAAAAAATCTATTGGTAGTAATTCGTGATTCATAGAAAATGAACTTTGAGCTTTGGATATTTCTTCTCTCTTAGAATTTTGTAACCTTGGTGTTCAATCATGAGAAAATTAGAAATTTAATGGAAAATTTGGTCTCCCACAAAGTTGCATTGATCGGAATTAATGCTTATAATAGTCATATTTAGATCATGATGTGAAATTTGAAACCCAACCATTGATCTCCATCAAATTGGACAATTAAGCTTTAAAACAAAATGGCTTCATTACCATTTTTTGAAATAGGCCATATGTCACAAAGTTGGTTCCCCACTTTCTCTAAATTTTGAGCATCTCTATAATGCAAGGAAGCGCCTGTCATTGATCTCCAAATAATTGATGATCATGAAAATTTCACATCATTAATGTATTTGCAATAATATTTTGGGCCCATTGAGCCAAATCATTATACACCTACACTTACATCTAACATAACTTAGCGAATCAAAATAATACATTCCGTATGTAATCCATTTCAACATTACCTGGCAACCTTCGAAGCAACTGATTCCACATAACCACATGTCACAAATTTGCTTTAAAATATTTTTGGGAAAATATTTTAAAATATTTGCAAAAAAAAATGAAATAAAGTACTTCTAAGGGCATCTAGGGTTCACAAAAACTTCCCACTTATTTTTAAAAAAATTGGACCAATGCAACCCTATTTTTTGAAAATATAAGGCACAAATAATAGCAAGATAACATGAAGTTAGAGGTTTTAATTTAGAGAGAAAAAAAAAAAGTTGAAACACACAACCCCTAATTTCAATAAATTTACATGGATTTTCACTATAAAATGCACAAAAAATTGTAAATCAAAAAACCAAGCCAACAATATTAGTGAGAACAAAGTAAACATATGTAATATTTGTTAATTTTAATGAAAATATTTTCCTTGTGTACTATTTCAGCTATTCAAATAGTTTTAGCACATTCAGTGCTTCTTGAAAGAAAATTACTAATACACAAATTTATACAAAGGTTTAGTTTCAATTTATACAAATTCACAAAAAAGGGCTAGGCAATACAAGATCACATCGTGAGAGTTCACATGGCCGAAGCTGGAATCAACAACTATTCATCAAAAAAAATTAAGTAGTCCCTCATGCTTCTAGAGTAGTGCTAGCTGAGGCAGGTGGATCATCATGATCATGATAACCCTAGTCATCCCTAGGATTGGCATACAGATTGGAAAGATTCCAGCCATCAATAGCATCTTCAAGGGCCTTTCTTTATCTTTATCATCCATCTATGGGCGAGAAATAGCTAAATTTAGGAAAAAGGGTCAGTTGCTAAAAGTAATAAGGGCACCAAGAGGGGAAGCCACTAGACCCAAGGACCAACCAAACCCATAGTGAGGTAGAGATGTGGAGTGGCACCACAAACCATCATTTCCACCACTATGAGAGTGGTATTGAGGAGCTTGAAAGTATGGTGTGTATGAGCCACAAGTAGAAGAGTGGTACCCCTGAAGATGACCCTTGGATGGTTATGGTCACTCAAGGCATTAAGAGGCTCTCTAACAAACATACATGGTCCATTACCCTAGTGATTGAGTATCTCCTAAAGTTGGTCCACCTCTAGAGCCACTTTGTTTCTTTGGACCTAAATCTACAACATTACATTATTACAAATACATGCTTTAGTGTACATAGCAACATTTATATCAAGAAAATTATGAGCAAAAATGATAACATTCCTATCCTTCCAAAAATTAAACAAAATCTCCATCTTGAAGGTATGCCAGATCTAGGTAATTGTTCCTAGGGAACCTAGGGGAGTCACCCAACACAACCATATGCCAAGAAAAAGTTATAGTAGGAAATTCTTAAAGAAAACATGTATCTAGTGCCAATAATTTGGAGCACATATACAGAACAAAAAAATATACAAAAATGAATTCTAGTTGTCCATAAAATGGGCACCAAGGATCTAGAAACCCAATATACTTGAGTCAAGGCCCAAGGGGAAGTGCTTGAAAAAATAAGAACAAGGAAAAATGGGAAATCTTAGGCTTGGTGATTGCACTCCAAATAGGATCAAATCGTATTCTCCATTGAAGAGAAGACCCTAGATGCCAAGACTAGTTGAGAGTATCTACCATTGACAGATGGGGAGAAAGCCATTAATATCCTATGCTTGGTTTGTAACTAGTGAAGGGTGTGGTAGTATACCACTTCCAGTCTTTCCATCAAGATTGAATTAACTAAATACCCACCTTGTGAATTGAATGATATGGAATTATAGAAACCAAAAGATCAAGTCTATTGATCTGAACAATAAAAACAAAACTAGACTTGTATATCCTCCCAAGATCTTAGACTCATAGGGACCCTAGAAAAGAGGTCCTTGGGCATATTGATGTCATGTTTGCAAAAAAAGGAAATCACTAGCACCTTGATTCTTGTCCAGAGGAATACCCTAATTGGAAAACAACGATGACCACCAAAGCTTCTACTAATTCAAAGAGAGCCCACCATGAAAGCTATCACTAGACTAGCAAAGCCAAGGCTTGATGGCTTCCCAAGATTTTTATATGCTCTTGATTACAAAAGAACCTTGAATATGGACAAGATCCTGCATGAAAATAAGGGTTTGAAAGCCAATCTCCTTCCATGTAGACCAATTAATAGGAAACCCCCAAGAGACATAGTGCCAAACCAACACTTTCCAAGCTTCATCACTAGTGATAGCACATATAATCCACTTAGCACAAAGTGTGAGACCTTGCTTCAATGTGGAAAGAAGGCCAAGACTTCCAAACTCTTTGGGGAGACAACAAAAATTCTATGCCACTCTATGAAAGCCATGGTGGTTAGAAATAGAAGCCCAAAGAAAGTCACAAAGCAATTGTTTCAACTTGAGGTAAGAAGCTTTGGAGGGAACCCAACATGAGTAGTAAACATGCATAGCCACTAGGACCTTTGAGAAAATTTAGGACTTCCCCACAAGAGAAAGGGGTTTAGTAAACCAGCATTCAAGTTTCTTTTCAATTTTCATAAGCACAACTTTCTACAAGTCCATTGAAGAAGCTTGAAATGAAAGGAAATGTCCAGAAAGTGGAAGATCTCCTAATGAGTTGCCTATTTCCACTCAAATTGGGAAAGCTAGGGTATAGATGGAAGAAAGGATTTCCTATAATAGAATGTTTTGTGCCTTTGAATAGTAGAACCAGAAGCTTGACAAAAGGTGTCTAGGCATTGCAAAGCATTAATGATGCTTTGCTCATCCTCTAGAAGAGTGAGGAAGGAATCATTAGAAAATTTCCCGTTGAAAAGTTGGGAAGAGGACTCTAGTAAGGAGATACCATGAACCAAACCAAAGGAAAGAGAGCGATCCAAAAAATAACCAAACCCTTTAGTAGCAAGAACATGCAAAGCTAGAGCCAGAGAGCAACCCTACCAAATAGATTGAAAGAGATTACAGGCTTTAGAGCAAGAGCTACTAATAGTAATACAAGCATTAGCATCTCAAAAAATCATCTCTATAGGCTAAAGAAAATAGGGTCTAAGACATAAAGCCTGAAGCATAGCCAAAATAAAGGGCCATTCAAATTGATCATAAGCTTTAGCAAAATCAATTTCAAAAACAAAGTCTACTCATTGGATTTTTGAGCCCATTCCATGTCTTCATAAACCACAATGATGTTATTAGGAATATACTTGGACTTAATAAAAACCATTTTTCTCTAGTCGCACAATTAAAGGAAGAAAATGCCTAATTTTAAGAGATATTGCCTTAGCAATAATCTTGTATGACACATTAAGAAAAGTGATGGACTGCCAGTTGCAGATATCCTTAGGGTCACTAGCTTTAGGTATGAAATTGATGTTTCACTTGTTAACAATGGCTCTTAGGCTTTTAGAATGATAAGCTTCAAGATAGAATATGTGGAGGTCTTAACCAATAGATTCCTAGAGGTGTTTGTAAAATTCATAAGGAAACTCATCACACCCATGCAAATTTTCATCCTCCATAGAAAAGCTAGCCTCCTTGAGGTCCCTAATGGTGAGAAGTTGTTCACAAAAATCTTGTTTCTAAACCACTAGGTAGTTTGGAGTAACAAAAATAGACATTCTGAGCGCCTGGAAGAATTCTTTAGAAGCTTTATCACCAAGCTCCAACCAATGGAGACAAGCTTTGATTTGGCCCCCATGAGAAACATAGTTGTCCACAATCTATTTATCATGCTGAAGCTTCACAAGCTAGATTTGTAAATTAGCATCAAATGGATTAAGGGTAAGAGCTTTAGAAGCCTTCCTAAGGGCCTTAGTATTGGTTTCATAAGACCATTTTCTAAAAACTACAAACCACCTTCCATAGATGTGGATAAATATAGCATTTCTAGTAATAGCATCATTCCACCATTGAATCTAACCTATCTAAGAATGTAGACAAGGCTTCAGATTCCAGACACTTAAGATGTGGGTAATAGTGGAAGAATGCATCAGCACTGACATGTTGAGGATTTTTCATTCTAATAGCTCGTTGGATAGTTATTTGCCAAGAAATGGTAACATAAATGGGATAGTAGTCTAGTAATGTCACATCTAGTAGAGGAATGATAATAACTATCAATCCTCAGTAACGAAGAAAAAATATTGTGTAGTAATCATGGTATGATCAAGAGGTTTTAAAATGTGGTTAGAACTAGCTCAAAAATTAGACCAAGTATGCCAGACCTAACTATGTTGGTGGTGGTTAGTATTGGTATCATACAGGCCCAATTTATTATGCATGTAGTACCATGCTTCCCTTTCCCCAGTTGTCCAGCAAAAAGGAAAAATGTTGTCTTTGTCAGAAGCCAGCTAAACCATATTAAAATCATCACACATCACCCAAGTAGCTGGAGGCAAGTTGTCAGCCATCCAGCACCACACTTGAGATCTTTCCGCAACACATTGGAAGCATAAACAGTAACTATACCAAAGGAATTATTATTGATAAGAAGTAAAATCCAAATAATTTATGAGCATGGTGTCAGAACCATGTGAAGTAATAACAAAATTAAGATGAGGTGATAGAAGAGTAACTACACCACCTTTACAAGTTTCATGCTGAGAAAAAAAAACATAATGTCATCTGGAAAAATGATGTGACATGTAGAAGAAAGCATGAAACCAAATATTTTAACCTCATGCATGTAAAGAAAATCTAAATTTTCAATTCTATGATGGATGTCCCTCACATAGTACTTTCTAGAGAGGTCTATAAGACCTTGCACATTCCATGATAAAAAAAATCATGAAAACTCCTCCATATATTCTTTTTCCTAGAGAGGAGTAACTATTTTTTTTAAAAGTAGAAACTGGGTTGTAGGCAGAAGGAAACTCTTCTAGATTGATATCCCAAAGTTTCTCTTCTATTTTCACAACACATCCGAGAGGACTGGTAGAATTTTGCACATTTTGTATTAGAATGGAGGATGTAGCAAGTAGAGTGTGAACCACTAATAGAGTGGTACCCCTTATAGGTTTTTTAAGTCCTTATAAACCAATATGGTTTGAAATCTATGATATAATAGGATTTGACTCTAGAAAAATCATCGTTGACCCTATAATGGATGAGGTGTGTGCTCTTGTCTATATAGGAGGAATTGAAATAGTAGTAGCATATGACTATTTAAGAGCCAAGGAAGCCTTTCTATTGTGCCCAATAGTGGTCCATTCCTCCTTTCTTTTTTATTGGTTTAATAGGAGCCTCCTTAGGTGGGGATTTACCCTTGGGCATTACCAAAGGGAAATCCATAATCTTGTGTTCAGCTGACTGACACTTATAAAATGTGTTGGGAAGGTTCAAATAGAGCACTTGCTAAGAGAATGTTTGGGAACAAATCTAAATCTCCATAGAATCTTTGAGATCCTTGGAGATATCAACCTCAATGCAAATGCATTTCTGAGGATGAGCATTAGAAAAAAATTCGTGCTCCTTAGTAACAACTTTTCTAAGAGTGTTGGCAATGGACTCAATAAAAGGCCAGCAAGGCAAGGGAAAACTAGGAAAGTCAACCCAAAGAAGAACCCTTAGATTTTTTTTGTTCGAGATGGTAAAGTCTCATGACCATCTTTGAAATAAAAGAAAGGAGGAACAAATTGACCAAGGGTCATTGCCAAAAATCATATCATCTTGAGACAAGTTAGCAAAGTAAAAAAAAAAAAACCTTTGGTAATGTTTTGCACAACATCAAGGAAGACTCCATGAGGAGTCTAGCTCTTGTTAACCCATTCTCTAAGCATGGTTTCAAGATAAGTCCTACCCAAAAAATACCATATCAAAGTATGTCATTCTAAGAAATCACATGCAACATCAAATTCTTGCAGAGGAAGGATAATATTAGGATTACTTTGTAGAAGACCTTTGGGATGAACTTACAAGGATTCTTGTTCAATGGAGACACCATGGCTTTCTGAAGTAGTAGCATGAGCACCAGTATCAAATATTGGGTTGTAGCTTGTCGAGGCCATTATAACTAGCCCTAAAAACTCCCACACTAAATCTGCTTTGATAGATGGAGAACACAAAAGGAAAGCTCAGAGAGAAATTTGTATACAAGGAAACTCAAGAGATGCATGTAACCCCAGTAGAGCCAGGCTTTCAGTCTTTGACTTATTGAATGATTCAAAAAAATTGAGTATTAGAATTTGTGTTCAAATGCTTAATCTCTTTCTTGAAATTCTATTTTTGAAATGACATCTAATTATCATAGTATCTTTTGTCAAAACTATGAAATTGTATATACAACACCTTGTTGACTTTATAGTGTCATTATGAGTATTGTTTAGTGTTTTTAATTATTTTTTTCTATTGAAATGATAACAATGCACTTATAATTATATTTTTAGGTTTAGTTATTAAATCATTGTTAATATTTTTGACTAATCAAATGTGGAGTTTTTTATATCTGATTCAAAAAGAAAACTTTATAGAGATGTAATTTAATAAAGCATTTTTTTAAAAAAAAGTTTCTAATTTTTAATTGATCTATTTTTAATTAACAATTAAAAAAGAATTTTTGGGTATAAAGGATCAAAAAAATTATAAATAACTAATTATTATATTAGTTTATCCCAGTTTGGTTTTTACTTCAGTTGTTGGGTATAGACTATGTTGTCATCAAGATACAATTTACAAAAATGGCATATGCAATCCATATAAATATTAGAGATTAGCTTTATCAAAAATAAGGCAATATCTAATCAAGTATGGCACCCCTAGGAAGCATTGTAGTCTAAATGGGCTTGGGTGTATCATAGTAACCCCCAGTCAAGGAATGAAATAAATTGGGTCAACAACAATGGGTAGCTTTGTCTTCTCTTGGACTATTTCCCTTGATTCCTTTAGGATATTCCCAAAGATAGAAGGCTTCACTTTATCTATCTTCATCATATACATGCATTTGACCTCTCTCATTAACATGGTTGTTGATCCATTCTATAGTAGCCCTTGGAACTATTTCTCCTTAATCATTAAGATTAGAATTGTTTTCATTCAAATATCGTCAATTATGAGTCTCCTAAGTGACCTACTATGATTTCTATCAACACCAAAAAGCAAGTTATCATTCCTTTCATTCTATAAGAGCCATAACATTTTAGTACAAAGAATAGAACAAGAATAATTGTAGCATTTATTTTTCATCAAGAATCAACTCTAAATGATGTTATGAATGTTGAATGTTAGATCAAGTTTAATCCTAAACATGGTTTAGAACTGTGGAAAAGAAAGCAATAAAAAATGATGTGGTAGAGAGTATTTGGTTTCTCTAGTAAGAGTAAAGATTAACATCCCCATCTAGTTTAAGGATAGGTAACTTGTGTAGTAGGAGTCTCCAAAAGAAGAAAAATTTATTTGGTTCATTTGGTCTATGCCATAGTTTAGTGAATATTTTTGCCCATTCTTTGGAATTGAGAGAAAATTGTTGGGCTGAATTAAGTTTCTCAAATATGACCAAGTTAGTAGTAAGGAAATGATAAATCAATTTATCTTTAAAATCGTGGAAGGGGGTATCATCTTTCCAAGCTATATCTAAGGGATTGTTGATCATCATAGCACCTCTTCTAGAAGGAAGTAAGTTACTGGAAGCTCTTTGAATTTTTGTATAGGCCCTCATTTGAGTGACTAAAAGGTCAAATTCAGAGCATAGATTCTCCAAAATATATAAAATCCCATCCTCAAAAATGTATTTGAAGGAGTAGATACATTTTATATCCCATCCTTTTTCGAGACAACCTTACATTAAGTATAGGGGTTTCTTACCAAATTTTAGGATCTTCCAAATAGGCAAGTCCCCATTGATTTTATTATTCTTTTAGACTGAGCCACTAATTTTGACAAAAGACCTTACTATTTACCAACATTTCAAAATTGATTTAAAGACACTAGATCCTTTAACATTTACTGGAAATCTTCATGAGAGGAGATCACAAAGTATTAGGTTCTTCTAGTATGAATATTTTTCTTGGATGCCCCCTACCTATCTTATATCAAATAGACACTTTCTAAAGATCATCTCCTTCATTTTCTTTAGCAATCCATTATATAGCTAGGGCTACTCCTTGTAATCTGAGGTCCTTAAGACCCAAACCTCCCATCAATTTATTCATGGTACACTATTGCCACTTAACAACAAGTGATATGTGAATTTAGTTTCTATGAAAGTTTACTTATATAAACAACTTGATCACTATATCCTAATTCTTTCAAGATTTCACTTGTGGAATTCTTCAAAAAAATTGAGTATTAGAATTTATGGTCAAATTTCAATCTTGGCCTTGAACTTCTATTTTTGAAATGACATCTAGTTAGGAGATTTTGACGAATATGTGTTCAGTTTGGGATTCATGCACTCTAAATATGATCATTGTATATACTTCAAATCTAATGTTGATCATTTCATGGTTATAGCCTTATATGTTGATGACTTTCTTTTTAGGTCAAAGGGATTGAAAATGTACAACTAAGGGATAACTAGTAGTTGGAATATTAGATGCTGTCTGGGGGAAGAACAACCAAGAAGAAACAAAGAGAGAAACCAACTAAAGATCAGAAGGAGTACTTGTGCATGGGAAAATGAAGAGGTTTGAGTTCTGAATAAAATTTTCATCTCTCATCAATGTTTGAAATGAAAGATCTTTCTGTCGCAAGAGATATTTTAGGGACAAATAGTATAAGAGATAAAAAAAGATAGAAATGTTTCTCTAGGAAAAAGTAACTATGTCTAGAATTAGAGTGAGAATATATAATATGAATGAATTTAGATCATTGTGTGTTCCTATTACAATAGGAATGAGTCTTAATTGTTGAAACTGTCCTACATATGCATTATAGATGGAAGACAGGAGTTGTGTATCATATTAGAATATTGGTGGAAGTTTAATATATGATATGGTCCATAGTATAATATAGGAGGGCCATTTCTAGATATTATATGACATATTTAAACACAAATGTGAGGGTTAAAAATAGAAGATAAGACTTTGTATGTGATAGATTAAGTTTTAGTTGCTTGACACCAATCTTGGACATTACTAGTGAAGGATGTGTAACATGTGTGAAAGAGGTTTTGTTCATCATATTATAAAATCACAAGTAGTTTCTAGGTTGTGAGTAACATATAAAATGAGGGCTTGGGATGTGTTAGGATTAACCTTTGAAAAAAATAACAGTTACATGAAAATATAACCAATATCAAAAAATAATAGATCAGACATAAGAGAACAGAAGACACTAGTATTTAACATGGTTCACCCAATCCCTGGGCTACATCCACCAATAGTAAGTCCAATAATATTATTATCAAGTGATTATAGCTTGATTACAAACCATAATTCCTTATAGCTCAATACCACCATAAGAACCAATTTTTGCATCACACATTATGAAAATCCCTAACCCTGATCCTTTTTATACAAGCTTTTTAATTCTTACACAATTAGCACTAGAATAAGTCATCCAATAGGAAAATAGTAGCTAATTCCTTTTATAATATGAGGTCATTTTTGGCTTTGGGGATGCTGCCCCTAAAAACCCCCGTGAGGGTGTTCCCCCTTGATCCCACCCTATACTGTGATAGGAAGCAAACCTAGAGCACTACCCCCAAACCCCCATAATAATAATATAGGAAGAAAACTATGTTGAAAAAACCTCCAAGTCTAACTAGGCTCCACATTGCAAAAATCTCCCACTTGGAGAATAATCAAGCTCTACAACAATAACCTCCTTCTTGGAGACTTATCAGAGCACTACTAAACCTATATCTCCCACTAGAATATCAAACTACCCTAGAGGGTATGTGCAAGATCATGGTGTACCAAACTATGCCCTTATGGTAGTGAAAAATTAGAAAATTAGGGTTAAGTCAATTTGACACATAATTTTAAAGTGGTTATGGACTTTATATCAATAAGTTGTAAGAAAATAATCTATAGAAAATTGAATGTAGTTTCTAAACTACAAGGCTTTATCAGGAGAAAAAAATAATTGATTGATCAAAAGTTTGGATTTTAATGGAGTGCTATGAAAATTTCATGGCAAAAAAGAAAAGTAGGTGTATATCTGACCACCTTAATCAAAATCAAATGATAATTATTTTTTAATATAATTGTAGATATAAAAATTAAACCCATGCTTGGATGTGACACATATTTTTTGTTATTTTTATTCCAAATAAATAATTAAATATGAATTTTCTACCAAAACTTTTTTGAAAAAAAAAAACTCCCATGTAAAAACCACCTTAACTAATAGAAAATTTTACCAATTTTTTTTTTTTTTTTTTCTTATACTAGGCGAAGCATAGAATGTGATGCAACTTTTAGATTTAAAAAATGTTATACCGTTTGAAAGTTATAGCTATTTTTCAATCAGTATGTCAATCAACGCTTTACAATAATCTTCATTGATAGTTAACTAAAAATTACTTATCAAACTAAGAATTTGATAGCAATTATATTGTGGAATCTCGAGAGCAATATCAAAACACCCTTTTCATTTCATTCAATTTTGATCACAATAAAATTGTAAGATGGCTACCCGAAGTTTAAGTGTCACTAAAACCCTACTTAAAGACATTTTTTGGGTTGACAGGGTAGGCTTGGTAAATACCAGGCCTAATTGGATATCTGATCTCAAATCAGATATCTGATATGTCTCAGTGAGCTCCCATCTATTTTTGGAGATGAATTTCAAAAGGCAAGCTTTTTTAAAAAATTTAATTTGGAGGGAGACAAATTTAAAGGGAAATAAACATAAAACAATAACTTTAAACAATTTTACAAGAAATTATATATTTTGTGAATGTGTGAACATTAATATTATAATTATTATTACATTATACTAATATATAAGATTATTATTATTAAATATAATATAGTTTTTAATATAATATAGTAATATATATCATATATCATTATTATGATTATTATTGTTATATAAGCTAATAATATATTATTATTATATTAAAATATTTAATATGATATAATTATTAAATATAATATTGACATGTAATGGATCAAAGGGGGTCATAAGTAACCCTATGACCCCTTTTGACTGATAACAACTATTCTAATATGTCTTTAGGGGTCCTAGGACCCCTAGGGACAAATGTCATCATATAATGGGTCAAAGGGGGTCATTGATCACCCTATGACCCCCTTCGACCCATAAGAATAATTCTAATATGTCCCAAGGGGTCCAAGGACACCTAGGGACATATGTCATCATGTAATGCATGAAAGGGGGTCATAGGTCTCCTTATGATCCCCTTCGACCCATAAGAATGATTCTAATATGTCTCTAGGAGTCCTAGGAACCCTAGGGACATATGTCATCATGTAATGAGGGGAAGGGGGTTATAGGTCACCCTATGACCTATGACCCTCTTTGACCCATAAGAATGATTCTAATATGTCCCTAGGGCTCCTAAGACCCCTAAGGACATATTAGAATCATTCTTATGGGTCAAAGGGGTTTGTCATGTAATGGGTCGAAGAGAGTCATAGGTCACCTTATGACCCCCTACGACCCATAAGAATGATTCTAATATGTCCCAAGAGGTCCTAGCAACCTTAGAGACATATGTCATCATTTAATGGGTCGAAAGGGCTCATAGGGTTTAACCCATTAGAATAATTCTAATATGTCCCTAGGGGTCCTAAGACCCCTAGGGACATAGGTCATCATGTAATGGTAGAACTATGACCCCCTTTGACCCATACGAATGATTCTAATATGTCCATAGGGGTCCTAGGACCCCTAGGGACATATATCATCGTGTAATGGGTCAAAGGGGGGTCATAGGTCAACCTATGATCCCCTTTGACCCATACGAATGATTCTAATAGGTCTCTAATGGCCCTAGGATGATATATGTCATCATATAATAGGTCAAAGGGGGTCATATGTCAACCTATGACCCCATTCAACCCATAAGAAAGATTCTAATATGTCCCTAGGGGGCTTACAACCCCTAAGCACAAATGTTGTCATGTAATAAGATGAAGACAGTCATAGCTCACCTTATTACCCCCTTCAACTCATAAGAATGATTATAATATGTCCCTAGGGGTCTTAGGACCCCTACGAACATATGTCATCATATAATGGGTCGAAGGAGATCATAGGTCAACCTATGACATATGACCCCTAAGGACATATGTCATCATGAAATGAGTTGAAGGGGGTCATAAGTCAACCTATAATGCCCTTCAACTCATAAGAATGATTCTAATATGTCAGTAGGTGTCCTAGGACTCTTAAGAAAATATGTCATCATGTAATGGGTCAAAAGGGGCCATAGGTCAACCTATGACCCCCTTCAACCCATAAGTATCATTCTAACATGTCCTTAGGGGTCCTAGGACCCCTACAGACATATGTCATTATGTAATGGGTCAAAAAAGGTCATAGGTCAACCTATGACCCCGTTCGACCAATAAGAATGATTCTAATATCTCTCTGTGGGTCTTAGGACCCCTAGGGACATATGTCATTATCTAATGGTTCGAACGGGGTCATAGGTTAACCTATTACCTCCTTTGACTCATATGAATGATTCTAACATGTACCTAGGGGTCCTAGAACCCCAAGAGAGATATGTCATCATGTAATGGGTCAAAGGGGGTCATACATCAACCTATGAGACCCTTTGATCTATAAGAATGATTCTAATATCTCTCTCGGGGCCCTAGGACCCTTAGGGACATATGTCATCATATAATTGGTCAAATGGGGTCATAGAATTATCTATGACCCCTTTCGACCCATAAGAATGATTCTAGTATGTCCTTAGGGATCCTAATACCCCTAGGGACATATGTCATCATGCAACGAGTCAAAGGGGGTCATAGGTCACCCTATGACTCCCTTCGACCTATAGGAATGATTCTAATATTTTTCTAGCACTCTTAGGACCCCTAGGGACATTTTTAAAATGTTCTTATGGGTGCAAGAGGTTCATCATGTAATGGGTCCAAGGGGGTAATAGGTCACCCTGTGACCCTCTTCGACCCATAAGAATAATTCTAATATGTCCCTAGGGGTCCTAAGACCCCTAGGGACATATGTCATCATGTAATCGGTCGAAGGGGGTCATAGGTCAACCATTGACACCCTTCAACCCATAAGAATGATTCAAATATGTCCTTAGGGGTCCTAGGACTCCTACAGACATATGTCATGATGTAATGGGTGGAAGGGGGTCATAGGTCAGTCTATGACCCACTTCAACCAATTACATGATGACATATGTCCCAAGGGTCCTAGGACAATAAGGGACATATGTCATCATGTAATGGGACGAAAGGGGTCACATGTTAACCTATGACCCCCTTTGGTCCATAAGAATAATTCTAATATGTCTCTTAGGGCTATAGGACTCCTAGGGACATATGTCATCATGTAATTGGTCGAATGGGGTCATAAGTAACCCTATAACCCCCTTCAACCAATAAGAACGATTATAATATGTTTGTAGGGATCTTAGAACCCCTAGGAACATATGTCATCATGTAATAGGTTGAAGGGGGTCATTGGTCACCCTATGACCCACTTTAACCCATAAGAACGATTCTAGGGACATTTTAGAATCGTTCTTATGAGTCAAAGGGGTTCATCATATAATGGGTCCAAGGAGGTCATAGGTCACCCTATGACCCCCTTTGACACATAAGAATAATTTTAATATGTCACTATGGGTCCTACGACCCCTAGGGATATATGTCATCATGTAATGGGTCAAAAAGGGTTATAAGTCACCCTATGACCCCCTTTGACCCATAAGAATGATTCTAATATGTCCCTAGGGTTCCTAGGACCCCTAGTTACATATGTCATTATATAATGGGTCGAAAGGGGTCATAGGTCAACCTATGACCCCATTTGACCCATAAGAACAATTCTAATATGTCCTTAGGGGTCCTAGGACCCCTAGGGACATATGTCATCATGTAATGGGTCAAAGGGGGTCATAGGTAAACCTATGAGCCCCTTCAACCCATAAGAATTATTTTAATAAGTCCCTAGGGGACCTAAGACCCCTATAGACATATTTCATCATGTCATGGGTCGAATGGGGTCATAGTTCTATGACCTACCTTGACCCATAAGAATAATTCTAATATGTGTCAAAGGGGATCATAGGTCAACCTATGACCCCCTTCGATCCATAAGAAAGATTATAATATGTCCTTAGGGTCATAGGTCCACCTATGACCCCCTTCGACCCATAAAAAAGATTCTAATACGTCCTTAGGGGTCCTAAGACCACTAGGGACATATGTCATCATGTAATGGGTCAAAGGGGGTCATAAGTGAACCTATGACCCTCTTGGTCCCATAAGAATAATTCTAATGTGTCTCTAGTAGCCTTGGGACCCTTAGGGAAATATGTCATCATATAATGGGTCGAAGGGGATCATAGGTCAACCTATCATCCCCTTTGACCCATACAAATAATTTTAATATATCTGTAGGGGTCCTACGACAACTAGGAACATATCTCATCATGTAATGGGTCAAAGGCAGTCATAGGTGAACCTATGACCCACTTCGACACATAAGATCAATTTTTAATATATCCCTAGGGGTCTTTAGGACCCCTTGGAAAAATTGTCATCATGTAATGGGTCGAAGGGGGTCATAGGTCACTCTATGATTCCTTCCGACCCATAAGAATGATTCTAATATGTACCTAGGTGTCCTAGGAACCCTAGAGACATATGTTGTCATGTAATGGGTGGAAGGGAGTCATACGTCACCCTATGACCCCCTTTGACCCATAAAAATGATTCTAATATGTCCCTAGGGGTCCTAGGACCCCTAGGGACATATGTAGTCATGTAATGGGTCAAAGGGGGTCATAAGTGAACCTATGACACCCTTTGACCTATAAGAATGATTCTAATATGTCTGTAGTGGCCTTAGGACCCTTAAGGATAGATGTTGTCATGTAATGGATTGAAGGTGGTCATAGGTCAACCTATGAACCCCTTCGACCCTTTAAAAATGATTCTAATATGTCCCTAAGGGCCTGAGGAACCCTAGTGACAAATGTTGTCATGTAATGGATTGAAGGGGTTCACAAGTCACCCAATGACCCCCTCTAACCCATAAGAATAATTCTAATATGTCGCTAGGGGTCCTAGGACCCCTAGGGACATATGTCATCATGAGATGTGTTAAAGGGGGTCATAGGTCAACCTATGACCCCCTTTGACACATAAGAATGATTTTAAATGTCCCTAGTGTTTCTAGGACCCTTAGGGGCATATGTCATCATGAAATGGGTCGAAAGGGGTCATAGGCCAACCTATGACCCCATTTGACCCATAAGAACAATTCTAATATGTACCTAGGGCATGTAGGACCCTCAGGAACATATGTAATCATGTAATGGATCAAAATGGGTCATAGGTAACCCTATGACCCCCTTCTACCCATAGGAATGATTTTAATATGTCCCTATGGGTCCTGGGACCCCTAGGGACATATGTCATATTGTAATGTGTTGAAGTGGGTCACAGGTCACCCTATGAACCCCTTTGACACATAAGAATGATTCAAATGTCCCTGGGGGTCCTAGGACACCTATGGACATATGTCATCATGTAATGGGTCAAAGTGGGTCATAGGTCACCCTATTACTCCTTTTGACACATAAGAATGATTCTAATATGTCCCTAGGTGTTCTAAGACCCCTAGAGATATATGTAGTCATGTAATGGGTTGAAGGGCGTCAAAGGTCTTCCTATGACCCTCTTTGACCCATAAGAATGATTCTAATATTTTTCTAGGGGTCCTAGGACCCCTAGGAACATATGTATTCATGTAATAGGTCGAAAGCGGTCATAAGTAAACCTATGACACCCTTCAACCCATAAGAACTATTCTAATATGTCCCTAGATGCCTTAGGATCCCAAGGGACAAATGTCATCTTGTAATGGGTTGAACGGAATCATTGGTCACCCTATGACCCCCTTCAACCCATAAAAAATATTCTAATATTACCATAGGGGTCCTAAGAATCCTAAGGACATATGTCATCATTTAATGGGTCGAAGGGGGTCATAGGTCACCCTATGAACCCCTTTGACTCATAAGAATGATTCTAATATGTCCCTATGGGTACTTGGACCCCTAGGGACATATCATCATGTAATGGGTCAAAGAGGGTCATAGTTCAACCTATGACCCCCTTTGACCCATAAGAATGATTCTAATATGTCCTTATGAGTCCTAGGACCCCTAAGGACATATTTAGTCATGTAATGGGTTGAAGGGAACTATGATCCCGTTTGACCCATAAGAATGATCCCAATATGTCTCTAGGGGCCCTAGAATTCTTAGAAACATATGTCATCATGTAATAGGTTGAAGGGGGTCATACGTCAACCTATGAGACCCTTCAACCCATAAGAATGATTCTAATATGTCCATAGGGGCCTTACGACCCCTAAGCACAAATATTGTCATGTAATAGGTTAACAGGGTCATATGTCCCTAGAGGTCCTAAAAACCCTAGGGACATATGTCATCATTTAATGGGCCGAAGAGGGTCATAGGTCACCTTATGACCCACTTCAATCCATAAGAATGATTCTAATATTTCCCTAGGGATCCTCAGACCCCTAGGCACATATTAGAGTCATTCTTATGGGTCGAAGTGGGTCATAGGTTTTGACCCATTAAACCCCCTTTGACCCCTAGGGACATATGTCATCATTTAATGGGTCAAAGGGGGTCATAGGTTAACTTATGACCCACTTCGATCCATAAAAACAATTCTAATATGTGCTTAAGGGTCCTAGGACCCCTAGGAACATATGTTATCATAAAATGGGTAGAAAGGGGTCATAAGTCAACCTATTACCCCCTTTGACCCATAAGAAATTTTTAATATGTATGTATGTGTCTTAGGACCTTTAGGAACATATGTCATCATGTAATGGGTCAAAGTGGGCCATAGGTCAAACTATGACCCCCTTCGACCCATAAGTTTGATTCTAATATGTCCTTAGGAGTCCTAGGACCCCTAGAGACATATGTCATCATGTAATGGGTTGAAGGGGGTCATTGGTCAACCTAAGACCCCATTCAACCCATAAGAATGATTCCAATATGTCTCTACAGGTTCTAGGACCCCTAGGGACATATTTTCTCATGTAATGGTTCGAACAAGGTCATAGGTTAACCTATGAACCCCTTTGACCCATACAAACGATTCTAATATGTCCTTGGAGGTATAGAGCCATAAGGGACATATGTCATCATGTAATGGGTCGAAGGGGGTCATAAATCAACCTATGACCCCCTTTGGTCCATAAAAATGATTCTAATATCTCTCTCAAGGCCTTAGGATCCCTAAGGACATATATCATCATGTAATTGGTCAAAGGGGGTCATAAGTAATCCTATGACACCTTTCAATCCATAAGAATGATTCTAATATGTCCCTATGGATCTTAGGACCCCTAAGGAAATATGTCATCATATAACGGGTTGAAGGGGGTCATAGGTCACCCTATGACCCCCTTCATCTCATAAGAATAATTCTAATATGTCCCTAGGGGTCCCAGGAGCCCTAGGGATATATGTCGTCTTTAATGGATGGAAGGTGGTCATAGGTCAATCTATGACCAACATCAACCAATTACATGACGACATATGTCCCTAGGGGTCCTAGGTTCTTAAGGGACATATCTCATCATGTAATGGGTCAAAGGGGGTCATACGTCACCCTATGACCCCCTTCGACACATAAGAACAATTTTAATATGTTCCTACAAGTCTTAGGACCCCTAGGGACATATGTCATCATGTAATAGGTCAAGGGGGGTCATAAGTCACCCTATTACACCCTTCGACCCATAAGAATGATTGTAATATGTCCCTAGGGGTTCTAAGACCCCTAAGGACATATGTCATCATGTAATGGGTCGAAAAGGGTCATAGGTCAATGTATGACCCCATTCAACCCATAAGAAGACTTCTAATATGTCTTTAGTGACCCCTAAGGACATATGTCTTCATGTGATGGGTCAAAGGGGGCCATAGGTCAACCTATAAGCCCCTTCGACCCATAAGAATTATTCCAATATTTCCCTAGGGATCCTAAGACCCCTAAGGATATATGTCATCATATAATGGGTCGAAACCTATGACCCACTTTAACCTATAAGAACGATTCTAATATGTGTCGAAGGGTAGGTCACCTTACGACCCCCTTCGACCCATAAGAATGATTCTAATATGGTCTTAGCATCAAATGTCAACATATGACCCCATTTGAACCATAAAAATAATTCTAATATATCCTTAGGGGTCTTAGGACGCCTAGGGACATATGTCACCATTTAATGGGTCAAAGGAGGCCATAGGTCAACCTATGACCCCCTTCAAATCATAACAATTATTCTAATATAACCCTAGGGGTCCTAGGACCCTTAGCGACATATGTCATCATGTAATGGGTTGAAGGGGGTCGTAGGTGAACCTATGACCCCCTTTGACCCATACAAATGATTCTAATATGTCCTTAGGGGTCCTAAGACCCCTAGGGACATATGTCATCATGTAATGGGTCAAAGGAGGTCATAGGAGAACCTATGACCCCATTTGACACATAAGAACAATTTTTAATATGTCCCTAGGGGTCCTAAGACCCCTAGGGACATATGTCATCATGTAATGGTTCTAACAGGGTCATGGGTCAACCTATAACCCCCTTCGACCCAAAAGAAAGATTCTAATATGTCCCTAGGGGTCCTAGGACCCCTTGGAACATATGTCATCATGTAATGGGTCGTAGGGGGTCATAGGTCACCCTATGACCACCTTCGACCCATAAGTATGATTCTAATATGTCTTTAGGGGTCTTAGGACCCCTAGTGATATATGTCATCATGTAATGTGTCAACCCATAATAATTATTCTAATATGTCCCTAAGGGTTTTAGGACACCTAAGAACATATGTCGTCATATAATGGGTCGACAGTGGTCATAGGTTAGCTTATGACCCCCCTCGACCCATAAGAATGATTCTAATAAGTTCTTAGGGGCCTTAGGACCACTAGAGAAAAATGTCACCATGTAATGGGTCGAAGGTGGTCATACGTCACTCTATGACTCCCTTTGACCCATAAAAATGATTCTAATATGTCCCTAGATGTCCTAAGAACCCTAGGAACATATGTTGTCATGTAACAGGTTGAAAGGGGTCATAGGTCATACTATGACATCCTTGGACCCATAAGAACGATTTTAATATATCCCTAGGGGACCTAGGACCCCTAGGGACATATGTAGTCATGTAATGGGTCGAAGGGGGTCATAGGTCAACCTATGACCCCCTTTAAACCATAAGAATGATTTTAATATGTCTCTAGGGGCCTTAGGAACCCTAGGGACAGATGTCATCATGTATTGAGTCAAAAAGCATCCTAGGATGCCTAGAGACGTATTTCATGTAGTGGGTCAAAAGAGGTCATAGATCAACCTATGATACCCTTTGACACATTAAAAAAACTCTAATATGTCCCTAGGGGTCCTTGGACCCCTAGGAACATATGTCATTATCTAGTGGGTCGAAGGGGTCATAGGTCACCCTGTGACCCCCTTTGACCCATAAGAATGATTCTAATATGTCAGTAGGGGTCCTAGGACCCCTAAAGACATATGTCATCATATAATAGATCGAAGAGGCTCATAGTTCAACCTATGACCCCCTTCAACCCATAATAACAATTTTAATATGTCCCTAGGGGTCCTAGGAACCCTAGGTACACATGTCATCATGTAATGGATTTAAGGGGGTCATAGGTCAACCTATGACACCATTCGACCCATAATAATGATTCTAATATGTCCTTAGGGGTACTAGGACTCCTAGGCACATATGTCTTTATGTGATGGGTCAAAGGGTGTCACAGGTTAACCTATCACCCCTTTTGACCCATAAAAATTATTTTAATATGTCGCTAGGGGACTTAGGATCCTTAGGGACATATGTCATCATTTAGTTGGTCGAAAGGTGTCATAGGTTCTCCTATTTCTCCATTCGACCCATAAGAATGATTCTAATATGTCCCTAGCAGTCCTCGGACCCCTAGGGACATATGTCATCATGTAATGGGTTGAAAGGGGTCATAAGTCAACCTATGGCCCCTTTTGACCCATAAGAATGATTTTAATATGTCCCTAGGGGTCCTAGGACCCCTAGGGACATATGTCGTTATGTAGTGGGTTGAAGGGGGTCATAGGTCACCCTATGACCCCCTTCGACCCATAAGAATGATTCTAATATGTCCATAGGGATCCCAAGACCCCTAGGAACATATGTCATCATGTAATGGGTCGAAGGGGGTCATAGGTCAACCTATGACACCCTTCGACCCATAAGAATGATTCTAATATGTCCCTAAGGGCCTTAGGAGCTCCTAACACAAATGTCATAATGTAATAGGTCAAATGGGGTCATAGGTTAGCCTATGAATCCCTTCGACCCATAAGAATGATTCTAATGTGTCCTTAGGTGTCCTAGGAACCCTAGGGATATGTTTTTTCATGTAATGGGTTGGAAGGGGTCATAGGTCAACCTATGACCCCGTTTTACCCATAAGAATGGTTCTAATATGTCCCTAGGGGTTCTAAAACTCCTAGGGACATATGTAGCCATGTAATGGGTCAAAAGGGGCAAAAGGGTTCATAGGTCAATCTATGACCCACGTTGACACATAAGAACAATTCCAATATGTCGCTAGGGGCACCTTAGAACCCCTAGGGACATATGTCATTATGTAAATGGTAGAAGGGGGTCATAGGGCACCCTATGACACCCTTCGACGCATAATAAACATTCTAATATCTCTCTAGGGGTCCTAGGACCTCGAGGGACATATGTCGTCATGTAATGGGTCGAAGGCAGTCATAGGGTGTAATGGGTCGAAGAAGGTCATAGGTCACCATATGACCCCCTTCGACGTATAAGAATGATTCTAATATTTCGCTAGAGTTCATAGGACCCCTAGGGACATATGTCATCATGTAATGGGTCGAAGGGGGTCATAGGTCACCCTATGACCCCCTTCAACCCATAGAAACTATTCTAATATGTCCCTGGGGGTCCTAGGACCCCGAGGGACATATGTCATCATGTAATGTGTCGAAGGGGGTCATAGGGTGACCTATGACCCCCTTTGACCTTTAAGAACAATTCAAATGTCCCTAGTGGTCCTAGGACAACTATGGACATATGTCATCATGTAATTGGTCAAAGGGGGTCATAGGTCACCCTATGACCCCCTTCAACCCATAAGAATGATCCTAATATGTCCCTAGGGGACTTAGGACCCCTATGGATATATGTCATCATGTAATGGGTCAAAGGGGGTCAAATGTCACTCTATGACCCCCTTCGACCCATAAGAACAATTCTAATATGTCCCTAGGGGGCATAGGACCACTAGAGACATATGTCGTCATATAATGGGTTGACCTATGACCCCCTTCAACTCATAAGAATGATTCTAATGTGTCCCTAGGCATCCTAAGACCCCTAGGCACATATGTTGTCATGCAATGGGTCAAATTGGGTCATAGGTCAAACTATGACACCGTTTGACCCAGAAGAACGATCCTAATATGTTCCTAGGGCTCTTAGGACCCGTAGGGACATATGTCATTATATAATGTATTAAAAAGGGTCATAGGTCAACCTATGACACCCTTCAACCCATAAGAACTATTCCAATATGTCCCTATGGGCCTTAGCACCCCTAGGGGCAAATGTCATCATGTAACTGGTCGAAGGGGATCATAGGTAAAACTATGACCCACTTTGACCCATAAAGATGATTCTAATATGTCATTAGGATCCATAAGACCCCTAGGGACATATGTCATCATGTAATAGGTCGAAGGGGGTCATAAGTTAACCTAAGACACCATTTGACTTATAAGAATCATTATAATATGTGGCTAGGGGCCCCAAGACCCCTAAGAACATATGTAGTCATGTGATGGGTGAAAGGGGGTGATAGGTCAGCCTATGACCTACTTTGACCCATAAGAAATAATCTAATATGTCCCTAGGGGTCCTTGGAGCCCTAGGGACATATGTCATCATATAATGGGTCGAAGGGGATAATAGGTCACCCTATGACCCATTTCGACCCATAAGAATTATTCTAATATGTCGCTAGGTGTCTTAGGACTCTTAGAGTCATATTTCATCATGTAATGGTTCAAAAGATGTCATAGGTTAACCTATGACCACCTTTGACCCACCAAAATGATTCTAACATGTCCCTATGGGTCCTTGGAGCTGTAGGGACATATGTCATTATGTAATGGGTCGAAGGGGGTCATAGGTCACCCTATGACCCCCTTCACATGGTAATAACTATTCTAATATGTCCTTGGGGGTCCTAGGACCCCTAGGTACATATATCATCATGTAATTTTCCAAAGGGGGCCATAGGTGAACCTATGACCCCCGTCAACCAATAATAATTATTCTAATATGTCCCTAAGGGTCCTAGGACCCCTAGGGACATATGTCATCATGTAATGGGTCAAAGGAGGTCATAGGTTGAGTAATGACCCCCTTTGACCCATAAGAACAATTTTGACATATGTCGTAATGTAATGGGTAGAAGTGGGTCATAGGTCAACCTATGACCCCCTTTCACCCATAAGAACTATTCTAATATGTCCCTAAGAGGTCATAGGTGAACCTATGAACCCTTTTCAATCATAAGAATAATTTTCAATATGTCCCTAGGGGTCTTAGGACTGCTCGGGACATATGTCATCATGTAATGGGTTGAAGGCGGTCATAGGTCACCCTATGACCCCCTTAGACCCATATTAAAAATTCTAATATGTCCAAAGGGGTCCTAGGACCCGTAGGGAAATATGTCATCATGTAATGGGTTGAAAGGGGTTATAGGTTCACATATGTATTCAGTTAATGGGTCAAAGGGGGGTCACAAGTCAACCTCTGACACCCTTCGACCCATAAAAATTATTGTAATATGTCCCTAGGGGTCCTAAGACCACTAAAGATATATGTCATCATGTAGTGAGTCAAAAGTGGTTATAGGTCCTCCTATGTCCCCTTTCGACCCATAAGAATGATTCTAATATGTCACTAGGGGCCTTAGGACCCCTAGAGACATATGTCATCATGTAATAGGTCTAAGGGGATCATAGGTCAACATATGACCCCATACGACACAAAAAAATGATTCTAATATGTCCTTGGCATCTTAGGACACCTAGGGTAAAATGACATCATGTGATGGGTTGAAGGGGGTCATGGGTCACCCTATGACTCCCTTCCACCCATAAGAATGCTTCTAATATATCCCTAGGGGTCCTAGAAACCCTAGGGACATATGTTGTCATGTAATAGATGGAAGAGGATCATAAGTCAACCTATAACCCCTTTTGACCCATAAGAAAGATTCTAATATATTCTTAGGGGTCTTAGGACCCCTAAGGACATATGTTGCCATGTAATGGGTCAAAGGGGGTCATCGGTAAACCCATGATCTGCTTTGACCTGTAAGAACAATTCTAGCATGTCTATAGGGGCCCTAGGACCCTTAGAGATATATATCATCATGTAATAGATCGAAGGGGGTCATAGGTAAATTTATGACCCTCTTCGACCCATAAGAACGATTGTAATATGTCCCTAGGGGCCCTAGGACCCCTAGTTAGAAATGTCATCATGTAATGGGTCGAAGGGGTTCATAGGTCACCCTATGACCCCATTCAAACCATAAGAATGATTCTAATGTCCCTAGGGGTCCTAGTACCGCTAGGGACATATGTCATCATGAAATCAGTCGAAGGGGGTCATAGGTCAACCTATGACTTCCTTTCATAGATAAGAACAATTTTTAATATGTCCCTAGGGGTCCTATGACACCTCGAGACATATATCATCATGTAATGGGTCGAAGAAGCTCGACCCATAAGAACAATTCTAATATTTCGCTAGGGGTCCTAGGACCCCTAGGGACATATGTTATCATATAATGGGTCAAAGGGGGTCATAGGGTGAATGGGTCTAATATGTCCCTAGAGGTCTTAGGACCCCTAGGGACATTTTAAATTTTTTTTTATGAGATGAATGGGTTCATCATGTAATAGGTCCATGGGAATCTTAGGGCACTCTATGACCCCCTTCGACTCATAAGAAAGATTCTAATTTTTTCCTAGGGATATATGTCATCATGTAATAGGTCAAAGGGGTCATAGGTCACCCTATGACTCCCTTCGACTCATAGGAATAATTCTATTATTTCAGTAGGGGTCCTAGGACCCTTAGGGACATATGTCATCATGTAATAGGTCAAAGTGGCTCATACGTCAACCTATGACCCCCTTCGATCCATAAGAATGATTCTAATATGTCCCTAGCTATCTTAGGAACCCTAGGCACATATGTCATCATGTAATGGGTCTAAAGAGGTCATAGGTCAACCTATGACACCATTCGACCTATAAGAATGATTCTAATATGTTCCTAGGGGTCCCAGGACCCTAGGGACATGTGTATTCATGTAATGGGTCAAAGGCAATTACAGGTCAACTTATGACCCCCTTTGAACCATAAGAATTATTGTAATATGTCCCTAGGGGTCCTAAGACCCATAGGGACATATATCATCATGTAATGTGTCGAAGGGGGTCATAGGTTAACCTACGACCCCTTTTGACCGATAAGAACAATACTAATATGTTATTAGAGGTCCTGGTACCCCTAAGGACATATGTCATCATGTAATGGGTCAAAAGCGGTCATAGGTCAACCTATGACCCCCTTTGACCCATAAGAACTATTCTAATATGTCCTTAGGGGTCTTAGGCCCCTTAGGAACATATGTCATCATGTAATGGTTCAAAAAGGTCCATAGGTCAACCTATGACCCCCTTCAACCAATAAGAATGATTCTAATATGTTTGTAGGTGTCCCAGGACTCCTAAGAACATATGTCAACATGTAATGGATCAAAGGGGGCCATAGGTAAACCTATGACCCTCTTGGACCCACAAGTACAATTCTAATATGTCCTTAGGGGTCCTAGGACCCGTAAGGACATATGTAATTATGTAATGGGTTGAAGGGGGTCATAGGTGAATTTATGACCTCCTTCGACCCATAAGAATGATTCTAATATGTCCCTAAGGGCCTTAGGACCCCTAGTGAGAAATGTCATCATGTAATAGGTAGAAGAGGTTCATAGGTCACCCTATAACCTCCTTCAAACCATAAGAATGATTCTAATATGTCCCTAGGGGTCCTAGTACTCTTAGGGACATATGTCATCATATAATGGGTCGAAGGGAGTCATAGGGTGAATGAGTCTAATATGTCCCAAGGGTTCCTAGAAACCCTAGGGACATTCTAGAATCTTTGTTATGGGATGAAGGGGTTCATCATGTAATGGGTCCATGGGGGTTATAGGTCATCCTATGACCCCCTTTGACCCATAAAAAAGATTCTAATATGTCCCTAGGGGTCTTAGGACCCGTAGGGATATATGTCATCATGTAATGGGTAGAAGGGGTCATAGGTCACCCTATTACCCCCTTCGACCCATAGGAATGATTCTAATATTTTAGTAGGGGTCCTAGGACCGCTAGGGACATATGTTATCATGTAATGGGTCAAAGTGGCTCATACATCAACCTATGACCCCCTTCGACCCATAAGAATGATTCTAATATGTCCCTAACTATCTTAGGAACCCTAGGCACATATGCCATCATGTAATGGGTCTAAAGGGCTCATAGGTCAACCTATGACACCATTCAAACCATAAGAATGATTCTAATATGTCCTTAGGGGTCTTAGGACCGTAGGGACATATGTATTCATGTAATTGGTCAAAGGCAGCTACAAGTAAACTTATGACCTCTTTCGAGCCATAAAAATTATTGTAATATGTCTCTAGGGGTCCTAAGACCCCTACGAACATGTATGATCATGTAATGGGTCTAAGGGGGTCATAGGTTAACCTAAGACCACTTTTGACCCATAAGAACAATTCTAAGATGTCACTAAGGGTCTTGGTACCCCTAGGGAGATATGTCATCATGTAATGGGTAGAAGGTGGTCCTAGGTCAACCTATGACCCCCTTTGACCCATAAGAACTATTCTAATATGTCTTTAGGTCTCCTAGGCTCCCTAGAGACATATGTCATAATGTAATGGTCCAAAAAGGGCCATAGGTCAACTTATGACCCGCTTTGACCCATAAGAATGATTCTAATATGTTTGTAGGTGTCCTAAGACCCTTAAGAACATATGTCATCATGTAATAGATCAAAGGGGGCCATAGGTCAACCTATGACCCACTTTGACCCATAAGTATGATTCTAATATGTTCTTAAGGATCCTAGGACACATAGAGACATATGTCTTCATGTAATGGGTCGAAGGGGGTCATAGGTAAACCTATGACACACTTTGACTCATAAGAATGATTCAAATATGTCGCTAGGGGTCCTAGGACCCTTAGGGACATATGTCATCATCTAATCGTTTGAAGGGGGTCCTAGCAAAACCTACGACCACCTTTGACCCATACGAATGATTCTAATATTTCCCTAGTGGTCCTAGAACCCTAAGGGACATATGTCATCATGTAATGGGTTGAAGGGGGTCATACATCAACCTATGATCCCCTTTGATCCATAAGAATGATTCTAATATGTTTTTCAGTGCCCTAGGACCCCCAGGGACATATCTCATTATGTAATTGCTAGAAGGGGTTCATAAGTAACCCTATAACCCCCTTCGACCCATGAGAATGATTCTAATATGTCCCTAGGGGTTCTAGGACCCCTAGGGACATATGAAATCATGTAATAGGTGAAAAGTGGTCGTAAGTCACCGTATGACACCTTTCGACCCATAAGAACAATTTTAATATATCCCTAGGGTTCTCAGGGCCTCTAAAGACATTCTAGAATCATTCTTATAGGTCGAAGGTGTTCGTCATGTAATGCGCCGAAGGGGGTCATAGGTCACCCTATGTCCCTCTTCGACCCATAAGAATGATTCTAATATGTCTTAAGGGTTTCTAGGACCCCTAGGGACATATGTCATCATGTAATAGGTCGAAGGGGGTCATAGGTCAACCTATGACTGCCTTTGACCTATAAGAACATTTCTAATATGTCCATAAGGGTCCTAGGAACCTTAGGGACATATGTCATCATGTAATAGGTTGAAAGGGGTCATAAGTCAACCTATGACACCCTTTGCCTCATAAGGATGATTATAACATTTCGTTAGGGGCCCTAGGACCCTTAGCGACATATGTCATCATGTAATCAATTGAAGGGGGTCATACACTAACCTATGACCCCATTTGACCCATAAGGATGATTCTAATATGTCGCTATGGGCCCTAAGACACCTAGGGACATATGTTGTCATGTAATGGATCAAAGTTGGTCATAGGAAAGCCTATGACCTACTTTGACCGATAAGATGTCATCATATAATGTGTCAAAGTCGCTCATAGGTCAACCTATGTGCCTCTTCGACCCATAAGAATTATTCTAATATGTCCCTAGGATCCCTAGGGACATATGTCATGATGTAATGGGTCAAAGGGGGTCATAGGTGTCATTTGTTAATCTATGACCCCCTTTGACCCATTAGAATTATTTTAATAAGGATATATGTTGTCATGTAATTGGTCGACACATAAGCAAAAGTTTAATATGTTTGTAGGGCTCTTAGGAGGCCTAGGGACATATGTCATCATGTAATGGGTCAGAGGGGGCCATAGGTCAACCTATGACCCCCTTCGACCAATAATAATTATTCTAATATGTCCTTAGGGGTTCTAAGACCCCTAGGGACATATGTCATCATGTAATGGGTCGAAGGGTTGTTCGACACCTAAGAATGATTCTAATATGTCCCTATGGCACCTAGGACCCCTAGGAACATATTTCATCATGTAATAGATCGAAGGGGGTCATAAGTTGACCTATGACCCCCTTTGACACATAAGAATGATTCCAATATGTCCCTATGGGTCCTAGGACCCCTAGGGACATATTTTATCATGTAATGGGTGAAAGAAGGTCATAGGTGAACCTATGATGTCCTTTGACACTTAAGAATAATTTTGAATATGTCCCTAGGGGTCCTAAGTTCCTAGGGACATATGTCATCATGTAACAGGTCGAAGGGTGTCATAGGTCACCCTATAACCCCCTTCAACCCATAAGAATGATTCAAATATGTCCCTAGGGGTCCTAGGACCCCTAGGGACATTTTAGAATTTTTCTTATGGGTTGATGGGGTTCATTATGTAATGGGTCCAAGGAGGTCATAGGTCACCCTATGACCCTCTTCGACCCATAAGAACAATTCTAATATGTCGCTATGGGTCCTAAGACTCTTAGGAACATATGTCATCATATAATGGGTTAAAAAGTATCATAAGTCACCCTATGACCCCCTTCGACCCCTAAGAATGATTACAATATGTCCCTAGAGGTCCTAGGACCCCTAATTACATATGTAGTCATGTAATGGGTCGAAAGGGGTTATAGGTCAACCTATGACCCCATTCGACCCATAAGAACAATTCTAATATGTCCTTAAGGTTCCTAAGACCCCTAGGGACATATGTCATCATGTAATGGGTCAAATGGGGCCATTGGTAAACCTACAAGCCCCTTCAAACCATAAGAATTATTCTAATATGTCCCTAGGGGTCCCAAGACCCCTATGGAGATTTGTCATCATGTCATGAGTCAAATGGGGTCATAGTCCTATGACCTACTTTGACCCATAAGAACAATTCTAATATGTGCCAAAGAGGGTCATAGGTCACCCTATGACCCCCTTCGACCCATAAGAAAGATTCTAATATATCCTTAGGGTCATAGGTACACCTATGACCCCCTTTGACCCATAAAAATGATTCTAATATGTCCTTAGGGGTCCTAGGACCACTAGAGACAAATGTCATTATGTAATGGATCAAAAAGGGTCATAGGTGAACCTATGACCCCCTTGGTCTCATAAGAACAATTCTAATGTGTCTCTAGTGGCTTTAGGACCCTCGGGGACATATGTCATCATTTAATGGGTTGAAGGGAGTCATAGGTCAACCTATCACCCCCTTTGACCCATACAAATGATTTTTATATATCCGTAGGGGTCTTAGGACCCCTAGGGACATATGTCATCATGTAGTGGGTCAAAGGCAGTCATAGGTGAACCTATGACCCACTTTAACACATAAGATCAATTTTTAATATGTCCCTAGGGGTCCCTAGGACCCCTTAAGAAAATTTTCATCATGTAATGGGTCGAAGGGGGTCATAAGTCACTCTATGACTCTCTTCGATGCATAAGAATGATTCTAATATGTATCTAGGTGTGTTAGGAATCCTAGGGACATATGTTGTCATGTAATGGGTGGAAGAGGGTCATAAGTCAACCTATGGCCCCCTTTAACCCATAAGAACGATTCTAATATGTCCCTAGGGGTCCTAGGACCCCTAGGGATATATGTAGTCATGTAATGGGTCAAAAGGGGTCATAAGTGAACCTATGACACCCTTTGACCTATAAGAATGATTTTAATATGTCTCTAGTGGCCTTAGGACCCCTAAGGACAGATGTTCTCATATAATGGATCAAAGCTGGTAATAGGTCAACCTATGACCCACTTCGAGCCTTACAAAATGATTCTAATATGTCCCTAGGGGCTTGAGGACCCCTAGTGACAAATGTTGTCATGTAACGGGTCGAAGGGGTTCATAGGTCATGCAATGACCCCCTCCAACCCATAAGAATGATTCTAATATGTCACTAGGTGTCCTAGGACTCCTAAGGACATATGCCATCATGAAATGTGTCAAAGGGGGTGATAAGTCAACCTACGACCACCTTTGACACATAAGAATGATTTTAAATATGTCCCTAGTGTTCCTAGGACCCCTAGGGGCATATGTCATCATGGAATAGGTCGAAAGGTGTCATAGGTCAACCTATGACCCCATTCGACTCATAAGAATGATTCTAATATGTACCTGGGGCTCGTAGGACCCCTAGGGACATATGTCATCATGTAATGGATCAAAGGGAGTCATAGGTAACCCTATGACCCCCTTCTACCCATAGCAATGATTTTAATGTCCCTAGGGGTCCTAAGACCCCTATTGACATATGTCATCATGTAATGGGTAAAAGGGATCATAGGTGTCATATGTTAAACTATGACCCCCTTGGACCCATTAGAATGATTTTAATAAGGACATATGTCATCATGTAATTAGTCGACACATAAGTACAATTTTAATATGTCTATAGGGCTATTAGGATGCCTAGGGACATATGTAATCATGTAATGGGTCAAAGGAGGTCATAGGTCAACCTATGATCCCCTTCGACCAATAATAATTATTCTAATATGTCCTGAGGAGTTCTAGAACCCCTCAAAACATATGTCATCATGTAATGGGTCGAAGGGGGTCATAGATCAAGCTATGACCCCCTTTGACACATAAGAATGATACTAATATGTCCCTAGGGCACCTAGGACCCCTAGGAACATATTTCATCATATAATAGATCGAAGGGGGTCAAAGGTTGACCTATGACCCCCTTTGACCCATAAGAACAATTTTAATATGTCACTATGGGTCCTAGGACCCTTAAGGACATATGTTATCATGTAATAGGTGAAAGAAGGTCATAGGTGAACCTTTGATGCCTTTTGACACATAAGAATAATTTTTTATATGTTCTCAGGGGTCCTAAGTTTCTAGGGACATATGTCATCATGTAATGGGTCGAAGGGGGTCATAAGTCATCCTATGACCCCCTTTGACCCATAAGAAAGCTTCTAATATGTTCCTAGTGGTCGTAGGACCCCTAGGAACATATGCCATCATGGAATGGGTCAAAGGGGATCATAGGTCTCCCTGTGGCCCCCTTTGACCCATAACAACAATTATAATATGTCTTTAGGGGTCCTAGGACACCTAGAGACAAATGTCATCATGTAATGTGTCAATGGGGGTCATAGGTCACCCTATGACCCTCTTCAACACATAAGAATGATTGAAATGTCCCTAGGGTTCCTAGGATAGCTAGGAACATATGTCGTCATGTAATGGGTCAAAGGGGCTCATAGGTCACCTTATGACCCCCTTTGACCCATAAGAATGATTATAATATTTTCTTAGGGCTCCTATGACACCTAGGGACATATGTCATCATGGAATGGATCAAAAGTGGTCATAGGTCAACCTATGACCCCGTTTGACCCATAAGAATTATTCTAATATATCCCTAGCCGTCCTAGGACCCATAGGGACATATGTCATCATGTAATGGGTCGAAGGAGCTCATACATGAACCTATGACCCCATTTGACACATAAGAACAATTTTTAATATGTCCCTAGGGGCCCTAGGAGCCCTAAGGACATATGTCGTCATTTAATGGGTCGAAGGGAGTCATAGGTCACCCTATGACCCCCTTGGACCCATAAGAAATATTTAAATATGTACCTAGGGGTTATAGGAACCCTAAAGACATATGACATCATGTAATGTGTCGAAGGCGACCATAGGTAACCCTATGACCCCCTTCGACCCATAAGAATGATTCTAATATGTCCCTAAGGGTCCTAGGACTCCTAGCGACATATGTCGTCTTGTAATGTGTCAAAGGAGGTGATAGCTCAACCTATGACCCCCTTCAACCTATAAGAATGATTCTAATATTTCTCGAGGGGTCCTAGGACCCCTAGGGACATATGTTTTCATGTAATAGTTCAAACAGGTTCATAGGTCAACTTATGAAACCCTAGAATGATTTTAATATGTCTTTATGGGTCCTAGCACCCTTATTGACATATGTCCTCATGTAATAGGTCGAACAGGGTGATAGGTCAATCTATGACCCCCTCCTACCCATGAAAATAATTCTAATATGTCCCTAAGGGTTCTAGGACCCCTAGGGACATATGTCATCATGTAATGGTTCGAAGGGGGTCATAGGTCAACCTATGACCCCCTTCAACCCATATGAATGATTCTAATATGTCCCTAGGGGTTCTTGGACCTCTAGGGACATATGTCATCATGTAAGGGGTCGAAGGGGCCTATCACCTCCTTTGACCCATAAGAATGATTCTAATATGTTCCTATGAGTCTTAGGAAACCTAGTGACATATGTCATAATATAACTATTCGAAGAGGGTTATAAGTCGACCTATGATCCCCTTTGACCCATAAGAATGATTAAAATATGTCGTTATGGGTCCTATGACCCCTAGAGATATATGTCATCATGTAATGGTTTGAAGGGGGTCATAGGGAAACCTACGACCCCCTTTGACCCATACGAATGATTCTAATTTGTCCCTAGGGGTCCTAGGACCCTAAGGGACATATGAAATCATGTAATGTGTTGAAGGGGGCCATAGGTCAACCTATGACCCCCTTTGATCCATAAGAATGATTCTAATATGTTTCTCAATGCCTTAGGACCCTTAGGGAGATATGTCATTATGTAACTGCTCGAAGGGGGTCATAGGTAACCCTATAACCCCCTTCGACCCATAAGAATGATTCTAATATTTCTCTAAAGGTCCTAGGACCCCTAGGGACATATGACATCATGCAACCAGTGAAAGGTTGTCATAAGTCAACGTATGACGCCCTTTAACCCATAAGAACAATTCTAATATGTCCTTAGGGTTCCTAGGGCCCCTAAGGACATTTTAGAATGATTCTTATAGGTCGAAGATGTTTGTTATATAATGGATCAAAGGGCATCATAGGGTGACTTATGAGCCCCTTCGACATATAAGAACAATTCTAATATGTCCCTAGGGGTCTTAGGACCCCTAGGGACATAAGTTGTCATGTAATGGGTCGAAGGGGGACATAGGTCACCCTATGGCCCCCTTCGACCAATAAGAATGATTCTAATATGTCTTTAGGGGTCCTAGGACCCCTAGGGACATATGTCATCATGTAATGGGTCAATGGGGGTCATAGGTCAACCTATGACCCCCTTTGACCCATAAGAACATTTCTGATATGTCCATAGGGGTCTTAAGAATCCTAAAGACATATGTCATAATGTAATAGGTCGAAGTGGGTCAGAGGTCAACCTATGACACCCTTTGACCCATAAGAATGATTCTAACATTTCGCTAGGGGCCCTAGGATCCCTAGGGACATATGTCATCATATAATCGATTGAAGGGGTTCATACGTCAACTTATGATGCCATTTGACCCATAACAATGATTCTAATATGTCACTACAGGCCCTAAGGCCCCTAGCGACATATGTGATTGTTTAAGGGATCAAATTTGGTCATAGGATAGCCTATGATCCGCTTTGACCCATAAGAACGATTCTACTATGTCTCTAGGGGTCCTCAGATGACTAGGAACATATGTCATCATGTAATGGGTCGAAGGGGGTCATAGGTCAGCCTATGACCCCATCCAACCCATAAGAACAATTCTAATCTGTGCTTAATGGTCTTATGGCGCTTAGGGACATATGTCATCATGTAATGGGTCAAAGTGGGCCATAGGTCACCCTATGAACCCCTTCAACCCATAAGAATTATTCTAATATGTCCTTAGGGGTCTTAAGACCCATATGAACATATGTCATCATGTAATGGGTCAAAGTGGGCCATAGATCAACCTATGAGCCCCTTCGACCCATAAGAATTATTCTAATATGTCCTTAGGGGTCCTAAGACCCATAGGGACATATGTCAGCATGTAATGGGTCGAAGGGGGTCATAGGTATCATAGGTTAAACTATGACCCCCTTTGACCCATTAGAATAATTTTAATAACGACATTTGTCATCATGTAATTGGTCGACACATAAGCACAATTTTAAAATGTCCATAGGGCTCCTAGGACCCCTAGAGACATATGTCATCATGTAATAGGTCAAAGGGGGCCATAGGTCAACCTATGACCCCCTTCAACCGATAATAATTATTCTAATATGTCCCTAGGGGTCCTAGGATCCATAGGGACATATGTCATCATGTAATGGGTTGAAGGGGGTCATAGGTCAAGCTATGACCCCCTTTAAATAATAAGAATAATTCGAATATGTCCCTATGGCACCTAGGACCCCTAGTAACATATTTCATCATGTAATGGATCAAAGGGGGTCATATGTAATCCTATGACTCACTTTGACTCATAAAAATGATTCTAGTATGTCCCAATGGATCCTAGGACCCCTAGGGACATATGTCATCATGTAATGCGTGAAAGGAGATCATAGATGAATGTATGATGCCCTTTGACACATAAAAATGATTTTTAATATGTCCCTAGGGATCTTAAGTCCCTAGAGATATATGTTATCATGTAATGGGTCGAAGGGGGTCATAGGTCATCCTATGACCCCCTTTAACCCATAAGAAAGCTTCTAATATGTCCCTAGCAGTCCTAGGACCCCTAGGGACATATGTCATCATGTAATGGGTTGAAGGGGGTCATAGGTCACCCTATGATACCCTTCGACCCATAACAACGATTCTAATATGTCTATAAGGGTCCTAGGACACCTAGGGATAGATGTCGTCATGTAATGTGTCAAAAGGGGTCATAGGTCACCCTATGACCCCCTTCGACCCATAAAAATGATTGAAATGTCCCTAGGGGTCCTAGGATGGATAGGGAAAGATGTCGTCATGTAATGGTTTGAAGGGAGTCATAGGTCACCCTATGACCCCCTTTGACCCATAAGAGCGATTCTAATATTTCCCTAGGGCTCCTAAGACACCTAGGGACATATGTCATTATGTAATGGATCAAAGGGGGTCATAGGTCAACCTATGTCCCCCATTGACCCATAAGAATGATTCTAATATGTCGCTAGGAGTCCCAAGACCCCTAGGGACATATGTCATCATGTAATGGGTTGAAGGAGGTTGTACATAAACCTATGATCCCCTTTGACACATAAGAATGATTTTTAATATTTTCTTAGGGGTCCTAAGAGCCATAGGGACATATGTCATAATGTAATGGGTCGAAGGGGGTCATAGGTCACCCTATGACCTCCTTTGACCCATAAGAAAGATTCAAATTTCTCCCTAGGGATCCTAGAACCCCTAGGGACATATGACATCATGTAATGGGTCGAAAGAAATCATAGGTAACCCTATGACCCTCTTTGACCCATAAGAATGATTCTAATATATCCCTAAGGGTCCTAAGACTCCTAGGGACATATGCCATCATGTAATGTGTCAAAGGGGCTGATAAGTTAACCCATGGCCCCCTTCAACCTATAAGAATGATTCTAATATTTCTCTAAGCGTCCTAGGACCCCTAGGGACATATGTTGTCATGTAATGGTTCTAACAGGTTCATAGGTCAAATTATGAAACCCTAGAATGATTTTAATGTGTCTTTATGGGTCCTAGCACCCCTAGGGACATATGTCATCATGAAATTGGTCGAACAGTGTGATAGTTCAATCTATGAAAACCTTCTACCCATAAAAATGATTCTAATATGTCCCTAAAGGTTCTAGGACCCCTAGGTACATATGTCATCATGTAATGGTTCGAAGGGGGTCATAGGTCAACCTATGACCCCCTTCAACCCTTATGAACGATTCTAATATGTCCCTAGGGGTCCTTGGACCTCTAGGGACATATGTCATCATGTAATGGGTCAAAGGGGGATCTTAGGGATCCTAGGGAACCTAGGGACATATGTCATCATGTAATTATTCGAAGAGGGTTATAGGTCAACCAATGACCCCCTTTGACCCACAAGAATGATTCAAATATGTCGTTATGGGTCTTAGGACCTCTAAGGACATATGTCATCATGTAATGGTTTGAATGGGGTCATAGGTTCCCTATGACCCCCTTTGACCCATACGAACGATTCTAATATGTCCCTAGGGGTCCTAGGACCCTAAGGGAAATATGTCATCATGTAATGGGTTGAAGGGGGTCATACGTCAACCTATGACACCTTTTGATCCATAATTATTATTCTAATATATTTTTCAGTGCCCTAGGACCCTTAGGGACATATGTCATTATGTAATTGCTTGAAGGGGGTTATAGGTAACCCTATAACCCTCTTCGACCCATAAGAATGATTCTAATATGTCCCTAAGGGTCCTAGGACCCCTAGGGACATATGGCATTATGTAACGAGTGAAATGTGGTCATAAGTCACCGTATGAAATGCTTCAACCCATAAGAACAATTCTAATATGTTCCTAGGGTTCCTAGTGCGCCTTAGGACATTTTAGAATGATTCTTATAGGTCAAAGATGTTCGTTATGTAATGGGTCAAAGACAGTCATAGATCACCCTATGACCCCCTTCGACCTATAAGAACAATTCTAATGTGTCCCTAGGGGTCCTAGGACCCCTAGGGACAAAAGTTGTCATGTAATAGGTTGAGGGGGGTCATAGGTCACCCTATGGCCCTCTTCGACCAATAAGAATGATTCTAATATGTATTTAGGCATCCTAGGACCCCTATGGACATATGTCATCATGTAATGTGTCAAAAGAGGTCATAGGTCAACCTATGACCCCTTTTGACCCATTAGAACATTTTTAGTATGTCCATAGGGGTCTTAGAAACCTTAGGGACATATGTCATAATTTAATAGGTCGAAGTGGGTCATAGGTCAACCTATGACACTCTTTGACCCATAAGAATGATTCTAACATTTCGCTAGAGACCCTAAGACCCCTAGGGAGATATGCCATCATGTAATCAATTGAAGGGGGTCATACATCAACCTATGACCCAATTTGACCCATAAGAATGATTTTAATATTTGACGAGGGGCCCTAAGACCCCTAGGGACATATGTTGTTGTGTAATGGATCGAAGTTGGTCATAGGATAGCCTATGACCCGCTTAGACCCATAAGAATGATTCTACTATGTCTCTAGGGGTCCTAGGACAACTAGGAACGCATGTCATCATGTAATGGGTCGAAGGGGGTCATAGGTTATTCGACCCATAAGAACAATTCTAATATGTCCTTAGCGGTCTTTGGATGCTTAGGGACATATGTCATCATGTAATGGGTCAAAGTGGGCCATAGGTCAACCTATGAGCCTGTTTGACCCATAAGAATTATTCTAATATGTCCCTAGGGGTCCTAAGACCAATAGGGACATATGTCATCATGTAATGGGTCGAAGGAGGTCATAGGTGTCATTGGTTAAACTACGACCCCCTTTGACCCTTTTAAACAATTTTAATAAGAATATATGTCGTTATGTAATTGGTCGACACATAAACATAATTTTAATATGTCCGTAGGGATCCTAGGACCCCTAGCGACTTATGTCATCATTTAATAGGTCAAAGGTGGCCATAGGTCAATCTATGGCCCCCTTCGACCAATAAGAATTATTCTAATATATCCCTAAGAGTCCTAGGACCCCTAGGGATATATATCATCATGTAATGGGTCGAAGGGGGTCATAGGTCAAGCTATGACCTCCTTTAAATAATAAGAATGATTCTAATATGTCCCTATGGCACCTAGGACCCTTAGGAACATATTTCATCATGTAATGGATTGAAGGGGGTCATAGGTCAACCTATGACCCCCTTTGACCTGTAAAAATAATTTTAATATATCCTTATAGGTCCTAGGACCCCTAGGGACATATGTCATCATGTAATGCGTAAAAGGAGATAATAGATGAACATATGACACTCTTTGACACATAAGAATGATTTCTAATATGTCCCTAGGGGTCTTAGGTCTCTAGGGACATATGTCATCATGTAGTGGGTCGAAGGGTGTCATAGATCATCCTATGACCCCCATTAACCCACAAGAAAGCTTCTAATATGTCCCGAGCGGTCCTAGGACCCCTAGGGACATATTTCATCATGTAATGGGTTGAAGGGAGTCATAGGTTACCCTATGACCCCCTTCGACCCATAACAATGATTCTAATATGTCTATAGGGCTTCTAAGACCCCTAGGGATAGATGTCATCATGTAATGTGTCAAAGGGGGTCATAGGTCAACCATTGACCCCTTTCGACCCATAAGAATGACTTAAAAATCCCTAAATGTCCTAGGATGGCTAGGGAAATATGTTATAATGTAATGGTTTGAAGGGGGTTGTAGGTCACCCTATGACCCCTTTTGACCCATAAGCACGATTCTAATATTTTCTTAGGGCTCCTAGAACCCCTACGGACATATGTCATCATGTAATGTATCACAGGAGGTCATAGGTCAACCTATGACCCCCTTTGACCCATAAGAATGATTCTAATATGTCGCTAGGAGTCCTGGGACCCATAGGGACACATGTCATCATGTAATGGGTTGAAAGAGGTCATACGTGAACCTATGATCCCCTTTGACACATAATTGTTTTTAATATGCCCCTAGGGGTCCTAGGAGCCATAGGGACATATGTCATCATGTAATAGGTCGAAGGGGGTCATAGGTCACCCTATGACCCCCTTCGACCCATAAGAAAGATTCAAACTTGTCCTTAAGGGTCCTAGGACCCCTAGGGACATATGACATCATGTAACACATGAATGGTGGTCACAAGTCACCGCATGACACCCTTCGAACCATAAGAATAATTATAATATGTCCTTAGGGTTCTTAGGGCCCCTAAGGACTTTTTAGAATAATTCTTATAGGTCGAAGATGTTCATTATGTAATTGGTCAAAGGAGGTCATAGGTCACCCTATGACCCCCTTTACCTGTAAGAATAATTCTAATATGTCCTTAGGGGTCCTAGGACCCCTAGAGACATAAGTTGTCATGTAATGGGTTGAAGGTGGTCATAGGTCAATCTATGGCCCCCTTCAACCAATAAGAATGATTCTAATATGACTTTAGGGGTCTTCGTACCCCTAGGGACATATGTCATCATGTAATGGGTCAAATGGGGTCATAGGTCAACATATGACCCCCTTTGACCCATAAGAACATTTCTAATATGTCCATAGGGGTCTTAGGAACCCTAGAGACATATGTCATAATGTAATAGGTAGAAGTGGGTCATAGGTCAAGCTATGACACCCTTTGACCCATAAGAAACATTCTAACATTTTGCTAGGTGCCCTATGACCCCTAGGGACATATGTCATCATGTAATTTATTGAAGGGGGTTATACATCAACCTATGACCCCATTTGACCCATAGGAATGATTCTAATATTTCACTAGAGGCGTTAAGACCCCTAGGGACATATGTTGTTGTGTAATGGATCAAAGTACGTCATAGGATAGCCTATGACCCACTTTGACCCATAAGAATGATTCTACTATGTTTGTAGGGGTCCTAGCATGACTAGGAACATATGTCATCATGTAATGGGTTGAAGGGGGTCATAGGTCATCCTATGACCCCATCAACCCATAAGAACAATTCTAATATGTCTTTAGCAATATTAGGATGCTTAAGGACATATGTCATCATGTAATGGGTCAAAGTGGGCCATAGGTCAACCTATGAGCCCCTTCAACCCATAAGAATTATTCTAATATGTCCTTAAGGTCCTAAGACCCAGACGAACATATGTCATCATGTAATAGGTCGAAGGGGGTTATAGGTGTCATAGGTTAAAGTATGACCCCCTTTGACCCATTAGAACAATTTTAATAAAGATATATGTCATCATGTAATTGGTCGACACATAAGAATAATTTTAATATGTCCGTAGGGCTCCTAGGAGCCCTAGGGACATATGTCATCATGTAATGGGTCAAAGGGGGCCATAAGTCAACCTATGACCCCTTTCGACCAATAATAATTATTCTAATATGTTACTAGGGATCCTATGACCCCTAGGGACATATGTCATCATATAATGGTTCGAAGGGGGTCATAGGTCAAGCTATCACCCCTTTTGAAAAATAAGAATGATTCTAACATGTCCGTATGGCACCTAGGACCCCTAGGAACATATTTCATCATGTAATGGATCGAAGAGGATCATAGGTCAACCTATGACCCCCTTTGACCCATAAAAATGATTCTAAAATTTGCCTATGGGTTCTAGGACCCCTAGGGACATATGTCATCATGTAATGCGTGAAAGGAGATCATCGATGAACGTATGATGCCCTTTGACACATAAGAATGATTTCTAATATGTCCCTAGGGGTCCTAGGTCCCTAGGGACATGTGTCATCATGTAATGGGTTGAAGGGTGTCATTGGTCACCCTATGTCCCCCTTCAACCCATAACAACGATTCTAATATGTCTATAGGGGTCCTAGGACCCCTAGGAATAGATGTCGTCATGTAATATGTCAAAGGGGGTCAATGGTCACCCTATGACCCCTTTCGACCCATAAGAATGATTGAAATGTCCTTAGGGGTCCTAGGATGGCTAGGGAAATATGTCGTCATGTAATGGTTCGAAGGGGGTCATAGGTCACCCTATGACCCTCTTTGACCCATAAGAGAGATTCTAATATTTCCTTAGGGCTCCTAAGACCCTTAGGGACATATGTTATCATGTAATGGATCAAATGGGGTCATAGGTCAACCTATGACCGCCTTTGACCCATAAGAACAATTTTAATATGTCACTAAAAGTCCTAGGACCCTTAGGGACATATGTCATCATGTAATGGGTTGCAGGAGGTCATACCTGATCCTATGAACCCCTTTGACACATGAGAATGATTTTTAATATGTCCCTAGGGGTCCTCAGAGCCCTAGGGACATATGTCATCATGTAATGGGTCGAACTGGGTCATAGGGTCCCTAGGGACATATGACATCATGTAATGGGTCGAGGGTGATCATAGGTAACCCTATGACCCCCTTCAACCCATAAGAATGATTCTAATATGTCCTTAAGTGTCCTAGGACTCTTAGGGACATATGTCATCTTGTAATGTGTCAAAGGGGGTGATAGATCAACCTATGACCCCCTTCAACCTATAAGAATGATTCTAATATTTCTTTAGGGGTCCTAGGACCCCTAGGGACATATCTTGTCATGTAATGGTTTGAAAGGGTTCGTAGGTCAACATATGAAACCCTAGAATGATTCTAATATGTCTTTATGTGTCCTAACACCCCTAGGGACATATGTCATCATGTAATGGGTCGAGCATGATGCAGAGCCACACCTTAGAAAACTTAGGAGGAATCACTCACTCAACGGAGTTGCTTCAAGGGGCACTTACACCTACAGGATCAAACTAGAACCAAACTCAATAACCAATTCTCATTATACATATCTAAAATGAGAACATAAGCTAAAAATTTCAAGAACCTCTTGTCTCAATGCTAATGTTATGTCCCACTTCCCACAACCTGACCTGACTCTTTCTCTTCTTGTTGAAGAACATGGACCAGAGTTGCGTATTCTTCCTTTTCTCTTGGTTTTGATATAGAAAGGACAAGTGATATAGCATTTTCTTTTATGAACATACCCAAAACTCAAACACTACGGCCTCTCTTATCCATCAAATTCAAAACACAACAGACATATCTATATTCCCAATTTTGGCATTGTTGCTCTATTATGCATCGATGTATATATCAAAATATTCAATCACTTTTGCTAATCCAATCACTTAAATCTAAAGAATGCAGGAAATCGATACACAACAGATGACTTTCTATTCTCTGGCAATGAAATTTCTTAGTTCTTATGATTTTTAAATGAACTCCCTACCCACAATCTGGAGAAGTGACTACATTAACATTTTCAGAGTATATCAATTTTCCAAACCTTTAAAGAAAATGAAAAAAAAATTCACTTCCTACTGGAGTGGTTGCGGAAAGCTCCACCCAAACAAAAAACTAAAACTCTCTATATTCTTGCCATGGAATTCGATAGACTTAAAATTTTGAATGAATCCACAAAAATTACACATGGTCTGAGTACATGGAATACCGAACTTTGAAAGTTGAAAAAATGAAAAAAAACTCACACACAATTAGCAAAACTGAAAAATCCACAAAAAATCAAAACTTTTTCTTTGGGTACTTTCGAATCCCTTCTTACATAAAAAAGACTGACTGTTTTTTTTTTTTTTTTTAAAGAAAACCAACTTTCCTCTTGACAGAAGGAATATGAAATGGTTTGTTTTTATTCCATAGCCATTTTTCTTTCTTTTTATCATGAACACTCTCTATAACTGCCACCATCTTCCTGTTGAGATTCTATTTAATTATTGAACACAACTACGAATTAAAAACAACTATTCTAATTGAAAATCCCCACTCTTGGTCCTAGGTGGTTATATCTAGAGAGCTCATCGAATTGCTACTCTAGTTATACCACAACATGTAGGATGTTATTGAAAACATTTAAATTTAAAACACACACAAAACATAAAACATTATTTATCACATTTTCCGCTCTGCTACTGCGGCATACTCCCCTATAGAAAGAATCTCAAGTCCACTTGAGATGAGATCTTGAACTGATGAACCATACTTGTTGATTTGTTTCTCATCCATCCAAATAGCTTTTGTCACTGGTCTATTCTTCCATTTGACTAAGTATTGAGTGTATTGTCTTCTACGAGTCTTCTTAATTTTTGTATCTAGGATTTTCTCCAACTGAAGTGGTGCTGGTTTAGGTAGTTGTTGCAAATCTTCTGTTACTAAATCTTCATGTACGACTTGTGTTTCAAAACCTTTGTATTGTGTGAGATCACAAACATTGAATATGGGTGAAATACCAATGTCTGTAGGTAACTGAATTTTGTATGCATTATGTCCATATCTTTCCAGAATTTGACAAGGACCAACCTTCTTGGGTAGTAACTTTGTATTCTTCGTTTGAGGTAACCTTTCTTTCTTCAGATATGCCCATACTAAATCACCAACTTTGAATTGTACTTCTCTTCTTTTCTGATCAGCAACTTCTTTTTACTTCTGATTTGAATTCTGTAACTGCAACTTGACTTGATCTTGGACCTCTTTAATAGCTTCAACAAATTCTTCAGCATGTGAACTACTCGAAAAAGTATTTGGAAGTTCCCTCAGCTCGAGAATTCCTCTTGGATGTGTATCGTACACAATCTAAAATGGAGATTTCCCTATACTCCTATTCACTGTATCATTATATGAGAATTCAGCTTGAGCAAGTACGGAATCCCACTTTTCTCCATGTTGTTTTGTAAGGCATCTTAATAGATTTCCCAAATATCTATTGACAACTTCTATTTGACCATTGGTCTATGGGTGATATATAGATGAAAAAGATAAGTTTGTACCAAGTTTCTTCCAAAGAGTCCTCCAAAAATGACCCACAAATCTGCCATCTCTTTCTGAAAGAATATTCAGTGGTAATCCATGAATTCACACTATCTCCTTGAAAAATAAATCTGCAATGTATGATGCATCTTTGGTGGATTTACATGGTAAGAAATGTGACATTTTACTGAACCTATCCACAACAACAAAAATGCTATCATACCCTTCTAAGTTCTTGGTAATCCCATAACAAAATCCATACTAATACTTTCCCATGGTCTTGAAGGAATAGGTAAGGGCTGATACAATCTTGCATTGGTACTTTTACCTTTACCTTTCTGAAAAATGGTGCATTCTTCCACAAATTTCCTCACATCCTTTTGTAACTTTGGCCAAAAATAGTTTCTACGAACCAGCTCTAAAGTCTTATCTAGTCCAAAATGACCAGATAATGCTCCACTATGTTTCTCTTGTATGATATTATCTCTCATTGAACACTTTGGGATGCAAATTTGTCCTCCCTTGAACAATAATCCTTCTTGAACCAGAAAATCAGAATATTCACTATTGTACCTCTCATCTAGATTAATACATGCGTGATAAATGTCTTTGAAATCAGCATCATCAACATACATACCTTTCAGATTTGAAATGCCTATAGTTTCCAACTGAATTTGTGATGTAGTTAAAGTTCTCCTGCTTAACGCATCATAAACCTTGTTTGTTACTCCATTCTTGTGCTTAATAGAAAACGTGAATGCTTGCAATGTCTCTACCCATTTCATGTGCCTATGATTCAATTTCTCTTGACTGTTTATGAAACTAAGTGCCTGGTTATCTGTGTAATTCCATGGGTAGCAAATAGTGTCTTCATTTCTTCAGGGATTGAACAAGGGCATACATTTCCAAATCGTATGATGAATATCTCTGTTTGGCTTCATTGAGCTTCTCGCTGAAAAAGGCTATAGGTCTGTCCTCTTGACTAAGAACACCTCCTACCGCTATGTTGCTTGCATCACATTCTATCTGAAAGACTTTATTGAAATCAGGAAATGCAAGGACTGGTTGTTGGGCCACTTTTTTCTTAAGAAGTTCAAAGGCTTTATTGGCTTCTTCTATCTAAACAAATTTACACTTTTTCCCTCCTTTTATGGTGTTCAAAATAGGTGCACAAATTAAACTGAAATTTCTAATAAACTTTTTGTAAAAAGTGGCTAAACCATGAAAACTTCTAGCTGCTGCAATAGTTCTAGGAGTTGGCCATGAAAGAATTGCTATTACCTTATCTTGATCCATCTTGAGCGTTCCTTTTGAGATCAAAAAGCCAAGGTATGTTAGTTCCTCTCGCATAAAACTACATTTCTCCATATTGATCATTAACTTTTCCTCTTGTAACCTTCTCAACACCAAATCTATGTGTTTCAGATGCTCCTCTTTTGTTTTGCTAAAAACCAAAATGTCATCTAGATACACTATCACAAACTTTCCTGTAAAATCCTTCAAAACTTCATTCATAAGCCTCATAAACATAATAGAAGCATTAGACAATCCAAATGGCATTACCTTTCATTCATATAATCCCTCATTTGTCTTAAATGTTGTTTTCCATTCATCTCCTGGCCTAATTCTTATCTGATGATACCCACTTTTTAAATCAATCTTTGAAAAATAGCTTGCTTTCCCTAAACAATCCAGTAAATCTTCTATTCTAGGCATTGGAAATCTGCACCTTATAGTGATCTTGTTCAGTGCTCTTGAATTAGTGCATAATCTCCATGTTCCTTCTTTCTTCAGTGCTAGGACTGCAGGTACTGCGCATGGGCTTAAACTTTTACCAATCAAACCAGTCTCGAGCAACTCTCCAATTTGTCTCGCCATTTCTTCATTTTGTTGTGGTGTTAGCTTATATGCTTCTTTGTTGGGTAATGTTGATCCTGGCATGAGATCAATACAATGACTGATTTCTCGCATAGGTGGGAGACTTCTTTGTATTCCATCTGCTATAATTTCCTTGTACTTGTCTAGAATTGGCTCCACTTCTTCAAGCACCTTTTCCTTCTTCTTTTCTGTCACTTCCACCTTCAATTTTGAAGACTCCATCTCTGAATTTTCTTCCTCAGTCTGATTTTCAGCATCATTCTATAATTTATCTTTGAGTACAGGAACCAATGCAAAGAGTGGACACTTCTTTCCTTTCACCTCTTTCAGAAATTCATTCTTACCCATCACCATAACTTTGGCTTCTGTGACTTTTGATTCTTCTTGACTTGGCTCAACTAAAGGTATCAATTCAATGACCTTTCCATTCTTTGTAATGGTATATGTATTCTTCACTCCATCATGATGTGCCTTGAGATCATATTGCTAGGGTCTGTCGAAAAGTAAATGGCATGCATCCATATTAACAACATCAAATAGTAACTTGTCTTTGTATGCTCCAATCTAAAATTCTACCCACGCTTGTTCTTCTACTATAGTGTGTTGTCCTTTATTTAACCAAGATATTTTGTAAGGATACGGGTGTTGTATTCTTGGTAGCTTTAACTTTTCCACCATTTCCAGAGATACGAAATTTGCTGTAGAACCAGAGTCTACTAGTACCTTACAAACTTTTCCTCCAGATTTACAGATAGTTCTGAAAATGGACTTCCTTTGTGGTGTTTCTTCTTTTATAGGCATCTTCAACAGTGTTCCTCTCATCATAAGTGCTTCCCCTCTTTCTGGATAACCATAACTTTCTGAATTTTCTTGTATATCAGATTCTTGTGTCAGGTGTATTCTCTTTTTGCCATGAGTACTAGAGCTTGCCTTTACTGGACATTTGTGTGCCATATGACCCTCTTGATTATAGTTGTAGCATCTTATTGGTCCATTCGTTCTTCCTGGTGATCTTCCTCTGAAATTTGGCCTTCTACCTCTGAAACTTCCTCTGAAATTATCAAACTTATTAACTTCATTATGCATCTCTGTGTGTGGCTGAAAATTTGGACTCCTTCCTCTAAATGTACCTCTTCCTCTGAATGGCTGCCTTCCTTTGCCTCTGTTATTATTTTCTTGTCTACTTTTGATTTTCTCTTCCACCATTAAGGCCAGCTGATAGCACTTAGCTACGGTGTTTGGACTCAGCAACTACAACTCTTCTTGTATGTTCATCCTCAAACCATTTAGGTATCTTGCTACCTTGATACTCTCAGGTTCTACAAATTTTGACCTTAGACTCAACTTCTAAAATTCTTCTGTATACGTACAAACATCCATATCCCTTTGTCTGAGATTCTGCCTTTTCTAATGCAACTGTACCTCATAGTCTTCTGGGAGATACATCTCTCTTATCATTGACACCATCTTCTTCCATGAACAAATCTTCCTTTTATCTTCCTTTACCCTTTCTTCTTTCATGGAATTCCAGCATGTAAGGGCTGTTCCTTTCATTCTAGATTTAGCTAACTTAACTTGTTGTGATTCTAAAACTTTCTCACATTCAAAATGATTCTCTAAGGCTTCAATCCATTCCGACACTAATTCAACGTCCATCTTTCCTATAAACATAGGTAACTCAATGGGTTTTCCTCCCAAAGCCTTTAAAGCTTTAAAAAATGGCTCCTCATTCTCAGATATTTCATCTTCCTCATCCTTGGGTACTTCTTCCTCCTCTTCTACTTCTTCTTTCATTTCTTTCATCTCAACCACAGTCTTCATGTGTTCCAACTTACTGGCTAATTCTGCCAATATCCCCTTCAGTTCACTATTCTCTTTTTGGTAAAGTTCTTCTTGCTCCTCAACCTTCTTTGCTAACTCTACATTGGTCACCATCTTGTTTAACCCTATTGAAGAATCTTGATCAGGGGCGTTCAACATATAATTTCACAACCTGCAACTCTCAAGCTCTGATACCAAAAATGATGTAGAGCCACACCTTGGAAAACTCAGGAGGAATCACTCACTCAACTGAGTTGCTTCAAGGGGCACTTACACCTACGAGATCGAACTAGAACCAAACTCAATAACCAATTCTCATTATACATATCTAAAATGATAACATACGCTAAAAAATTTAAGAACCTCTTGTCTCAATGCTGATGTTATGTCCCACTTCCCACAACCTAACTTGAATCTTTCTCTTCTTGTTGAAGAACATGGACCAAAGTTGTGTATTCTTCCTTTTCTCTTGGTTTTGATATAGCAAGGACAAGTGATATAGCATTTTCTTTTATGAACATACCCAAAACTCAAACACTGCAGCCTCTCTTATCCATCAAATTCAAAACACAACAGACATATCTATATTCCCAAATTTGGCATCGTTGCTCTGTTATGCATCGATGTATATGTCAAAATATTTAATTACTTTTGCTGATCCAATCACTTAAATCTAAAGAATGCAGGAAATCGATACACAACGGATGACTTTCTATTCTCTGGCAATGAAATTTGTTAGTTCTTATGATTTTTAAATGAACTCCCTACCCACAATTTGCAGAAGTGACTACATTAACATTTTTAGAGTATATCAATTTTCCAAACCTTTAAAGAAAATGAAAAAAAATTTGCACTTCCTACTGGAGTGGCTGCGAAAAGCTCCACCCAAACAAAAAACTAAAACTCTCTATATTCTTGCCATGAAATTCGATAGACTTAAAATTTTGAATGAATCCACAAAAATTACTCATGGTCTGAGTACATGTAATACCGAACTTTGAAAGTTGAAAAAATGAAAAAAAACTCACACACAGTTGGGAAAACTGAAAAATCCACAAAAAATCAAAACTTTTTCTTCCCTCTACTTTCGAATCCCTTCTTACATAAAAAAGATTGACTATTTAAAAAAAAGAAAAAAAAAGAAAACCGACTTTCCTCTTGACAGAAGGAATATGAAACGGTTTCTTTTTATTCCATAGCCATTTTTCTTTCTTGTCATCATGAACACTCTATAACTGCCACCATCTTCCTGTTGAGATTCTATTTAATTATTGAACACAACTACGAATTAAAAACAACTATTCTAATTGAAAATCCCCACTCCTGGTCCTAGGTGGCTATATCTGGAGAGCTCATCGAATTGCTACTCTAGTTATAACACCACATGTAGGACGTTATTGAAAACATTTAAATTTAAAACACACACAAAACATAAAACATTATTTATCACATTTTTCGTTCTGCTACTGCGGTAGAACAGGGTGATAGGTCAATCTATGACCCCCTTCTACTCATAAAAATGATTCTAATATGTCCCTAAGGGTTCTAGGACTACTAGGGACATATGTCATCATGTAATGGTTCGAAGGGGGTCATGGGTCAACCTATGACCCCCTTCAACCCATATGAACGATTCTAATATGTCCTTAAGGGTCCTTGGACCTCTAGGGGCATATGTCCTCATGTAATAGATCGAAGGGGCCTATGACCTCCTTCAACCCATAAGAATGATTCTAATATGTTCCTAGGGGTCCTTGGGCACCTAGAGACATATATCTGTATACACTAATCTAATGTGCTAGAAATACTAATTTAATGAAAGCATTTACACATTAAACTAACATAACATATATGAGAGACAAAGAGAAGGCAAAATCAAATGATAATATGAGCCATGGATAGGCTCTCTCAATGGGATTGTTCTCTTGTTTTTGGGATGTGTCTATTTATGGATTGGGGATGTATGCTCAAGTGCTCAAAATGGCTTCAATGGAGATGGGTAATGGCAAATTGGAAGCTTTTTGAGCTCTCAATTTGGCATTATAAGGGTATGGGTATGGATTTTGGCTTTCAAAAGGGCATGATAACTTTACCCAAATGGTTGTGATTGAAATGGCTTGGGAGGGGATTTAATTTATAGGCTAAAGGTTTGAGAGATGGAGGGCTAAGATGCAAGGAGAGATGAAGGCTTAAAGAGGGCTAGGATGCACTCAAAGGAGAGCACATGGATTGTGCTTGTTTAGCACCAATGGGAAGGTGACACTTGTCACAAGGAGGATGAGTGTGAGAGGGTAGGGTAAAGGGTTGGTTAAAGGCATGATGAGTGGGGTTGAGTATGTAAGAGAGATGTAAGAGGAATGAGTGTGGAAGAGGGAAGAGTGTGGAAGATGGATGTAAGAGTCATGAGTGGGCTTGTAAGAGTCTTTTATGGTTTGTAAGAGCACTCATGACTTGGTGGTTGGGATTTTTTAGGGGATACTTTGGTTTGGTTTAGGAAAGTTTTAAACTTGCTTAGGGAATGTGACAACATTAGGGGGTGGGTTAGGCTTGGGTTTAGTATAATATTAGGAATGTTAGAGATGTGCAAGTGGATGGCATTAATGAGGGTGGGTGATTTAGTGGCTAAGCTTAGTTAGTATGGGTGGATGGGGTGGATTAGGCTAAATGGAGGATTAGGGATAAGTTAGGGGTTTTTTGATTTGAGGATTTTATTTATCAAATAGATTTATTTAATAAATGGGGATTTTTGGAATTAGATAAAAGAATAAGATTGAATTGAAAAATAATAGGTTATTTGATTTATCAATTAGAACTATAGATGATTAATTAAATTAATCAGCTAGGGGATGAAAAAAGATTAATTAAATAAGAATTTAATTAATGGTCCCTTTAGAGATAACTAAATTAGATTACCAAAGCAGTGTAATCAAATTTAGGTATCTACAATATCATCATGTAATTATTCGAAGAGGGATATAGGTCAACCTATGACCCCCTTTGACCCATAAGAATGATTAAAATATGTTGCTATGGGTCCTAGGACCCCTAGGGACATATGTCATCATGTAATGGTTTGAAGGGGGTCATAGGGAAACCTATGACCCCTTTTGACCCATACGAACAATTCTAATATGTCCCTAGGGGTCCTAGGACCCTAAGGGACATATGTCATCATGTAATGGGTTGAAGGGGGTCATACGTCAATCTATGACACCCTTTGATCCATAAGAATGATTCTAATATGTTTCTCAGTGCTTTAGGACCCTTAGGGACATACGTCATTATGTAACTGCTCGAAGAGTGTCATAGCTAACCCTGTAACCCCCTTCGAACCATAAGAATGATTCTAATATGGCCCTAAGGGTCCTAAGACCCCTAGGAACATATGACATCATGTAACGGGTGAAAGGTGGTCATAAGTCACCGTATGACACCCTTCAACCCATAAGAACAATTCTAATATGTCGCTAGGGTCCTTAGGACCCCTACAGACATTTTAGAATAATTCTTATAGGTTGAAGATGTTCGTTATGTAATGGGTCAAAGGGGGTCATAGGTCACCCTATGACCCCCTTCGACCTATAAGAATAATTCTAATATGTCCCTAGGGGTCCTGGGACCCCTAGGGACATAAGTTGTCATGTAATGGGTCGAACTAGGTCATAGGTCAGTGTATGGCCCCCTTCGACCAATAAGAATGATTCTAATATGTCTTTAGGCATCCTAGGACACCTAGGGAAATATGTCATCATGTAATGGGTTGAAGGGGGTCATAGGTCAACCTATTACCCCTTTTGACCCATAAGAACATTTCTAATATGTCCACAGGAGTCCTAGGAACCCTAGGGACATATGTCATAATGTAATAGGTCGAAGTAGGTCATAGGTCAACCTATGACATGCTTTGACCCATAATAATGATTCTAACATTTCACTAGGGGCCCTAGGACCCCTAGGGACATATGTCATCATGTAATCGATTGAAGGGGGTCATACATCAACCTATGACCCCATTTGACCCATAAGAATGATTCTAATATATCACGAGGGGCCGTAAGACCCGTAGGGACATATGTTGTCATGTAATAGATCGAAGTTGGTTATAGGACAGTCTATGACCCGCTTTGACCCATAAGAACCATTCTACTTTGTCTCTAGGGGTCCTAGGATGACTAGGAACATATGTTATCATGTAATGGGTCGAAGCGTGTCATAGGTCAACCTATCACCCTATTTGACCCATAAGAACAATTCTAATATGTCCTTAGCGGTCTTAGGACACTTAGGGACATATGTCATCATGTAATGGGTAAAAGTGGGCCATAGCTCAACCTATGAGCCCCTTCGACCCATAAGAATTATTCTAATATGTCCTTAGGGGTCCTAAGGCTTATAGGGATATACGTCATCATGTAATGGGTCGAAGGGGGTCATAGGCGTCATAGGTTAAACTATGACCCCCTTTGACCCATTAGAATGATTTTAATAAGGACATATGTCATCATGTAATTGGTCAACAAATAAGCACAATTTTAGTATGTCCGTAGGGCTCCTAGGACCCCTAGGGAATATGTCATTAAATAATGGGTCAAAGGGAGCCATAGGTCAACCTATGACCCCCTTCACCCAATAATAATTATTCTAATATGTCCCTATGGGTCCTAGGACCCCTAAGGACATATGTCATCATGTAATGGGTCGAAGGGGGTCATAGGTCAAGCTATGACCCCCTTTGACAAATAAGAATGATTCTAATATGTCCCTAGGGAACCTAGGACCCTTAGGAACATATTTCATCATGTAATGGATCGAAAGGGGTCATAGGTCAACCTATGACACCCTTTTGTCCCATAAAAATGATTCTAATATGTCCCTATGGGTCCTAGGACCCCTAGGGATATATGTCATCATGTAATGCATGAAAGGAGATCACAGATGAACCTATGACGCCCTTTGACACATAAGAATGATTTCTAATATGTCCCTAGGGGTACTAGGTCCCTAGGGACATATGTCATCATGTAATGGGTCGAAGGGTGTCATAGGTCATCCTATGACCCCCTTTAACCCATAAGAAAGTTTCTAATATGTCCCTAGCAGTCCTAGGACCCATAGAGACATATGTCATTATGTAATGGGTTGAAGGGGGTCATAGGTCACCGTATGACCCCCTTCGACCCATAACAACAATTCTAATATGTTTATAGGGTTCCTAGGACCCCTAGGGACAGATGTCATCATGTAATGTGTCAAAGGGTGTCATAGGTAACCCTATGACCCCCTTCAACCCATAAGAATGATTGAAATGTCCCTTGGGGTGCTCAGATGACCAGGGACATATGTCGTCAGGTAATGGTTTGAAGACCTATGACCCCCTTTGACCCATAAGAGTGATTTTAATATTTATCTAGGGTTCATGGGACCCCTAGGGACATATGATATCATGTAATGGATTAAAGGGGGTCATAGCTCATCCTATGACCCCCATTGACCAATAAGAACAATTCTAATATGTCGCTAGGAGTCCTAGGACCCCTAGGGACATATGACATTATGTAATGGGTTGAAGGAGGTCATACGTGAACCTATGACTCCCTTTGACACATAAGAATGATTTTTAATATGTCCCTAGGGATCCTAGGAGCCCTAGGGACATATGTCATCATGTAATGGGTCGAAGGGTGTCATAGGTCACCCTATGACCCCTTTTGATCCATAAGAAAGATTTTAATATGTCCTTAGGGGTCCTAGGACCCTTAAGGACATATGTCATCATGTAATGGGTCGAAGGAAATCATAGGTCACCCTATGACCCCCTTCGACCCATAAAAGTGATTCTAATATGTCCCAAAGGGTCCTAGGACCCCTAGGGACATATGCCATCATGTAATGTGTCAAAGGGGGTGATAGGTCAACCTATGACCCCCTTCAATTGATAAGAATGATTATAATATTTCTCTAGGGGTCCTAGGACCTCTAGGGACATATGTTCTCATGTAATAGTTCAAACAAGTTCATAGGTCAACTTATGAACCCCTAGAATGATTCTAATATGTCTTTATAGGTCCTAGGACCCCTAGGGACATATGTCGTCATTTAATGGGTTGAAGGTGTCCTAGGACCTCTAGGGACATATGTCATCATGCAATGGTTTGAAGGGGGTCATAGGTTGACCTATGACCCACTTCAACCCATATGAACGATTCTAATATGTCCCTAGGGTTCCTTGGACCTCTAGGGACATATGTCATCATGTAATGGGTCGAAGGGGCCTATGACCTCCTTTGACCCATGAGAATGATTCTAATATGTTCCTAGGGGTCCTAGGGTGCCTCGGGACATATGTCATCATGTAATGGTTCAAAGAGGGTCATAGGTAACCCTATGACCCCCTTCGAACCATAAGAATGATTCTAATATGTCCTTATTGGTCCTAGGACCCCTAAGGACATATGTTGTCATCTAATGGGTTGAAGGGGTTCATAGGTCAAGTTGTGTCCCTTTTCGACCCATAAGAATGATTTTAATATGTCCCTAGTGGTCATAGGACCCCTAGGGACATATGTAGTTAGGTAATGGATCGAACGCGGTCATAGGTCAACCTATGACCCCCTTCGACCCATAAGAATGATTCTAATATGTCTCTAGGGGTCCTAGGACCCCTAAGGACATTTGTTGTCATGTAATGGATCATAGGCCAACCTATGACCCTCTTTGACGCATAAGAACGATTCTAATATGTCCATAGGGGTCCTAGGACCCCTAGGGACACACACACACACACACACATAATATTTATAGATTATAATACTAATAAGATAATATATTATTATATATTAAGAACATATATATATAATATATTACATTATTATATTTCATAAAAATATAGGAATAATAAGAATAATATAATATAATAATATATATTATATTTTTAGATTATAATAAGGATAACATAATATATAATTATATATTAATAGATTATATTTTATATCTTTATATTACGTTATTATATATATATATAATATATTATAATATATTTTTACATAGTAATATAACTCAAATAATTGATAAGTTATAAACTATTAACTCACAAACTTGGTTTTCCCTCCAAAATGTCTTTAGGAGGCATATCAAATATCCGATTTCAAATTGGATATTTGATATTTATGGCATCAATTTCTAACATATTCCCTATCCTTGCAAACTTGACAACATCACTTTTTGAGTTTTTTTTCATGGGTTTCACAAAAAGTTGCATTTTGAGGCCCAACCAATCGAAAAAAGTTTGAAAATATAACCCTAGGTGTCTGATATTGTCATCTGAATGGGGAGCAGTAGTTGTGGAGAGGCTAAATGCAAAAGGAAGATATCCAATGAAGACATTGCGGCGTATAGGGAAAGGGACAAAATGGAACATCAAAGAAAAAGACAAGGTATGCTAAATATCAGTCACGTTGATGATGAATTAGTCGAAGGTGAAATCATAGAGTCATATAATGAATATGTATGGTTGGGGAATGAAAATGTACCTATTGAAAATGATAATGCCAAAATTTAAAATTTAGAGAATGAAAATTTTGAAGACAAAATGCCACCAAGTCATAATTCAAATTGCATAATTGACCATGTCGAACATGATAATGCACAGGAACCTAACGCATAAGAACCTTACATATCTCCTAATTATAATTGACATGAAGATTCTAAAACACCAAAATGGATATTTGAAATTGATGAAATGATTATTACTAGTTTGAAAGGGAAAAAATCAGAAAGAACCATTTAGTTATGGGCTTCAAGACTATATAAAATGTTTTTCGGCAACAAAACAATGGTAGAGCAATGTTAGCTTTTCATGCACTTATTAAAAATGCAAAAGATGAGACTTATGCTTTCCAAATTTAAGACTCGTGTCAATAAAAAGTTGGAAAGAGATACCATTATTGTGAAGAATCTTTTCAGTGCTCTCAATAGCATTGAGAAAAATAGTAGGGACAAGGATAACAGAGCTGCTCGAAGGGTTATTACAACATCTTTGGTAAGTCATCATTTGAGAAATGGTAGATATATGAGACAAACTTGTATTGATTCAAATTTAAATCATACTACTTTGAGAAGAGCACTTAGTCGATGAGAGAAAATTGATGATCCTCTTCAAAATGAAACACGGGCATTTGGTGGGAGACTTCCACATTTTGATAAGAAGCTATCCGATGATATGAATGAAGAAATTACACAATTTTGGCACTCTAACTCACAAGTATCACCCAATGCTAAAGACGTCTTAAAGTTGAGAATTGGCATTAAAGACCGCATGCCACATCCTAAACACTATTTGGAGGTAAGTCAAACTATGTTGTTCAAACCATTTAGAGAGAGTCATCCAAGTCTTCATATATCACAAAGGGCTTTTGAATCTTTGAAGCCATTTTATTGTGTGCCACTCAAAATTCAAAATACATGTTGTTGCAAATATCATGTTGAGTTTTCTATGCACCATGAACTATTACATTCCATCCATTCTACATTTCATAGTAAAGAAATGTTGGAGGATTGTGGTGCAATTGGGCTTCCAAAATCATCAAGAGACTTGCTAGATTAACTTTTATGTCATAGAGTTGATGGTTGTTTCTTTTATAGAAATGCTTTCTTAAATGAGAAGTGTTCATAATGTAGTGGCTTATCCAAGTTTGACACATGTTTCCATGAGGGATGCGAACAAGATCTTGGAAAGACAATAGTGAAAAAAAAGGTATATGAAATAGTGAAATACACATTGAAGAGTGGAGGTGAGAGCTCTAGATGTATTGGTTGGAAAAGATATCAATGTAGCTAGTTTTATTTTAGATTTCAAGGAAAATCTTTTCTACAAGTATGCAAGACATAGTCATAGGTCTCAGTGGTTGGATCAACAATTTAGAATGTGCAAAGAGACTTTTTCCATTGGCACTATTATATCAGTTATTGATTTTAATGAGAACTACACATTGCAACCTCAAAATGAGACACAATTTAGTATTATGACTCTATCTAGATTGCTATTTTTGTTCACATAACATATAGACATGCCCCTGATAGTGTGGAAGATAATCAAAAGATTATTAGAAATTATCATTTGTATATGAGTGATGATAGATCTCACTCTCATGAGTTTTTGCAACATTATTTCGAGAATTATTTTGATTTCTTACATGAGGATGCAATTACTATGGATAGACATATCATTTGGTTAGATAACTGTACAGGTCAATTCAAGAATGATCACATGTTTTATTGGTTGTGTAAGATGCACGTAGAGAGTGGTCTGCCTCATATTTGGAGTTTTTTTGAGTCTGGCCATGGAAAAGGGGAACATGATGGAGTAGGGGCATGTGTGAAGAGAGCTCTAGTTAAGGAGCAATTGAAGATTTCAGCAGTAGAGCTTCTTGATGCTCATAGAATTGTTGATTGGTGTAGTTTAGCATTATCATAGGGGGGGACTCTTGATTCAGTGGTACGTGGGTTCTTTTGGTTGGTTGAAGAAGGGTCCATAGTTGATAGATCAAATTGTGCTATAGTGAGAGACTCATAAAAAATACATTTATTTCGGAGCTCTGATTTTAGTAAATGGACCATTTGGACATGACAACTAGCTTACTTTAGTCCTAGTTGTTTTTAGTGTGATTGGGATCACTGTGAGTCAAGTGAGTGAGTGGACACATGGGCTCCACATTATCTTACTCCATTGTCTATCATACCCTCTATCAGAAATGATGACATGGAAAGTTCACTTGAGCATAACCATCTATTAGATCTACTTCAACTAGGACATGTCTTTGCATTGGTTGCACCACAGGGAAATGATGAAAAATTTGATTATTGGTTAGCACATTGTGTAAGAGGTAAACAAAAACTTGCACAACTAATCACAGATGATGATGGATTCACATATCCTACTGGTTCAGTGGTTGATGCTGGAACATGGTTGTGAACATACATGCTTAGAAGGAACATAATTCCTACATTCGAAGACTATCAAAAGCACAAAATAATTCTCATATATCTGCATCTTATTATAGCAACAAATGTAAAGTTGTTGAAGCATCAATTAAGATCAAAAGTAAAAGAACTTTTTACTATTGCTAATGCTAATCATGCAGCCCTGTTGGAGACCCTAAAACAAAGAGAGGACCTTATTGGAACACTCGACTAGGTATATTTACTTCTTATGTTATTTTCTTCATAATGATTCAATGAACTAATGATTATCTTATTTAATACAATAAGTTACTAATTTTTTTATGATATTGGAATATAGGTACATCATGAAGAGTTGGCGGGGGTGGTGGTATTGGGGAGAATTCCTAAGATTTATAATGTATTATGATGTAAAATGTGAACTTTTTTTGTATATGGTTTTTGTAATAATGAAAAAGATAGGTTAAATTAGTTGCACATTCTAATTTGTATTTTGGTAGGTTCTTTGCAAGGAATTATAAGAAGAAGATATTAAACAAGTTCTTGCAAATCATATTTGCATGTGATACAAGGCTATAAGGACAATTGTAAGAGCATTTATAACTATATGAAAGATAATTGCTTGCGGATATCTTATTACAAGTTTGGCTTTTTCCTTATTTGACATAAAGCTAACATTATGATTATGAAAACTATTTTTATCAAACTAATCAAATAAGAAAAATTTAGAAAGTATAGATGAACAATTAGAATACTTGATTTCTTCTATTTTGCAACCAATCATGGCATTTGAAAGCATAAAGAGTCATAATATTGTATAATGTTTTGAAAGACTTTCATATTGAAAAGTTGTAAAGGACCATGAGATTTGAATTTTAGTAATGTATAGGTTTGCATAGGGTAAGTGAGTCATTAGATAGGTCCTAATAAAGTCCCATAATAATCTCAAGTCATTTCATAAGTTGAAACATTCAATAAGTCACTTAAAATTTAGCTTATTGCTTTAGAAAATTCAAATCTTGAATGTAAAAGCTACATGACCATTCTGGAGGGAAACTCCATAGTTTAAATTTTATGAAGGAATAGGAAGTGAAACTGATTGGAGGTGGTTGAGGGGGTTATTAACCATCCCTTGAAACTTATAAATAGTGTCAGTACGGATTGTAAGGGCAGTATGTACGAACTGATTTATAATATTGAATAAAAAAGCTTGGATTTTCATAGCAATTTGAGGGTTCTTTGGATTTTTTAAGTTCTTTATGATATTCTAATGCATTGAGGCATCTTCTAATATATGTAAGGAAGTTTAGGACCAAGTTTTGATTTTTTTTTTGAAGGGTTATTCATCTAACTTGCTGATTGTTGGCTGTAGAAGTCCTTTTCATAAGCATTTTGACATTTTTTCACCTAATCATGGTCATTCCATGAAATTTTTACCTGATTCTTCATGGAATGCCATTTTCCTAACATGTATAATGTCTTCTAACCCTGAAATGATCAACTAACTAGAATAATTGGTGGCTATCAAACATAAAAGGGTGAAAACAAGGGTTGAAAGTGAGGGAATAGTCCTATAGGAAGATATTTTCCTTAAAGAGGGTAGTGTTTGTGATTTGATTCATGTTTATGGTGATAAAGCATAGATGTATGAATTTTGAATTAGTCCAGGAAGGCTTGGAACGTGTGAGATTGGTGATGCCCTAGAAACAAGGGTTTTGAGAAGGTGAATTGGGGCTTTTGGGGTTGGGGAACCCATGGACTGAAATTGAGAGTGGATTTGTCTAATTGAAGTCATTTTAGGAGCCTATACAAAGTTTGGAGTCCAGATCTTAAGTCCTTCTAGTGGTTGCTTTGTAAATGCATCTTTTCTACATTGTTAAAAAATAGGAGAAGTGTGAAAGTTCATTGATATTTTCCAAAGGAATGGTATCTAAGTCTTATATATGTTTTTTGAAAGGATAAAAGGTATCCAAAACATCCATTTATTCAAGGATTCTTTTGGAAAAAATAAAAGTTATCCACCTATTTGTCTTGCTGCTATCATAGAATTGTAAACTTGCATAGACAACATTTTGGAATTGAAATGTCCCTTTTCTGATTTTATATGATATTTAAAGCCTCTAATCAGATCTTTAAGATCAAACAACCAATCTTTCAAAGATCCACCAATTTCTCAATAAACCCCAAATCGGGTATGCCAAAAATAGTGCCAAAAAATTCACAGCTTCACATATTATTAGTAAATCTGAAAGTGGACATTTTTATAAAAATTTCAGCAGCATAATAGCCTACAAAATGAAATTTTCAGATCTATATAAAATTTACACAACAGATCCCAAACGGAGGATAAAAATAATGCTCATTGGGCTCCCAAAAGCAACATAGAATAGCCCGAAAACACCACAAAAACACTAATAATCTATCACAGAAGTATAATCATGACAAAATAAATATATTCAGCTTTATTTTAACATCTAAAAGTCTGAAATATAGCAGCAATCCAAAGTGATATGAAATACTCAACCGAAAACACCAAACTTTTACCAAAAACCCACCCGAAAAACCACAAATCTGCACTGTTCAACACAAAGGAAAACTATGCATGAACATGCACATGGAATGGCTTCAAACTCCTATCCTTAGCCTTCTTGGAAACCTACAAAATCCCGTTCTTGGGTCTCCTTCTCCACAGGTTTGGCAGCCTCTGAAGAATAACAAAGAAATGAGCAAAAATCAAGTTTTGGAATCAGCCCAAAATGCCTCCAAACCCCTTAAAAGAGGGCATAACCCTAACTCACGTCCAATAAGGGTTAATAAAACATATTTTAATAATAATTTTCATTTATTAGTCCAATAGTTTCCAAAGATTAACACCCCCTTTTTTCGAAACTTCACCTTCTTGGGCCTGCCTGCCTTGGCAAAAAATTATTATTTTTAATTATTTGAAAAGGGACATGACAAGTCCTCCCCTCCCAAATATTGCTTGTCCTCAAGAAATGGCTGAACAATAAACCAATCAACCCACCTGGATCCCAAATGTAGTCATGAACTATACTACTATCAATTAACAAAGGCTCCTGCAATATCCTCTGCAATATAACTAAGAGGAATCCATAACCAAACTGACAATTATAGCTCAACCAAACTCCAAAATCACCACTACCACAATCAAAAACCCACGAGACACAAACTCTTAGAACATCAGAACTCAAATAAAGTGGACAAATCAAATTGCCAACATAGTAAATACCATCAATGCATCCCACTGGCCTATACGAAATGTACAATCCAACTCTGCAACAATGGTGAATGCTCTCGGATGAAACTGTACCAAGTATGGAGAATCCACACACTGTACAACTCCTGCAGTCAACACAACTCTGCAGATAATCGGCCACTATCTCATAACCATAACTCCCATGTACCCCTGATGGTGAAAATCCATCACAAGATAAACAACAAGAAATGGAACCCAAACCAAGTTTATCTTCCATCAACTCCTTAGCACAAGGATCAAATACTAACTGATGTACATACCCTGCAATATAATGTTGATAAAAAAAACCAACCTCAGTCAACAACTCACCATGAACAAGTGATACAACCCACTATGATTGATCACCAGCTAAGTCAGGATATGTCATCGCCAATGGAGTAGAATCAATAACAACACCCACTAAAGCATCTCTCCAAAACTCCTGCTCTAAGTCATGTATTATCAAGTTGTCAACTACATGACCTATCACCATGTTGTACCCATCACAACTCTCATCCCAAGGCATCAAACTATCCCATAACTGATGATAAGTACTAGGAACCAAAGTACATCTCTATATCATCATGTCATCAACATGGTCATCAAAGGTGAATTGATGAGCATACCTCACAATGTAATGTCAATAGAATGCGCCAATCTCAATTAGTGGCTCAGACTGCAATCTAGATGTAACTAACTACAATTGATCACTAACCAAGTTGGAACTAACTACTACCTCTGAAGACATCACCAAGGGAGTAGTATTACTAGCAGGAACCATGCCAACTATTGGCTCACCAACATCACACATGGTCTTTGATACATCATCTCTAGTCTTCATTCCATTAGTACTAGAGGTCACCACCATGTTAGACATACGAAAATAATCTATTGCAGCACCCAAATCAACTGAACCTGACTCTAGTGAAGACAAACCTGATATGCCAATGTTATTATCAAGGATGGATGCATCCCCATCTCCGCTGTCTTTGACAATCTTGACCATGGACATCCTCGGATCACTAGACACCATAGCTTGTGACTGTATAGAATCTGGTAAAGACTATAGTTTCTCTAACTCCATGGTCACCTTAGACAAATGAAACTGTGACTCCTTGAAAGCCAATTGTGTACCCTCAAGAATCTCAGAAGTCACCTCAAGCTGCTGAGTAAGCTCACTTACCTAATCTTCCTTGGCCAACAATGCATCATATGCTGTACTACCCCACTACATAAGATAATCTCTTTAGGCTACCAATTGCATATAATCCTGTCTCAGAATTTGGATAGCCTCCCATAAAGAGTGGAACTTTGTCAAGGAAAGATAACTGCCTCCCTGCTCACCACTAGTAGGAGAACCCCATCCATAAACTGCTAACAACTGACGAGCAGCATCAAAATGTTGGTAAGCAATAGCAATGTCTCGCTCACTAACTCTCAACTAATTAGACACATGATGGCACTGGCTAGACTGTCTCCTACAAACCTCCTCTGATGCACTGTCTAAAGGAGTATCCTCAAAGTTACTAGTCTCTAGAGTATTACCATCCATATCCTGTGAATCAACTCCAAAGCTCATATCAACATATGGAGTATCAAAAAATGTAGCACTGATGTCTAACTCCTCTGTACCAAAAGAAATTGCCAAGGAAACTAAGTCTTCAAAACTACCCACTGCATCCTCCTAGATGTCATCAATGCCAATATGATCTTGGGACTCATCTATACACACTGCCAAATATGAAAGATCATCAACACATTCCAGCAAGTATGGTCGACTAGATATATGAACAAAGCCCAACACCAGTGTATAAAAACTAATGCCAGCATCAGATAAGCTGTTGGCACAAGAAAAGACAACATCGTGCAATCTGCTAATCAAATCCATGATAGCAGCCAAACAAACACTACTACCAAAAAGTGTTAAAGATCTCCAGTCAACTGAATCCCAAATGCCAATATAACAATCTCGAGTCCATATTTGTAAACTAGAATCAGCTTGTAACTCAAGAAAACTCCTCACCTGAGTAATATGACCAATCCTAACTAACTCCACATACCAGTCATGATGAGATAATGAAGTCACAATACTATCTTTGTTCTCTTTTGGTTGGCTGGACAAATCATGTGAAGTACTACCAGCCTCAACCTCATGTGACGAAGCATCTAACTATGCCCGGTACTCTTTCTCAGCAAAGTCATGAATGCTCAATATCTACTCATCTCTATCAGGTATCTCACCATCATGCACAACAACATCCTCATAATCATCATCTAAACCCACTACCTCCTATGTCAAAGTAGAATCTAAGACCTCTGCCTGGCTATAAGCTAGTTTCTCAAACTCCTCATGCAAGTTCTTTGTAATTGTGTCATCTGCCCTGTAAGAAAATCTTCCAGATAGAAATCCAGTCAACTTATCCACCTTAGCTAGGTTGGACAACATGTCATTCATCATATGGTGGTGCTCAACCAACTGTTCAGACATGTCATGGCTTATTTTCTTAAGTTTATCTCGAATGTCTAAATAACCATCCTTCTTACTGTTCTGACTCTAGATATCAATTGTCCAAGATCGTGTTCTCTAAGACTCTGTACTATACCTATCCATTCTAGATAAAGTAGAGTGTAACCTCAATAGGTTATAACTTCTTCAAACACTAAGAACTAACATGCAAATGATTAGAAGTAGCATGCAACCATAGATTTTGGCATGCAGCTGATTAGAAGCAACATGTAACCACCAAATTCACCAAGAACTAACATGCAAATGATTAGAAGTAGCATGCAACTATAGATTTTGACATGCAGCTGATTAGAATAAAAATGCAACCACCAAATTCACCAAGAACTAACATGCAAATGATTAGAAGTAGTATGCAACCATAAATTTTGACATGCAAGATTTGGGTAGTTGTCAAAATTGACATGCAAACTTTTACAAACCCTCAGGCTGGCAAGATCATAGCTCTGATAACACTAAAATGTCCCTTTTCTAATTTTATATGATATTTCAAGCCTCTAATAAGATCTTTAAGATCAAACAACCAATCTTTCAAAGATCCACCAATTTCTCAATAAACCCCAAATTGGGTATGCCGGAAATAGTGCCAAAAACTTCATAGCTTCACATATTATTAGTAAATCTGAAAGTTGACATTTTTATAGAAATTTCAGCAGAATAATAGCCTACAAAATGACATTTTCAGATCTGTATAACATTTACACAACAGTTCCCAAACGGAGGATAAAAAAAATGCTCATCGGGCTCCCAAAAGCAACATAGAATAGCCCAGAAACACCACAAAAACACTAATAATCTATCATAGAAGTATAATCACAACAAAATATATATATTCAGCTCTATTTTAACATCTAAAAGTTCCCAAATATTAACACCCCCTTTTTCCAAAACTTCACCTTCTTGGGCCTGCCTGCCTTGGCAAAAATTATTATTTTTAATTATTTGAAAAGGGACATGACAGGCATGTTGTGCATTTTGGCTTGAAAATTATTAAAACTCAAGGGTAAGTGTTGGAACATGGTGAATATGTCAAAAAAAACTCATTGAAGCCTTAAAACCTCCTGGAGTTGACCATTTGTGAGATTTAACCATCAGGACCTAGAAGGATCACTTGGCACATTATTACAAATTTTCTCATTTGAGGTTGTTACTTGGGTCCATCACCCTATCCTCTGCATCACTTCTATATTGTCAAAATTTGGGACTAAATAAATATGTTGCATTTGATCCTCTCCATACTCATCTTTATGTTCAAGTGCATCATGGTTCATAGTGTTTCTCCTTTTTGTTGGTTCATCATGGTTACCATGCATTATTACAACCATGCCAAATCTTCCTCCATTGGTTACAATGCTTAGAATCATTGGAAAAATAGCATATACTCTGAACTTTTAGTAGCAAGGTTCTCACAAAAAACTTTTACAATACTTTAAAAATAATCTTCTAAGCTTTGGTTAGCCACCATCTCCAAATAAGCTATTCATTAATATGTTGATTTAACATCATTCTAATATGTTGAGCTCTTAGGCCCACTCCTTGAAACAAGAGTAAAATCAATAAGAATTTCTTTGCATGCAATCTCAAGCCTCCCCAAATGAACTAGTCATTACCAAGGTTGTTCAACATCACCCATTAGTGTTGAACCCTTAGGCCCACCCTTCCAACTAAGAGAAAAATTGGTTCTTAGTCCAATAACATTAATGAAATACAGGGAACACTAGTGCACAGCACCTAATCATTTTTCTTTTCTTGATGTAATAAGGTCTAGGGATAGATCTAATGATCTCCCCGTGACCATCCACATTTGTAACGACATAAGAACCCATGGTGCAACTATAAGCCTTGGCCATCAATTGTTCCAATAAAGTAGATTTTTTGCAAATTCCATGTTTTTAAGGTAAGTCTAGATGTTTAGAACATTATTAGGGTCTCTAGGAGTTTGTAGAGTCCATTTGTAATCAAATTTGCAATAAAACTTGTCTTAGCACAAAAATAACAAAAATTGCAAAAGTTTGCTTAGCAAATTTTGCAATTTTCTTGACAACTTTTCAAAATTTGCAATAAAACTTGTCTTAGCACAAAAATAACAAAAATTGCAAAAGCTTGCTTAGCAACTTTTGCAATTTTCTTGACAACTTTTCAAAATCTAACTCCTAATGGCTAGAACTGTTTGAATAGTTAGTGCCATTAGCTTTGGGTGTGTGGTTGAACCCTAATAACACCCTTGTTCCGACCATAGAGACCATCCATCATCCGTAGCCACCCCATACCGAGGAGTCCCAAAGGTTCTTTATGTGCATTTTGAGGTCGATCTTCTAAGGGTCATAAGTCAGAGCTCGTGAGGGCTATTAATGAACTATCAAATGCTATAGGACAATGATGTTGAGGTTTAAAATAACCTATCTCATTTTTGAGAGATCACATTCTGTTTGGATTCGGCACAACGATCTCGCTCGATGCCAAAGCTTGCAGTGTGCCTCAGTTCATAGGTGCACCACATCATAACTTTGAAACCGCTGATCTTGGCATCGAATCATCATCACCATTAGTTTGAATGGGTGGGTGAACCCTATTCACACCCTTTTTCTAGCCATAGAGACCATCCATCATCTAGTGCCACCCCATACCGAGGAGTCTCCAAGGTGCTCTAAGTGCATTTCAAGGTTGATCTTTTGAGGGTCATAACTTGGAGCTCATGAGGACTATTGATGAACTATCAAATGCTATAGTATGGTGATGCTAAGACCTAAATTAACCTATCTCATTTTTGAGAGATCACATTTCATTCGAATTCAACACAATGATCTTGCTTGATGCCAAAACTCGCAATGTGCCTTAGTGCATAGGTGCACCATAGCGCAACTTTGAAACTGTTGATCTTGGCATTGAATCATCAATGCCATTAGCTCCAGGTGGTCGGGTGAACCCTACTGATACCCTTGTTCCAGCTATGGATACCATCCATCATCCGTAGCTACCCCATACCGAGGAGTTCCCAAGGTTCTCTAAGTGCGTTTCGAGGTCAATCTTCTGAGGGTCATAACTCAGATCTTGTGAGGGCTATTGATGAACTGTCAAATGCTACAAAATGGTGTTGCGAAGGCCTAAAATAAGTTATCTCATTTTTGAGATATCACATTCTATTTGGATTCAGCACAACGATCTAGAACATTGTAGGAGGAGGTATACTCAATCGACAAATATGATAATATTCTATCATATACTTGTGATATTTGTGGTCTTCCATGAAAACCATATTCAATTTTTGCTATCGAATGCAATAAGTGCTAAATAGACCATACATTCTTATAAGTCATAAATCTATACAAACCACTACTCATATACTATGAATCAATACTAAAAGTTTGAATTTTAATATACCATTTATTAATAATGAACATGTTAAAAGCAGAATTAAAATTGATGATTGACAAACTAAATGGCACTAAAGCATTAATTAAGGCATAGTTCATAGAGAAATCTCCAATTGTTAGAAGACATTTGCCTGCTACCAGATTCAATAACATCCTAGGTCAACATAGCTTTGAGTCATGGCAACACAAGGTTTGACCATGCCATAGCTTAAGCAATGAAAAAATAATAATGCATTCAATGGTGAAGGTTTAAGGTGGTATGCTACAATAGCTTGGAAATCTTAGTTCCGTACTAGAGCCTTCCTTCACACTTTTATCATACTCAAATTTTATAAGAAAGTTTGTGGTAAAATAGGAATTAAAGAGGATATGTCTAAATGTTTTAGCAGTGACATTAGAGTCAAATAGTGGTGTGTTCTATATTCTACATTATTTGATTTATATATTGACAAACTAGAAAAATGGCTAAATAAAATTGTAGTTGAAGGTATTCAACTAGTCATGGTAAAGCAACTTTTGTATATAGCCAGCCTTATTCTTATTATGAAACCTTTTTGTGGTTTGAAAGAACATTTGAAGGCTTTAGAGCTCTTTTGCTACAAAGTTGGGAAGTAACTGAAAACTAGCAAGATCAAATTAACAATTTTTTTCTTTAAAACAAAGAAGCAACATGTAAACTTTATCCTTAGGGAAAGCTTGTTGAAGAGAGTGTCAAAATAAAAGTACCTATGAGTTGGTTCCACAATAAGCTCCCTTAAGACACATGTAGAACAAAAAGGATTCAAAGATGATGGACAACTTCTTAGCTACTTCAAAACAGGTGCAGGAAACCAAACCTATGGGATTGGAAAACCCTCTTTGCTTTGTTGGCCATGCCGGTTGTCCTCTACGATTGTGAGATTGGGGGGAATAGTATGTCAAACCCTAACTAGAGATAGATAGAAAAAATCAAAGAACATTCAATCATCAATACTCTTAAAGTCAAATCCACAATTCTCTATGAGATCCTATTGAATGAAGTAAAGATGTTTTCAATGGAAGCATCAATTACAATCTATTTGCTAAGCTATTTAAAAAAATCTGAAACATGAAGAAGAAAAAAATCGCTAACCCAAACTTATTGTTCAGAGGAATTAGGGCTATTGAAAAAAGAATTGGATGAAGTAAAAGAAGTGGACAAGCAAATAGAACATTAATGGTCAGGAATTTCTTAATATCAATGAATAGACTAAAAAAAATTGTGCAAGAAAAATTCAGGACTTCCATGTTAGAAAAACAAATAGGTCAGAAAATCACACTATATCAAAAACTTCAACCCCATATGGGAACATAATGAAAAGGCTTATTTAAAGGTTGCAATTGAGTCAAAGGCTAGAATTTTAGTTATTCAGTTGAGGATTGGGTCTCACCATCTTAGACATGACACAAAAATATGTCCAGTCACCAAGAGGAAAGAGAAATTTTTTCATTTCCTATAGCAAAGGAATTGTTGAAACTGAACAACATTTCATACCAGATTGTACAACACATAAAGATATTTGTACTAAACTTGGAAATATCTCACAATTGAACTGTCTAAAAGAGATATTAAAATGAGGGGACTTCACTATCTAAAAAGATATTAAACTGATGGGGCCTCATTATATAATAGATTTTATAATCAAGATATAATAGAAAACCTGTAATTAAAAGAAACATATTCTCATATACAAACTAAAAACCTAATCCTTTATGGCCACTGATTATTCTTTTCCAAATTTTAGTTACTAGGTAGAGAGAGCACAAAATTCATTTTAACATTACTAAACTTGCCTCGGCTCAAAATGGAAGCACATATCCATAAATTCAACCATTGGAAAGCATATTTTGCTAGTGAAATCTCTCTGAATCATGAGCTAAATGTGGGGTTGGATCGAATGGACAATGAATACATGTTGCACCTTTTGAATGGATGTGTTATTTTCTGTATTTGTCATCCGTTCATCAATTAGACCAGCATATCCATAAACAAAGTACTCAAATATATATCAAATACATAGATCCATATACAAAATGTGGCTGATCATGCCATTAGAATGTGTATAATATCAATGTTTCTTTATAAAATGTGGCATATGCCATCTCAAAATGTCTCATGATTAATTCTATGACAACTATACTATCCTAGGGTGTTGGTGGATGATGAAAATGTAGCCTCTTCACTGCACTAGGTGGATCGGATGCCTCCTACATAAACAAAAAATGGAAAACCCAAAGTTAGACTACTAAATTTATATGATTCTTTGTATCTAACATTGAATTACTCAAATGCATAATGATCTTTCTTGTAATGAAGATTTATACTATCAAATTTTCATAATAAATACCTCTCTTGTCGACCTCCTGCACTGGTCAAGAGTCCTCTCATATGCCCTCAACAATGCTTCAACCTCTCTAATTGTGGGTTGTATATGTTCAAATACGTTTGTCAGATGAATCTACAATTTAAACTATAACATTATAATTCATAGCATGCTAAATTTATAATATATTTAATCATGAATTCAAACTACAACTTACTATTGTAGGCTCCTCCTCAGGAGAGAGTGGTTGTGTCATCAAATCTACACAACTCTCCTGTCGGACCTCATGTGCACTAGGAGTCTCCTATGAGATACAAAATTGTTGTTGTTAATATCATGGAAATCAATTTTCAATTTATTTATGAAGATAAGGATAATAAAAAAAAATGATACTTATACATACAACAGGGCTCTCAGTGCGAATGGAAATCCCTGATGGTCTATGACACAGAATCTGTACAAGCTCATCGTCAGTAGCCACGCCCTATATGCAATAAAGAATGTAATTAAATGGGATTACCACAAACATTTTACAAGAATGCATCAATATTTAATCAAATAGAAAGAACCTAATTACCTTTCCTTTGTCAATGCATGTTGGCTCACCCTCGCACTTTGTCCCCCTGGGATAGGTGGTACCTGCAAGATAAAAGAAAGTTTAGCAACCATATATGCTACAATATCAAATAGAAAAAAATTTTTGAACACAACATAATGTACCATGGATGTATCAAGGCCAAATGAAATGTCCAAGAGCATGGCATCATCAATTTGTCTGAGCTCCTCCTCAGTCATCAACTAAACATGAATGAAGATCAAATACATATAAAAGTCAATATGGCTTAAAAATTAAAATCAATCTATTATAAAAATTAACTTTAAATTTCATATGTCATAACAAAAAATGTATACACGTATCGACACCGAAGAATTCCATGCCTCTGCAATCCCCTCCTCTCTTGCATCAGGGTATGTAGCCTCTACAAGTGTGTCTGGTGTATCCTCATCCAATACAAAATGATACTCAAGAAGATCACCTATGGGACCCAGGAAAATATTCTTACACGTATTGCAAGTGTGAGGCACACAAATGTATGATGAGCTACCTAATTGAACTGGCACTAGCATCATAAACAAGAGGAGGTAGGACTAACCTAGCGTGAGATATCATTAGGCTACTCAGCCTATGAATGGGTCTAATGGTCTGAGAGCTAGCCTCTATCATAATATCTAGATGCTACACTTGAGGAGGAGGGGAGATATTAGTGGAGGGGACAAAAGTGCCAGCTTTCTTCCACTGGGAAGAGGGTCTATCCTAAGGAGCTCCTAGTCCTAAGCCCATGTTGGGCTTCATGCTCCAATAGTTCACTTTAAGTTTCAACACAAATTCTGCATATAATTTTCTAAGTAAATAAAATGGTATGTCTAAATTGTCATGTGGAGGGATATCAAAGACCATCCACCAACGATCCCAAAAGTTTCACGTATGGCGCCATTTGTGCACCATTTAATGGATATTTTGGATTTTTTTGGGTCGAATGGTAAACCCATTTTTGGGTTTGCAAAAAAGGCTAGCCAAATCATCTTTGGTTATGTTGAGGGTTGCAACCTCATCATAGTCCAAACCATCATTCAAACATCTCGTGCATTTCATTATGCTAATGAAGAGCAAAATTTTGTTGGTTTGTAAGGGTTTCAATGTTATCCACTATGGTGTTTAACGTGGATAACATAGGAACCAATGTGGGTACATTATTATATGTTCTATGCAAACCTCTCAACTCGATGAGATTTTCATTTATCAAATCTTTGATTTGAGGAGGGTTTTGAGGGGGTAGAGAATCATTTGGTGGACGGCTTTGTGGGGGTACTAGATCATTTGGTGGGAGGTTACGAGGAATATTATTCCCTGCCTCAGTGTCATCATTCTGATCAACCATTCCTATTGAATTGCAAAACATAATATATATTTAAAAAACAACTTAATTTTAACCATTTTTTCAAAAAAAACCTAGATTCAACTAAAAAAACAAAATCATGCTAAAATCTATTGAATTTAGTTAAAAAATGAGTTGGAAAAAAAAAACATGCCTTAATATCTGATACCCGATATTCAATCATATATCTGATTGCCCTGGCAAAAAACTGGCCCCAAATAACATAATAATGGGCCCGCAGGTCTTTGTTTTTTATTTTATGTTGTGCACAGGTATTAGATATCTGATATTATATCAGATATCTTAAATCGGATATCTGATATATTATATATTAATTATAACATATAATATCTTACGTTTTTATTATTATATGATCTTTTATATATAATATATTACATTATTTTATATTTTATATTTTTTTAAATTATATTTTATATATATTATATTACATTACTATATATTATAATATTAAATATTATATTATATTATTATAATATAATAATATTATATTATAATATATATTACTTTTTTGTTATTATATATTATATTATATTATATTATTATAATATAATGTATTATTATATTATTATAATATATAATATATTATACTTTTTTATTATATATTATATTAGAATATATTACTTTTTTATCATACATTATATTTTATATATATTATATTATATATATTATATTACATTATATTACATTACTATATATTATAATATTAAATATTATATTATATTATTATAATATATTATTATTATAGTATAATATTATACAATTATAATATATTATTATTATTATTATATTATATAATATTAAATAATATATTATACTATTATAATATAATATTTTTATATTATTATAATATAATAATAATATTATTATAATATAATAATAATATTATTATAATATAATAATAATATTATTATATTATATTATAATAATTATAATTATGGTATTGTTATAGTACATTGATTATCGGATATCTGATGTCAAATCGGATATCTGATAAGGCTCAACCTTACCTTCTAGGTTTGGTACCTGGATAGGTGAAAAAAAGTCAAAGCGGATTTTGAAGCACTTTTGGACATCTTAAAACTCTATTTTTTTCACATCGCCACTTTTTGTCACACCATGATCTTGCACATACCCTAGACTCTATTGTCCTTTTATTTTGTTTAGTCTAAAAATCCAACCAAATCTTAAGAAGAATTCAACTTCCCCTTGTCACTACCTTTTTAAAAATATCCATTGGATTGTCATCTATATGTATCTTGTCCAGCTTTAATTGTCCATCATCCAAAATTGATTGAATGAAATGGTACCACAACTATACATGTTTTGTCTTTGAATTCAAAGCTGAATTCTTCACAAGATGAATGACACTTTCACTATCTATAAAAAAATAATTATCCTACTGAGGGTGTCCCAATTCTTCTATGAAGAATTGAAGCTATATCATCTCCTTGGCTACCTCTATAGTAGCAACATACTATGCCTTTGTAGTGGATAAAGTATTAACCTTTTGTAATAGAGAAACTCGGCTCATTGCTTCCATGCCAACAATAAATACATAACCTATAGTACCCCACTTGGTATCAATATCCCCTATAAAATCTAAGTTAACATAGCCCTTTAAATTAGTAGCAGAGCGCCCAAAGTGTAAACACTTACTGGATGTTCGTCTCAAATATCTTAGGGTCTATTTAACTGCATTCCAATCCTCAATTCTTGCATGATGCATATACCTGCTAATGACTCTCACTGGATTTGCAATATCTAGCCTAATACATACCATAGTATACATCAAGCTTCCTATTGCTGGAGCATAAGGTATGTTGGAAATCTTATCCTCCTCTTCTTATGTCATGGGACACATCTCCTTAGTCAACTTCAAATGACTAGATAAAGGTGTGCTGACAGCTTTAGCATTCTCCATAGAGAAACATTGCAACACCTTCACAATATAATCAGCTTGAGATGATGTCAATTTTATGTTCTTCCTATCTATGCAAATCTTCATACCAAAGATTTGTTTTGCTTCCCTCAAATTCTTCATAGAAAATGCATGTGCTAACTAGCATTTCAGCACCTTAATATGATCCATGTTAGACCCAACTACAAGCATATCATCAACATATAAACATAAAATAATCTAGTTGCTATCATCCAACCTCTAAAAGTAAACAAAATTATTTGATTGACACCTGCTATATCCATGTTCATGCATAAACCTGTCAAATTGCAGATAACATTGCTGAGGTGCTTGCTTCAAGCCATATAAACTTTTCTTCAATCTGTACACTAAGTTCTCCTTACCTTTGACCTCAACTCCCTATGGCTATGTCATATATATCTCTTCAATCAAATCACCATGAAAAAAGGTTATTTTAACATCAAGTTGCTCCAAATACAAATCTTTAGTAGCCACAATACTTAAAATAGTGTGACTAGTAGTCTATGCAAATCCTTTTACCACTAATATGGCTTTAAATCGTTTCTTACCTCCATCCTCTTCTTCTATCCTATAAACCCATTTATTTTGTAAATCCCTTTTACCTAAAGGAGACTTTCATAAATCCCAAGTCTGATTTTTTGTCAAAGAGTCCATTTCATCTTTCATTGCGACTCCCACTGAATCTTTGTATCCAACTACATAGCTTCATTATAACATTCAGGTTCACCAACATTAGTAAGTAAAATAGAATACAAGGAAGGATAAAATCTTTGTAGAGGTCTACTTTGCCTTGTTGACTGTGTAATATTCATTGGGGTGTGTGGTATTTGTTGTTGTGGTTGTTGTAGATCATGAGGAATTGTTGGAACATCATCTTTTGGAGTATCATCCAACACTACATAATCATATTCTTTCTTCTCATGTTGCTGCTATAGATCTTTGTACAACATTTTCTCATTATATATGACATCCTTACTTCTTACAATTTTATGATTTTCAAAATTCCAAAGCTTATAACCAAATTCATTAATGCAATATCCAACAAATACACAATTCTTTATCTTCGCTTCTAGTTTGGTTCTATTTTCATAATCTAGATGAGAAAATGCTTCATAATTGAAGGTTTTGAGAAAAGAATAGCTCACCTTCTTACCAGTATATGCTTCCTCTAGAATACCACAATCCAAAGGAGTAGAGGAACCTTTATTAATCAAATATATAGTAGTATTAACAGCCTCCACCACATGCTTAAGGGAAACCTTGTATGCAACCTCATGCTTTTTACACACTCCATTATTGTCCTATTTATGTGTTCAACCACTCCATTTTCTTGTGGAGTCCTTAGAACCATTTTCTATCTATAAATACCATTAGTGGAGTGATAATATTCAAATTCATGATTGCAATACTCACCACCATTATCAGATCTGAGACATTTTAATTCTTTCTAGTCTCATTTTCAACCAAACATTTCCATTTCTTAAAAGTTTGAAATACATCAAATTTTTCTCTAAGGAAATAAACCCATACTTTTCTAATTACATCATCAATAAATGTAACATAATAATGAGAACCACCAAGGGGAGATACCTGAGCTGGTCCCCATACATTTGTATGCACAAACTCTAATTTCTCACTTTTATTTTCCTTCCTAATCTTCACGAAATTCACTGTCTTTTATTTTCCATACACACAACATTCACAAAAATCCATATTAAGACCTTTTAGACCTAGTTAAACTTTCTTTGAATGAAGTATTTTCATACCTTTCTCACGCATGTGCCCAAGTCTATTGTGCCACATCAATGTATGAGAATCTACAACAGCTATTTGTTCTCCCTACTCGACTACAACAACTGTTCCTAAACATTTATTTTTCTCTGAAATAGTCAAAGTAGAAGGAACAATATGACCTAAAAATATATATAAGGTGCCTACTTTCACACATTTTGCTACTACAAGGGAACCTTTTGAAACCTTCCAATTTTTATTATTAAAATTAACTACACAACCCTCATCATTGAGTTTCCCTATTGAAACTAAATTTCTACTCAGCCTTGGAACATGTCTTACCTCATGTAGTAGCTAATGATTCCCATTCTGCAACTTAATATTAACTTTTCCCTTTCCAAAAATCTGACAAGGTTCATTTTTCCCCAAATAAACAAGCCCAAAATCCCCTTGGACAAAATCAATAAAATAATCTCTATGAGATGTAGCATGAAATTAAGTACCAGAATTAAAACCCATGAATCATCAGTAGTTTCTAAACATAGAAGCAAAGCATCCTCTTCTGATTTGTTGCTTACCACATTTTTGCCTCCTTGTTCCCTTCTAGTTTATCTCCTTCATTTTTATTTTGAGTCCAACAATCTTTCTTCTTATATCTTGGTTTCCCACAATACCAACAATCTCCTAGTCCTCTGGATTGAGACCTCTTCCCCTTTGACTTTTCTCTTGATTTCCCACAATTTCTAGAATTATTTCCTCTCTCTGGAATTCTCCCTCTACTTTGTGTGTTCAAAGAACTTCCTAATGTATATCCATCTAAGGTTTTCCCATGATTTTCCTCACTCAAAATAATATCGATCACATCATCATATTTTAGGCTATTACATCCAGAAATAGAATTACTCACAACCATTACCAATCCATTCCAGCTTTCAGGCAAATAATACAAAATCAAGAGAGCCCTAATTTCCTCATCAAAATTAATACCTATAGAATATAACTTACTAATAATAGTATTAAGCTCATTTAAATGATCTACAATAGATTCACCTTCTACCATTTTCATATTAAATAAATGCTTCATGAGAAATACCTTATTTGATGTGGAGGGTTTTTCATACAATCTGGTTAGGGTTTTCATCGACTCTTCCATCATATTTGCATTTGTAATTTTAAATGCCACTAATGGTTCTAGGCATAACTGAATTCTTCCAAGTGTCTTTCTATCTAAAATCTCTCATTTCTCATTTGTCATAGTTCCCTAGTTTTTAGTTTTTCCTTCCAACGGCTTCCTATGAGGCCTCACCTTGACTTGTCATAGCATAGATATCTTACTTTCATTTTGATAATAAAGATATGGATATTTTGACATATATTTGAGATTTAGTTGGATATTTTCTTATATTATCTATTTGGTTTTGATATTTACAATAGTAATTTTAACCTATGATATGTATTAAGAACCAAATTTCATATGAGATGATATAACAACTATGAATGCAACATTATACCATGTTAGAATAGAAAATGGATTGTGATGTGATTTAGAATGTTAATTTGATCATGTTGATTTAAGATTAAATGTGATGTTCACATTTTGATATTTTAATGTCTCGAATGCTTTATATGAAATGATTAAGAAAGGAAAGTTAATTGGATTTTTTAATGTGGTTTACACAACATTGGAACTTGTATGCACATATAACATGTATTTTATATGACTTTTGATTGGACTATTAATGTTCAAGTTTAGTGTGTAGGAAGTGGAACCATGGAAATTTATTGGGGAAACAAGGTCCAAACTCATGTGAACATGGTTTAGTGAAGGAAAATATTTGGAAGATTCAAAAGCCTCATTGTGATGTGTTTTAATTTGTAAATGTAAACTTGCATTTTTGTGGTAGTTTAATCTCAAGGATACATTAGGGGCATGCCATAGGGATGTGTTATGTGTTTTAATGTGTCACTTGAAACTTGTAGTTGTTGTGTGTTAATGACATGTCACCTAGGGTTTTGGTCATGGTAGCATTTAAACATTAAACTAATTACCTTTCTAAAGATTAAGTAAACCAACTTGATAAGGGATAAGATGAGTGATCATTAAGGGGAAATTCAAATTTAGAATTGACAAGGATTTTAAAGAGTTATTATGTGGTCCCAAATTGTCTTTTTTGTGGAAATAAGCCACCTGTATAACATGTTAGGGGCCTAGATTTGACCATTTGAGTGCTTAGCTAGCCTATGGGGCCCCTTAATTAATGCATTCTTCCACTAATTTGAAAATTGAAATGTTACATGTGTTCTTTCCCATGCTTCCACTAAGTCAAAAATAGAAACCTTGGGGCAGGTGGGGGGCACAAGGTTGTAAGAGGTAGTAGCTTAATGTTTTTGCCAAAATAGATAGTGGGAGAGCCTTTTTAGGGAGATTTGGACAAACTAGTGGGCTTTTCACCCACTCTCTAAGTTTAGATATGATTAGGGTTTTGGGAGGAGGATAAGGATAAGGGGGCTCTTCATCAACTATCATTGCTTTAAGCTTGGACCAAGGTAGGTTCTCAAGCCATGACCATCTTCTATATTTTCATAATGGTGCTACAAGAATTTATTATTGTTGTGAATTCATGTTTTGTATTGTGATGGTGTGATTGTAACTTGTGTTACATGTATTTTCTTGGATTTCCTTCTTTTGATTCTTATTTCCTTTTGGAATGTTGAATTGATAATGGGTGTGAAGGCTTCACTCACCCTTGGGAGGGAAGAGAAGTCTTGGGTGAAGGGGTTAGTTGGGATCAACAATGTAGTTGAGAGCCTTTTCTCTTAGAGAGAAGAGGGGAGATTTCATGGAGTATGCACTCCATTGAAGCCATTGTCTTGATGTTATGATCTAGGGGTGATAAGTGGAAATTGTGAAGAGAAGCATGTATGGTGCAAGCCTTGTGGAGGCATGGTGAAATTTAGTGTATGTGAATTTGTATTGATATGGCAATCTCCACTTTGAAGAGCCCAACTTCACACACTATTTTCATGATTCCAATGGTGAATCATTGTGCAAGCCATGGGAGGGATTTTGATGTGTTGTGTTGTGATGCTACATGCATTAGAATTTTCTTGAGTGTATTCCATTTGGATCTTGTTTCCCTAGCTTGATGGGTGGCTTCTTTGGAGACCTAGGATGGGAGATAAGCCTCCATGGTTCCTAGTTTTGTGTTATTTTGCAAGTTTTGTGAGAATGGATCCTATGAATAGATTAGGGTTTCTTCATTGACATTGTTGGAGAATCAAGTGTTGTGAAGAAATTATCCCTTTTCATGTCATTTTGTGATGTGTTATTATGGGAGATCCCCACTTTTATGTTCTCTTAAATATGAGAGGAATTTGTCTTTCATTGTTTACCATTGTGAATATGTAGAGTGATTTTTGATGTTAGGCATATAACTATCTTTGTAAGAGAAAGTTTGTACCATTTTCATAGTTTTCTAGAGAGGAAATAAATATTTCATATAGAAGAATAATCATTGTTTTGAACTCATGTAGAAGTTATAAAAAAAATCATTTACACATCCTTATGAAGATTCTTCTTATATAAATCTCATGTGAGAGAAACATTGTAAGAGTTATTCAATGTAAACGTAATGATTTCTTGAGAAGGTTCTCTATTATGTATCATGATGTAATGGAAAAGAAAAATTCATCTAATGAAACATTTCATATGAATAATGAATCAATATATTTCAATAAAAATAAACTTCCTATATAAGTTTATGCATCCTTTAGCTCATTGATATTGATCCTGTATAAGGTAAGATAATATGCTAAATTTTGAGTATTCCTATAACCATAAAATCCTAGATTAGATAGATGCAAAGAATAATATAAAATTGCAATTAGAAGAAATAGGGGAGTTAAATCAAACCATTGGCAACCCCTAATAATGGTGTCCTAAAGTGAATATCAAGGACAATGCATGAGTCTCAAAATGAAACTTTGTTGTAGGTGCACTTTTTACTCTCTAGAATTTGTATGGAGAGTATAAATTAATTTCACCCTCTATTACAAACCAAAAAAAATATTCAAAAAGCATATGTCTTGGAATCTACTACAATAAAATCAATAACATAATAAGGCCAACTAAGAAATAACACTTAAAATATACCAAATAAATATCTAAGAGGCTAAATTATAGCTAGCACTTAAGGATAATAATTCAAGCAAAGTGTACTTAGACATTCACGTGCCCTGAGGAGTGTTTAGTCACTTCATCCTAATATAAACAAAAATAATAATAAACAAAGAAAATTACCTTGCATTTATCCTTTCCCAAAGTAATTGAACCTTAAGTGAGAAGGAGGCAGATTTTTTTTAAAAAAAATTTAATGTAGTCAATGAGGAGGCAACCCCTTTGGGTCAGTGGCACCCCCCGACATCCCACCTTTCTCTTCCTTCATAGGTGTGCCTTGCAATAGAGCCCCACCCTATCAAAAGCCTAGCACCATATTCGTACCATCACCTTGGAAAGGGAAGGGAGGAGGGCACTTGGAGTTTAGCACCTTGACTTATGGTGCAACACATAGGGAGATGAGTCAAGTTAGGAAAAAGGGGATTGGGGTATGTGTTAGGGGCTCGAGGATAATTAGGGAGTTAGTGGTGATGTTAGAGAACTTTTTTTTAGGAAGGAAAAAAGATTTAAAAAATATATATAATCTAGATGTTTGGGTTTTGGGAATTATTAAATTAAAGTAGTATGAATGTGAGTAATGTTAGGAGGGGCTAAGGGTAGTTTGTAGTTAGTTAGTAGGATATGCAAGTATCATATTTAGAATTTAAGATTAGTATATATTATGGGTAATATAGTTGGTATTTAAGTTATTTATTTTAAATTTTAATTGATTTTAAGATTTTTAGTGGATAATAGTTAAGGTTGTAGTAGAGTTAAATAAATAGTTTAAGTTTTCAATAATCAAATTTCTAGTGTGTGGCTAGGTTAGTGAGACTAGTGTTTTATTAATGAATATATGTATAGGTCCTAGTAGAGATTTAAAAAAATTAAAATAAAATAATTATAGTAAATAAATAAATAAAATTATAATTTGCATTGGGGTTGCAATAGTAAGTAATGAATCAAGAATTCTATGTAAGTGAATATATATATATATATATATATATATATATATATATATATATCACATAATAATCTAATATTTGGAACATATATGCACATCTACATGTTCCCTATTTCCTAGTTAGAGGATCTTTATAAAGGTTTGGTGATTCATATTTACCCATACAATGTTTAATTTCAAGATAGGATATGAAATTTAAAAGCAAACCTCACCATATTTTTTGGTCCTTATGATATCACTTGAACCTCAACAAATGTAGTCTTGTGGAATCTTTTTGATCTCCATAGATTTCAAAAACTATAACCCTGAATGAAATGAATTCTCTTACATCAACTAAGATTACCATTCCTAAACTATATCTCAGAATATTAACCATGATACCTAAGACCTAGTTGTAGTATGAAATGTCCTAAATGTTGTTAAACATTACCTTCAACTCAATGATCAAATAAGTAATATCCTAATGTCCTTAAGAAACATGAGTTGTTATATTCAATAGAGTATTCATAACATACATAGTTATATATATGATTTTCTATAATTCATCTTTCAAAAAAAAAATTGTTGGTTGTATTTTTCCTTGTAAAATTTGGACATGACACATTCATAAATCCTTCTGATAAAGATAGTCCTCCATTTGCATCTTCCATAACTGAAAGTTCTATCCATTAAACTTCTCAACCCTCAACTTACCCTCATTTTCCATCACTCCCGCTCAATTGTGAGACTCTCACTCAACCGTGAGATCTTCCTATAGAGGATTGCAAAAAAAAAAAAAAAAAAGATGACGAACTGGATTTTTTAAAAAAATGACGATCACCTAGCTCTGATACCACTTATTATCATTAACCTCAAAAAAAAAAATATTTACATGCAAATATAACCAATATCAATATAATATATCCCGCATAAGAGAACACAAAACACCAGTGTTTAACATGGTTCACCTAATCCCTGGGCTACGTCCACCAACAACAAGTCCAATAATAGTATTATTTAATGATTACAACCTGATTATAATCCATAATCACTTATAGCTCAATACCACTACAAGAACCAATTTTCGCATCACACATTATGAAAAGCCCTAACCCTAAACCTTTTTATACAAGCTTTTTACAACTTACATAATTAGGGATAGAATAAGTCATCCAATAGAAAAATAGTAGCCGATGCTTTTTACAATATAAGGTCATTTTTGGGTTTAGGGTCACTGCCTCCCAAAACCTGTGTGGGGGCATTGCCCCTTGACCCCATCCTATACTACAACAAGGAGTGCACCTGGGGCATTGCCCCAATACCTTGCAAGGGCACTATCCCCAAACCCCTATAGAAAAAATGTGTTGAATAAACCTTCAACTCTAATTAGGGTCCACATCACAACATGGAGGAGTTTGAGGATTGAGTTTTCTTAGCAACATTGGGTGCTAGAATGATTTTAGTAAAGTGCCTCCAAAATTATTTTGAGGTGATAGGCTTGTAAGACCCTACATTACGAGTGTGATGTAATCTATTTTTTATTTGATAATACATTAAGTGTGCCATTTATTCTATAAAGTTTCCCCAACGATAATCATAGTGTCATATATATATATAATATTATTATTTTATTAATCATCACTCTATTTATTTTTTAATAATGAAAACCAATCCAAAACCAAAGAAATAAAATAAACAATATTACAATCATCTCTCATTGATAACAAAGTAGTTATTGTGGAAGATGGCAATATCACTGCATAAGCCTTAGTGAGAATCAATTGTGTGCAGGTTCCAACATTTAGTACCTAGTATACTTCTACAAGGATGTCAGACTATCGACAACATTATTACCCTCCCTCTGAAAAGATGTGATAGAAGATAACTTTTTCCATCATGTATAGTAACCTCGTGATCTTATTGATGATCTTCCTACAATTACATCCTATGTCAACCTTTTTACTCTATTTTTTTATCACATTAAGAAACCTACCTCCCACAGTCATTTTCTTGTAACATTTTTCAATAATAGTTTAACACCATGAAAGATAGCTAATATTTTTGCCACATACACCATATGTGTACCAAGATTAACTGCATACGAAGCTAGCAAAATGCCTCTAGAATCCCTAATAAAGCCATTGCACTATTTATTTATTTTCATATGTTAAATATCCTTTGACATTTTTTACAAACATCCATTTCGACTACTTCAAGATAAAAATAAATTAGACAAAATCTCAACAAATACATTGATTAAAACATATTCATATGTTAATTACCTATTATGAATTTGAAAACTTGTATATTCTACGTATGAATTCCAAACTTCCTCTTACCATATAGATAACTATTTTTACACTTTTCCATTCAAAATTTTATCCATTTATTTGTTTGAAACTTGCTCTTGAATTATGGTTATTATTATTTTTGCTATCAAATTGTATCAAAAGATTCACCTCAAGCTTTCTCACCTACACAAAACTATGTGACTGAATTCACTTCCAATAAGAATGAAACTTTTTCATTTTCCTAATTTAATGTATGATGGATATGGTTCTAAAAGACAACAAACATTCATTGCAAACCAAAATTGACATACATTTACAAAACAAAAAATTGTCCAACAATTCTTATAAATTGAACAATGATTAATCTATGTGCATACAAAGGAATGTATGGCAATGATTAATAGACTATGCATATAACTATGAATTATGTGCAAAAAATTATTCCAAAGTATGCCATCAAAAGGTTCTAATGAATTTATAATTCTTTTATGGATAAATTTGTCCGAGTGTTGACTTCTTGAGTCTTTTAATGCTATGAATCCTTTTTGATTAAGCTCAAAAGATGGGATATGGAATTCTCAATGCCATAGAACAATGTGATAATTTTAGAGCCAAGTCAAGCAAGAAACAAATAAAAAATTGTTTGAATATTCAATGTTACTTATGCATCTATTTCCTCTTTCAAACTAATGAAATATTTGGAATTGATCCATGATTTAGACTAAAGCCTATTAAACTATCCAACGTGTAATTGTTTTAGTCGAGTAGCTTAGCACCCCTCAAAAATTCAATAATAGCAAAACGTTGTTTCAAGGCACACTATATCTTCTACATATGAAAATATTTGAAAGTTGGCTATTTTTTCAATGGTTTTTTTAATTAATTTGTTTAACTTTTATATAAAAGTATAATTTGTTCTAAATTTTTATTGCATATTGAAGTGCAACAAATTTAAATTAGGTGGGGTAGGCCTCTAGTGGTTCATCAAGCTCTATGTAAATGCTTCTTGTGTGGTTGTTGGAGTTCATTTAGCCTCCTCTTTTTTGAAGGGTGTCTTGTCTCCTTGTGAATGTTGGTGTGGAAGGATCTTCACTTGAGGTACTTAGGAGGCTCACCCCTAGGCTTCTCCCAAAATTGCAAGAGATCCATGAAGTCAACATGGTTAATCATGACATGTTCAACAACACTTAGATGATATAACGTCAGCTATGAGAAGAACTCTTGGATGACATACTACTACACCAATAAGATTCCTTAGATAACTCTTACCATTTGTCTTTTAATGTCCCTAAGCTACAAGAATAAAATGTTAAAGGAAATGATAACTATTATTGTGCAACCTTGTTGATATTTTTGATGTTCCTAAATGTATGAGAAGACCTAGATGGTCAAGATCCTTCTCTTCTGCACCCCCTCAAATTTTTCATTGGCCATCTACTAGCTTTAAAAGTTTTTATTTATTTTACTTCTAATTTTGTTGTACATAAATTTTAAGAATATTGTATTATATCTACCCTATATTTTTATAAATAACATTTTATAAACGATGTTCTAAACTTTTATTTATCAATTTTTTTTTCTATGTTTAAAATCGAATTGATTTTATCTTCTAAATTTTTTTATAAAAAATATTACCAATGAACCAACAAATATAAATACAACAAGGGCTCAATGGGAGCTAGAGTCCCTGCTTAATTTGTATTTGAATACAAAAAAAGATTTGATATATTTGCAAGAGCAAATTGTAATAAGGAAGCTTAGTTTTTGTTTAAAAAAAGTGGCTCATCAAATTAATGATAGTTGGATGTCTTGTCCAAGTGCATTTCCATGCAGGGAAACTTCTGACTTGCTCATTTGTTCATTGGTTAGGGTGATTTAAAATTGTGAAATTGGTCATTTAAGGTTAGAACCTTATTATGAACTCAAATTGTCTTCGATATTCATGTCAATTATAACAATTGGTACATGTAAACCGTACCAAAATCATAAGCAATACCTAGTAATTATATCAAAAGATCATTACTTCTCAATAACTTATAGTTGTGCATGAGCTAATAAAAGTCACATTAAAAGTGTTTTCCATGTAACTTGTAGGCATTAAGTGCCCTTAGTTAAGAAAAAAAATGTTCCCATGAAAATTTTAGAGCACTGCATTTGAAACCTAGAAAGAAAAATATATTGTGTTCCTGTTGTGGAATTGCGATGTGACAACAAGTGATCTATTTTAATAATAGTAAATATAATACATAATTATGCATAGTGCCATAATATTTTATTTACTTTGTTATTATTATCATATAATAATCAAATTGCATTTTTAATGCTCTTATGTGAAATATATTTTCTTACTAAAATAAAAACAATTTGTCCTTTTTAAAATTTGATAAAATTATAATTTTTTCTAAGAACAAAATTTAATTTTTATTATATTTAAATTATTTGTAACTTATAAGAAATATATATTGTTATTACAATTATAATTATTTAAAAATACTATAATAATATTTAAATAGAATTACATATAGTTGAAATGTGTTTATTTAAAATTAAGATTTAAATAATAATATATATTTAGGATTATAATTAGATTAAGATTATTAATATTTAATAATACAAATTAATATATTTAATATTTATAATTATATGCGATAAAATTATCATTAAATTTATCTACAAAATGTAAACTAATTAAAGATAAGTACTAAATACACTTGTTTTGTATTATTCTCAAAGATTATATAACAGATGTTGACCAAGACTCATTTTAACAAAAACGAAAGAAGGAAAACATCATCAAGGTAAACGATTTCAAAGATGACGTTGTTAGTTTAAATTTAATGCGGTCCAATATAAAAGATATAAAGAATACATCTTCATGTAGTATTTTAATTTAAATGACATCGAATATCAATTCACAAAACTTGTTGTTCATTTTAGAAATTCAGAGTTATGTTTATTAACGCCATCTGGAAAATCTCTTTCTTTTCGCGAAAAATACCTATTCTCTCTAATTGAATGAGTTAACGGTAAGAGATCATACACTCTCTTTAAAAAATTATCATATCTATTGAAATTTAAGTGGAAAAGAAACTATCAATACCAACAAGGTTTCTATATAAAACCAAAGGTTAAAGACACATTTATAATATTTTATTGAACGTGTCAGTTGGATAAATTATTTCTTCTTCCTCTTCTTCTTTCTAAGGCCATTGACATCAGACGAAGTTGGTTTTTTCAATGCTCACTTATGACAGTAGTTTACTTCCTAACCGTGTAGAGAAACAACACATTCCTTCTCCATTTTAAGCCACTCTTTAGCCAGTGGCCTAATTTTAGTTTCACTGTTTTTGAAACAATCCACTTATTCATGAAGCTTTTTAGAGTGCCTCATAACTACCCTTTCTTTCGAACAAAGACTAGCACTTGAAAATGAGGTCAAACAACTAAATGGGGTAGAGAGGATAGAAATATAATTTAGAAGACTAAATGGTTTGGACTGTTGCATGCATATGTGATATTCTTCTTCCAAGAAATAAATAATTGGTTTAAGAGCTTCACATAATGCATAGAATAGAGAAACCAACATGAAGAAAAGTAGACCTTGTAACGAAAATAGAATAGATTTTAATAAAGAAGAGCAGCACATGTGCAAGAGTAGTATGGAAGAACAAAATGAAGGACAAAACAAGACAATAGAGATCTCATTAAGAAAAGATGATAACAGTTTATTACATAGAAACAACAATCTCAACAAAGAAGAGAAGGGATCTAGTAAAGGAATCAAGGAGAAATATATAGTATCATAAGGAAATGCATGATGGTCATTTAAGTAATAGCTACCAAGAAAGCAATTTTAGTGCTGATGAATGACTTTCAACAGTGCCATGACAGTGTTTGAAGATGAAAAATAGTGATCAACAAAATGCGAAGTAGTGTTCAAGAAGGAAAAGGCATGGACTGTAGCAAGAATTTGTCACAAGTAGTTGTGATGTCCATGGAGAAAGGTCACTGAGAAAGAAAACAATATGATGACAGTGAGCGATTTGTAAAATGAGATCAAAATAAAAGTGGTCTGATAATAAGGTCATGATAGCCAAAACATATTGCAGTTGGAATGTATATGAGAGTGGACAACAAAGATTCAATACATTTGCAAGAATGTCAAGCTTAATGCCAAGGATGGTACCAAATGAATGAAGAATGGGTGAGTCCATCCTGAGATAGAGGCATTAATAAGTTTATGTCATGTTTCCCTACATCCAATGAACCAGACAACGGGAATGTATTTTGAATGTAGCCAAATGGTTACAACAATTGCATATATACTTTTTACACATAGATTGTCTTAAAACATTAAAAGAAAAATATATAAAAGGATTGACATAATCCTAAAATAAAAAATAGATAATACATTAGTAGTGTAATTTGTAATTATGTTTAAAAATCAACTGTGCAACCCTACAATTACTGAGCCAGAAATGAAGAACAAATACAAACTAATGTTCAATAATAAATCATTTTAAAAATTAATTTGATTTTTGAAGTATGTAATAGATTATCCTTTCGTCACTAAGGTAGACAGATGGGATGAAAAATTTAACACCAAAAACAATGTAAAGAATTGTAACAAATATAATAACATCGCAAAACTGAGTTCAAATACTGGTTTTCATTAAATAGAAAAATATTAAGCATTATATTGTTCATAACATGTTTTTTTGTTTGTTTGCCAAGAGAGGAGACAAATTTCTAGTCGTTGAACACAGTTCTATCAAAAACATGAACACAAGATCTGTGTTCGAAACGACGGAGAGCAAAAAATACTATTCATTATATAGTTCTAGGTGAGTAGATGAATCAAGGCTAATATTGTTCATCATAATGTTTGTATAGATGACAAAATTGATAGTATATGTCATACAAAGGAAAAATATTCTTGCTGTTACATCTGTAAGGTCTCCATTGTGTTCAAAATGCTGATGTGGATCGAAGCCTTCAAGCAACAAAAAAAGTTAACTTTAGTGTGGTAGGTTCACTGGATCTGCAACACATTGGAATATGGAGTTGTTAACTACAAAGAGTTGGAAGAAGAATCAAAATTTGATAAAACCAAAGGAAGAGAAAAACAAATTAAGTTTATCTTACATTGCTAGTTTCTCCCATAATGGAGATGATATTGTCATTCATTGCAATAGACAAAGTCACGTGTATCTCAAATGTTCGAAGCAAGTAGATGACTGTTGACATATTTTGTTTGTAGGTGTCAAAAGTTATGTTTGCAAGCTATGGCAAGTACTATTGAAGAATCTTACCACTCATGGTATAGTCAACAATTTTATCTTCATTTTCTATAGTACATTGTAGAAAGGGTTCATAAGCAAAATCTGTGTTTTTTCCACATACAATACATTGGCCATTTCTAGTGGTTGAGGATGGCGCCAACAAAGTTGGCTGGTTGCATGTTATGCACAGTAGCTAATAAGGTTGCAAATAAGCATTTTTTGCTATCAAGGTATCGGTAACCTAGTATGTGAAAGAAGATTCAATTATCAATTTAAAATGTCTATTATGTAGACTATGATTTCATTTGTATTTGAGAGGTGGTATTGTTGTGTTACTTACCTAGATACTAGAGGAGAGAATGTTTTTTAGTGATTTTATTGTACTTTTATCATTAAGGCAAGAAACATATGTTGATGGTGTTGTTTTTATGCTATTCGTTCCTCTTGGCCTACTACAAATGACATTTTTGAGAAGCAAGAGTGGTGTTGTGCTGGAATGTAGGATTTCATCTAGTGTTGTATAAGCTTGAGCATGGAATTTAGACATGGTTAACTACAAAGAAGATAAATGTTATAGTCAGTATAATAAGTGATTATATTTTGATAAAAGCATCAAGTTTGGAGTTAGATAAAGAATGAGAAGATTACAATGGATGTGTCTAATATAGATTCCCCATCCTTGACATGGAGCTCGTACTCCTTTGGCATCTACTTATGTGTTTCTACTATAACACCCAATGTTCTTATTAGTTGGCATATTCTTGTATTAGGCATCAATTTTTGGTGGCGACAGACCTAGTTAATAGTTTCAATAGATGTCTAAGCTGTGAACTAGATGTAGAAATCTGCATCGCCTCTTTCATATTGTGTTTTCTTCTTTAGGGAAAAGTCTTTAATGCAGACACTTGCTCTAGGAAAAACCTTTATCACAAACTTGTCGATTAATTGGTTGGTAATGTTTGCTACTATGGTCATGTGTCCATCGCTATCAATGAGATCAGCATGAACTGTAGGCACTTTTTCTGGGGTTGTCAAATTTTTGGCATAAGCAAGACCATAAGTGACAAGGATGTCACCTTCAAAAAGAGTATTTTTTTGTGTAGTACAGATATTTACGATGTTAGATCCATTGTTTTCTTCTATTATGTGCCTGTGAAAATAATGAAATATTGTTTAAGGCTATGCAATAAGATCAAAATGAACTGAAAAGTCTAAGAACTAAAAAATATCTTATACATTTTTGTTGGCTATCTGTCATGAGAGCTACTGCTATCGCCTGCAATGTTTTGCTAGCAAGACAAGGAGGTGAACAGAGATCTACACAATGTATTAAAAGTTAAAATTAGTAAAGAAACAAAATCTATAAAGAAGAATAGCAATGGATGCATGACAGAGTATGTAATATTAAGTATATAATGCAAATACTTTTTTGTGAGTGTTGAACTCTGCATTTGTAGCTAGTTCGTATCAGTGTTACTTTTAGCTTCATTCTTTTTTTTTTAGATGAGTCCATGGTAAATCTATTCACGAGAAAATTGGATAGATTTTTTTTTTTTTGGCCATAAGATAAATAGGCAAGTGAGTTTGACAAAAAAGACAATTAACCAAGCTGGTTATGTTTCTTATGCAATGCAAAGGCAAAAAACTTATATATGTGTACTATAGTCCCTACAAACATACATATCCTTTTATTAATTTTGAGGAAAAATGCAACATACTTATCCTTTTATTAATAACAAAAATATCAAATTACCAATCAATTAAAAAAGGACTATGCATTGTAGCTAAATAAATACCACAAATATTTGGGCTTTGTAAGAGTGGATTCAATCTCTCTTCTCTACTTCTATGCCTTCCTAGATTAAGCTATATTTATAATTATCAAACTTCTAAACTATCTGCTGTAAAAAAATTCTTCAAATCCTACCAAACTAATCAATCATTTTTGAGACTAATCAAATTCATTTACATCCTTTTCTTATCTGTATACATATCTCTAGATAGAACTAGGTGTTATGTCCTCTTTCTTTTCTGATATTTTAGGTCAATCTTCTAGAATCACAACCCTGTTAGAGAAAAATGATTGAGCATCTTGCTTTCCATAGTTTGTTGTTCATCTTCTCCATAAAGGGTAGCTCAATGCACAAGTTTCTATAAATATTTAATAAAAAAGTTGCTATATATATTTTAATTCATTCTCAAGAAGATATAAAAAAATGGCCTTAGATACAGTAAAGTTATTTAGCACTGAATCCTGTTTTGGCCAATCATAGTTCACTATAAGTTGCACAAAAACTATGAAGAGGATGGTGTGCATAATAATTGAACTCCTTAATCCTTGATCATTCATAGAAAAAATTAAAGACAGTTTTTATAGTTATTGAGTTTAGAATTTGAGCTACAATCTCAAGATTTAAAAACAATGGCTGAGCTCAAGTCATTATGTCACAATGTCAATGAATATCTGCTAGACTGATTGACCAACTTTACTATAGTGAGAAATATCCAAACTTTGATAGGGCTCTTGAGAGTGCTCCTCATTGCCACTATAATAGAAACTTTCAACAAAAATAAAACAAATTCATAACAGATTGAAAATGGAAGACATTTGCACAATTTGAATGTGGATGACGATAAGTGTTCAGGCCATAGGATTGAGAGTTGGACTTGTCACACTAATTTTGGTCTGTGTTTCAACAAAAACTTGAATAATTTTTGTAAAACACATACACAATCCATTCTTAATGGCTGTCTTATAGTGTTTTCATTCATGTGCCACTAGAATATAAATCTTCAACCAAAACAAATCCAATTCAAAACAGGTTGACAATGTAAGACATTTGCAAACTTTGGATATGGATGGCAACAAGCATTTAGACCATATGATTGAGAGCTAGAGTTGTCAAGATACCTTTACACTCAGTTCTGGCAAAAACTTAAACATATTTTTAAAATATATCTACAATTTGTTTTTAATGATTGTTTTGTGATTTTTTTCATTCCTATACCAGATTTGGTGACTATTCAATAAGGCTAGCATAGCTTCTGATATAAATTTAGGGATCCTTCAGACATCTATCATCAAAAAACTTGGGAGATCACTCAATTAGGCATAAGGGTATCATTGTTTGAAACCAATTGTCAACAAAGATTGGAGAAAGCTCGTTAAAAGGTTGTATTTTGATATGTTGTCAAGGTGGTTAAGGGTTTAATGGACACTTTACTGATCAAAGAAGAAAATCAATTATAGCTACATAAACATCATAGAAATTTTGGCATGGTAAGAGTGAATTTAGTGCCTCTTCTTTACTTCTATCACTTCCTAGATTAAGTTAAGCTTATAATTCTCAGACTTCTAGACTAACTGCTATAAAAGAATCTTCAAATCCTACCCAACTACTTGGTCCACTTTGAGATTAATCAAATTCATTTATGTCCTTTTTTTATTTGGATATATATGTCTGGATAGAACTAGGTTTTATGTCTTCTTTCTTTTCTGATGTTTGAGGTCAAACTTCTAGAACTGTCTTAGAGAAAAATGGATTGGGCATCTTTCTTTCCATGGTTTTGTTTAGCTTCTTCATAAAGGGTAACTCAATCCACAACTTCCTACAAAACTTTAAGGAAAAAGTTGAGGTATATATTTTAATTCATCCTCAAACAAAAATAGAAATATGACCTTACATAGAATAAAACTGTTTAGCTCTTAATCCCATTTTGGCCAATTACACTACACTATAAGGTGCACAGAAAATATGAGGATGATGTTGTGCATAATGATTGAAATCCTTGTTCCTTGATAATTCTAAGACAAGGTTTCAAAACACTTTTTAAAGTAATCGGGTGCAGAATTGAATGACATTCTTAAGATTTGAAAACTAGGGCCAAGTTCAAGTCATTATGGCACAATGTTAATGAATATCTGCTAGACCAATGGACCAACTTTACTGTAGTGAGATATATGCAAATTTGGATCAGGCTCTTGCAAATCCTCTCCATTACCAATCTATGGAAACTTTCAACCAAAATAAATCAAATTCAAAATTAATTGAAAATGGAAGACATAAGCACAATTTGAATGTGGATGACGATAAGTGTTGAGGCCATACAATGGAAAGTTGGACTTCTCAGGTTGATCAATACCAATAGGAAAGAAAGAAAGTGTGTGTGTGTGTGTGTGTGTGTGTGTGTGTGTGTGTGTGTGTGTGTGTGTGTGTGTGTGTGTGTGTGTGTGTGTGTGTGTGTGTGTGTGTGTGTGTGTGTGTACACACACACACACATGAGCTTATCAGTGGGAAATCCAAAGAACTGCATATAGTGTTAAATTTCCTATAAAGTGGCTACTACCATATAGATGACAACCAAAGAAGAGGTAATTAATGTACAACAAGCTCCATGGTTAGACAACTTGCATACTACCAACATGAAATAGATAACAAAAACAAGATACTACATACAAATTTATAAAGTCAACAACATTGGCTGAAATGAGTGATTTGTAATATGCCCCTAAATTACATAATGTGTAATGTGACCTATACCATATGGATAACCTTAAGCCGCAAAGGGTAAACTCTTTACTACTAAGGACAAAGGAACGAAGTTAGTTGATATTATTGTTGCACAAGATGTCACTGGATCAGATAGCTTGTGTAATAATTATTAATCAATATCACATAGATAACAACCACAAGCTAGTTAGATCATACATATGCACTACAGAAAACCAAAATAGGGAGGGAGAATGAGATATAGAGAAATATCCAAATCTATTTTTTGCCATTTGTGAACTAGAAAGATGTTATAGGTTTGTAAATTTTGGCCTTATAATTATTTTTTGTCTAGTTAATATATTTGGTGACTATTTCATTTGAAATTCTTCAACATTTATTTTAAAGCCCAAAACTGGATAGGGCACTGGACCATAAGCATACATTTTTTATAGAGCCCAAATATGGGCTTGCATATTGATATGCTCATATATGCCATGAACTAAATTCAGAAGTAACAAAATCTATTTCTATGTTACCAAATATCAAATTCAAAATAGGATGACAACGTGAGACATTTACATAATTTGGACGTGGATGGCAATAAGTTTTGAGACCATAGGATTCAAAGTTGGATTTGTCAAGCTAATTTTGGACTTAGTTCCCACAAATACTTGAACATGTTTTTAAATAATATCTACAAATGTTTTTTAGTAATTGTTTTGTGCTTTTTTCCCATTACCATATAGACTTGGTGACAATTTGATGAGACTAACTCACCTCATGATAGAACAAGTATTGCCCAAATCTCAAAATTATGTTAATAAACATAGGGATTGTTTAGACACCTAGCATGAGAAACTTGGGAGATCACTGGAGTGGGCATGAGGGTGTCACTGTTTGAAACTAGTAGTCAGCAACCACTGGAGAAAGCCCAAGTCCATTAATTTGACTTAAACGTATTTATTTAATGTAGGTTTTTTAGAATAAATTGGTACTATTTTTTAAAAAAAAATTGCATCAATTAGAATCATTACTCCCCCAATTGTATGTAGGGTTTTATTCAACTAGTCTTGCAAGTTCAACTTCAATTAGTATTTCTCCTTGTGATGGCATTTCTAGAATTATCAAATAGAAAATGTAAACACTATAGTTTGAATACTCAGTTGATGGACTTGAATTAGTTTTCCAAAGGAAGAGAGCAAGAACAATAGTGGATATCTCATCTATCAAAGACCCAGGAATATTAAATCAGAAAGAGTAATGGTGAAAACTATGGATAGAATTAGAGAAAAAGGTAAATTACCATATACAAGACTATAGGCTTAAATCTGGAAAATGAAAGAAATTTTTTAGAAGAGTGATTGGATCACATGTGTATACTCTAATAAGGGAAGATCTTATGATAGGAAATATCTATAAATATACATGGGATGGTACAACAAAATGCAAATTTTGGTATCTCTAAGCCAAACAAATAAATGGCTACTTGGATCATAGATTTAGAAGAGTGATTGGCTAGTGACTCCAATAAGGGAAAATCTTGTGATAGGAAATATCTATAAATATATGTCGGATGGAATAGAAAAATGCAAATTTTGGTATCTCTAAGCCACACAGATATATGGCTGCTTGGGAACTACCATGTTTATAGCTAACTTGAAATGTAAATAATGTTTTTATTGGTAGATTAGCTTATTTTCTAGAGGGAAATGTAACCAACAAGATGTGCAATTAAGTGATGCAAATGATAAGCAAGGCACTTCTTCTAGTTTCCTAGGTTCACATATATCTCAATTAGCAATTTTGATTGTGAGGCTATGATCGTAAGGTTGACATATATGCTACTAATTTCTATGTATTGGTTTAAAATTTGTATAGAAATAGCTCACATTGATAAGAAGATTGGGATAGAAAAGAAGTTAGAATTATAATTCGTTGTTCAATTGGGCTATCTCTTTTTGTAACTTTATTTTAGATGCCTTGAACTTGGAGTTTGAACTAAAGAAGGTGAACCTGCAACATGAGATAAGCAAATACTAACTAATCAATATGATGGGGGTTAATAATGAAGAGACAAATATTTTGGATCCTCAATATGATGAAAAGGTGTAGTGATAGACATTTGTAGACATTGATCTAGACAAAGAATAGGAAGATCAAATTGAGGCCAATACTTTTCCAAGGAGAAGGCTTTTGGCTCCTGTATTATGAAGTTATTGTTGTGAATGATATCTAGTAATGGTGGCATTTTTACCATTTCATGTATGGTATATTTAATCTTAATGTTTGGTAGATATGGAGGGAAAAAAATGGAAAAGCATAGCAAGAATGAAAGAAATAAAAAAAGATTCCCAAATAGTAGTATGATAAGAAATGGTGTTGCTAAAAAGATAAAAGTAGAGAGTTCATTATTTGTTATGAAGTTTCCTATGAAGTGGTACCTAGATATAGAAAGGAAATTAGCCAGGCTATGTTGGAGCATACCATAAGTGGCAACCAAAACTAATGGGGTTTTGCCTTTAAACTGGGTATTGAGAATTGATCTAATTTCTATTCAATTACAAAGATAGAGTAGGCTAATGAAGTAGACGTAGTTGGAGACAAGAAGCACACATTGCTTAGCACCAAATTACATGCATAGAAAATTAAGAAATGAACTAATTAGTATGAAGAAATAGATCATTCCAAAGAAAAAAAATGATTTACTTATGAAAAAAAGATGCTTTTTCTCTACAGGGATGATTTGAAACATTTGTAAATATTTCTCTCAAGTGTGTAGAAAGCATGAATCGAAACAAAGATAATTAGCAAGACATAAAATGGTGAAGAAGAATAAGAATAATGGAAAACTTATGATGGAAAGTGAAAATCTGAGAAAAACTAATAGTTACCTGAACAGGTAGAAATCAAAGATGTATGCTCTTCTAAAAGAATCCTTCATAATAGTATTCTAGAGTGGCATGTGGATCTAACTTGCTAAGATGTTGTCATTTCCTCAAGCTATAGATGTGAAATTTAGAACTGGAGTTGTAGAGATATTGCCAAATGATCTGACCAATATGTATCTAATTTTAAGAATTTTGCAAATTTGTGATTAATATTGTGTATCCAAAAGTGATCTAATAAAGTGCCTACAAATGTTGTTACTTTGTTAGCTATTAAAGAAAAGTTGTATTGTTGCATGAGTTCTACAAGCATTCTTTGTTTTTTACTAGAATGCAACATGTCAATGTTGAAGTCCCCAATAATTATGATTTTGAAATTTATTGGCAATGATGTGAAGATGTTTAGTATCAGATATGAAATGTGATTGATTGTTGTTGTTGGTGTGATATACACATTAGTGATTCATATAGTATGGCCAAAATGCAATATATGAATCGTGGTTGATTCTAGATAATTTGTTACACAAGAATTCGTATTTAATAATGTAGTTGTTTTTGAATAGCAAGTCAATATACCATGAATTGCAAGTGAAGAATATCAATTGTATATTTCATTTAGTAGTCATATATATACATGTGTCTTGTCTCTTGTTTCTTGGAAGCATAGCATAGTTTCTTTCAGCAAATCATGGTCATGGATAATTTCCTCTACATGTAATGCAAGGCTTCCAGTATTCAAAGAGCATAGAATAAAATCTATTGGTGATAGGAAAGGAAGGTTGTGTTGAAGTTTCCACTGTGTTTGATTATAGAGTCGATCCATTTCCTTCTCCACTTTATGTGAGACTCTGAAATTATGATGTTGTATTTTTGTGCATTAAATATAATGTTTCAATGGTTTTGACATAAGATAGAGTTGTATAGGCAAGACCATGTTGGTATACTGGATGAGGATCAAAAGTGAGTCCATCCATTGTCAGACCTTGTGCTCTATGGATAGTTATTGTGGATGCTAGTTGAAGAGGGAATTATTTCTGCATAATATATCTAGCAACAACTTTCATTTTCCTAGCTATTTTCATTATTGGGGTCCAAGAAAGTGGAATATAACTTGTGTAGAAGCTTTGTATTTTTGTGTGTCATGATATGCCAATTATAGGGTGATTGAATTGAATCCATAGAATCTCTTCATCATGAGTTTTTTGAAGTTGGAAGACTCCATCAGTGCCATTGACTACCCCATCATGCATGTCAAGGTTGCTCACTATTAGCTGTACTAGAATTCTTAGCTTTAGATAGAGTACAACAAGCAATGATGTTTTTTACACTTGGTACTAGACATTGTGAATGTGTGAATCTATTTCATCGAGAGCTTCAAATATATAAAGCTTAGTAGGAAAAAAGTCTAACATTATTTTGTTGTGGTTGGCAATAGCTACATTTCTGTGGAACAAGTACGAGAATTTCATATTAGCAGGAGGTGTTTAGTAACATGTTGTGTTCAAGTAGCTAAGATCTGCATCATTTTGGTGAGAAATTCTTGCACAATTTAGAATAGAAATAAAGTTTTTGTTTGTTTGTCTAACAACATTGTGTAATTTAAAACACAAGACATGTTCTAGCCAAAATGTGTACTAGATTTTTTGACTATTTATTGTTGGCTCTTCAAATATCCAATTGTTGCAAATGGTTTCTGCTTGGTATAAGTCACCACAAAATATGATGTCAACATTGCCAAATGGTTTTGTTAGTGTTTTTTGATTTTTCAAAGCCTTGTGTCAATGTAATATAGCATTCTTGAACCTATTAAGGAGACTTCATCAATAAGCAAGACCTATAGTTGATCTATTCTCTTGCTTAGATTGTCAAGAGTGTTTGAGTCCAATGGAAACATCTTCAAATAGTTACATAGAAATTGGAAAATAGAATGTGTAGTGACACAACCTACTTTGAATGTAGCTTTTCTTGTGGAAGCCACAATAATGCCTTTTGGCTTGTACAGGTCACTATTTAGTTCCCTATCATAGATTCGAATCATAGCTTGGAATAACACTTTTGCTATAAAGGTCTTGCGAGTGCTAGCACCTCCTATCAAGAACAAGTATAGCAGTTTGTCAAGTGCAACTCTCTTTGTCATGAGGAAATTTTTAACTATAGATTTTTGTTCTTCATTTAGTTATCAACACAAGGTAAAGTATTCTTAGTTTGTAGGAAGGAATGGATGGGAAAGTTCTAAGAAGCATGACGATGTAGTACAACATATTTTTTTTTAGTTTGTTATATGTTTGATATCAGTTATAATGTCATATTTCTCTATTTCATGCCCTGCTTTTGTACATCCATGTTCAGTATCGAGGTCTATGGTTGGTTGGTTATTATTCATAGTTTCTGTTGTGACTTTGTCAATGTCACCCCATCTACTATTTGTTTCTAAGGTGAACATTTTTTCAATCTGGCCAATTTATAGTTTGTGTGCTTAAAATGTTGCACTCCATGTTTCATGCCCTACCATTAATGAGTTCCCATTATCTTTGAAAGGTACATAAAGCATGAGTTATTCTTTGCAATACTTTTCATGATCAATATGTGGATTATATCCGACATAGCATATGATTCATGGTTTCCTTCTTTTCTGGAGCTTTGATGAATTGTTTGAGTAAGAAGATGTGTATTCTGCCAGTGACATTTTCTCAAAGAATTTCGGTCATTCTATATACTTGTCTATCACTGTTGCATACATAATATACTTGGAGTCATCTTTTTCTTTCTCTAATAGCTTAGGGCTCTTTAGCATAACAATTCTACTTTCAGGCGGTGAGGTATTAATGAAGACAATGCATCTTGAACTTTTGCATAATGGTAGGGATAGGGTAATATGTATTGCTTGATGACTGGACATTTTTTGGTAGTTTAGCAAAGCATTGCCTAGTTTTCGTATGAAATGTGTCTTTTTATTGCAAGCATAAGTGCATCATTTTTGTACTTTGTTGAATGCATGTGACAAGGTTCTATCTTCTTTTGTCATGTATGAGCTATAGTATGGTGCAGCAACATATGCATCAAAGATAAATTGTGTATCTATATTTCCATACCATAGTGAGGAAACTTTTTTAACAAATGGATTTATCCATATGTCAGCCAGTTGACTTTTTAGAAAGACAATTTTTCAAGTCAATCTTGCTTGCAACATAAAAATCTAATCAGCTTCTTCAAGTTTGAATTCATAAAATAAATTGTCAAATGTAAAATCCTTCGTGTAAGATTTGGCTTGTAATTGTGTGAAAAAAACTTTGGCTTTGTCCTTGATTTTAGGATTAATGTTTATCAATGGCTCCAATATTGTTGTTTGTCTCATAGGCAGTAACAAAAAATTAAATCTACAATTGGATGTTTTATACTTTTTGCATGTTTTCATATGATGTTGTGTTTGTATTTTGAACAGATTTTGTTCTAGGAGTGTAGAGTCACATGAAATGTACTTGTCAATGAAGGCCTCTATGTCACTATTTTTGCAATGTCCAAAGACAAGTGCATGCATGAATCATAGCATGGAGTGGAATGTTCATTGCCTCGATTTTGAAATTCTCTATCAAAAAAATAATCAGATACATTGCCAAAGAGGTCATCATTTTTTAACATCATTTTCTTAAATGTGTTAAGTCTATAATTGAAATAGTGACTACAATGGACTAGATTTCCCCTAATTTCAAAGTCTAGCTCTTTATCCTATAAGCTTTCATTTTTTCTATGTTGTTGCGTGTTTGAAATATGTTGAATTGCATTGCACAATAGCTGCCACAAGTGTTCAGCACTTGTCAGTGTAACGAGAAAAGTTGGAGGACCAAGTTGATGAATCATTGTAAATATATTTTTCCTCATATTCTACAAATAATCTAGAGATGTTCGAATACTCTTTAGAGATCTAAAATCTATTAGAGATTTCAATACTTGTTTAAGGTTTCTAGGGTTGCACACATCCTTAGCATATAGTTTTGCACCTTTTAGTTCAGCTTTCCTTATACAAACCCATGGTATTGAAAATATTTGTTGAATAATTATTTTAATGGCTTTAAAAAATATGTTTGTTATATGTCTTGAAAAGTCATTGTCTTTATGCATGAGCTCCCACTTAACAATTTTTTGGAATGTAAATTTTTTAGTGATGTCTTTTGCTCATGGGGATCCAAAAAACAATGTTGGAAAGTTCATTTCTTCTGAATAAGTATCTTGGAAAATGCCAAGAGGTTTGAAGCCTTCATCTGGTGCAATTTCAAGAATTGATGTACGAAGATCATTGGCTAAATGTGATACGTTAAACCAATGTATTAGTGATTCTTGTTTAGGTTCATCCTCATCTTCATTGCCAATGTCATTTGCATCTATCTCAACATCTATGGTGCTATCTATTTTGTTTTGTGCCCTTTTATTTGCAAATAGTAACTGACAATCTTCATTTATCAAGACCTTCTCCTTTGTATACAGTGGTGTCTTAAACAAGATTGATAAATCATTCATAACATCATTTCCTTGTGCCTATGCATTTTCATATTGAAGTTTTTGTTTTAGTCTAACTATAATAGTATTTGTCTCATCTATTTCTCTAGGCAATGCATGTTGCACTTTATCAAAATCAATAGGAACATTTATAATTATACCATTCAAGCCATATTGTGCTCTTTTGTATCCTAATTATCTGATTTGTGCAAAAGAAATACGCAAAGACACAAGTCTTTCTTCTAGGCTAGTCAAGTTTTGAACAAAAGGGATTTTTTTATTTTGCCTAATGTTCCATGGAGCAGCATAATCAGGGAGATTGCCATGTACAATGGCATTTACACAATGTTTGCAAATCATCTCGTTTGATGCAATTATTTTGTCATTCATTTGAACAGAGAACTAAGAGAAAGCATTGACAAATGCATTAGTAACTTTGCAGATGTGTTTTTTGAAGCATAACATTTCACAAAGTGTACATGCTTTAGTTGGCATATCATTAATTTCATGTAGATAAAGCCTAATTTATTTATATTATCTTTTTTCTAGTGTAGATTGATATGGATAACTTGTCACTTGTTGTATTCTATGTTGGTTTCGAAAGACATATCTTTTCCTACCAAATGTAGAGTTGTGTTCATCTTTGGCACTATTGTCAGCTACAATTGGTTAATTGATGGGCATGTTTGGTGAGGTTCTTTCCCTATTACGGATCATTCCTTTCAAGAGTGTCAAAGACGAATGCATCTTTAAATTTTGGCCAGGCATAGTTCCAAGGTTTGCAATGAGACTTCTACATGAGATGGTCTTCTTTCATTTGGTGTTGTTGCAATATTTGCATCTTGCAAAAAAATTGTGTCCATTTATTGTGGGTTGAATCAAGCTTTGTTCTATTGGTTGGAGTGGTCTATAGTGGTAATGACTTGTGCCATCTTTGTAACAAACCAAATTAATGCTTATTCTTGGTTGGATGATATTGCAATGGATGTGGACTTTAGATAATGGATTTGGTTGCCAAATGTGTATAGCTATATGGAAGATATGTGTAAGCCATAACAAGCAAAATTCAGTGCCTTCCAAGTGGCTATCAGTGTATCATATTCCAATGTTGTTGATTAGTGTATGTGCTTGTAAAAGTAGTTCAGCATCTAACATTGCAAAATATCTGTACATATGGAAGCAATGTAATGCAAATTTGTTATTTGTTTTTAATGCATTCACTAATGACTAGGCCATGAACAAGTCCAAGGCAATAGCATTGAACCAATCATCAACCAAGAAGGTGATAGTTGCAAACATGCTTTCACCATATGGCAAAGTAAATGCAGGGACTTATTTTAGACAAAGATGGGCAAATTCTTCTTCAGTTGTATGTGAGACATCTACTATAGGAGATGATAAAGGGGGCATTAGTTGATCCATAATTTGCATCATATTGTAGGTACATTTTCTTCGAAAAATAGGTTCATAGTGCCCAGCCAATGGGTTAGCATCATGGAAAAGAATTGATATTGTAGGACGTGTGACATCTCTATTAAAGTGGAGGTATGGTTTTCTATGTGTGAATGACCAAATACATATGGGTATGTTTAGCCAAAGAGCCAACTAATGAATATAAAATATGTCACCCCAAAGACCTGTTTCACCTTGTGTGTTGGTTTCAATTGCAGAGAGTCACATTCTTTGCAAGTATGTGGCGTGGTCAGTGTCATTATGCAAATCATAAAGAAAGGTAGGGTGTAGCTGATGTTGCAAAGAAGTTGAAGCTACATCAGATCCATGATGGAGGGAGTGCAAGAAGTAGACAACAATTCCATTAAGAAGTTTAGTAGATATATAATGATAATGAAGCAAGACTTGTATAGTATCAAACAAACAATCACCAATGTTGAAGTTAAAAGAGTTGTTTCAAAAGCAATGGACATTGTCAAGAGCATCATCAATTGATCAAGTTTGAAATTGTTCATCTAATTTGTATGTCTCTTCTATTATTGGGTTCTTTGATGACTGCCCTGATGTATGTAGTGTCGCTATGTATGTGTACATCAATTTAGTTAGAAAGAAAAAATGAATTGGTAGTTTGTTCAAGATGAGGCTCTGTTCCAGCATTTGATAATAGTAAGAATGAGTTGGCAAGTGCAAAATATTGTTGAATGAGGATAGCAACAAAATCTAAGATCTAGATAAAAATATGATGAGAAATTACTTAGGTCTAGTCCTCCCAAAGTAGCCCCTGCAAGATAATTGGCAAAAGAGGCTTTGAATGCTAAGAATGGAAAGACAAGATGTGAAGCCATGAAGAACAAATCTTGTTTAATGTAAAATACTGGATATAAAGTAGATCTTTGAATATAGACTATTTACATGTTATTTTTTCCTGAGTCCATTATTGAAGATGTATAACCTATTATAGTTGACAAGTATTGTGCCATATGGACCATTCATTATATAAATGCTAGATTCATGCATTTTCATCTATGCAATGTTACTTGTTGTATAAAAAATGCGATAGTTTAATAGCATTAGGTAAGGAAAATTTCTATCATCCTATACAATGACTAGAAGATCAGTCAAATCAACAACATCTTCATGCCAAAGTGGAGATACTTTATACCCTGCTCTCTATTTGCTTCCTAGCTTGAATGTTATGTGAAACATCATCCAAAATATTACCTTTATATTGGAAATGAAGCCAAAAACTACACTATGTTTCAAAAATTGTAATCCTTCAAATTAAGGGCTTTCTCCAACATAACTGGAGGAATCAGATTTTTAAAGTAAGTGTTAAAGTCTATTACATTTAATTGTAATTCATGGGAATGGATCTCGTATTTATGATAGATAAGTTGAAAGATACTTATGTTGTAAATAAATGCTCATTTAGCATTTTATATGGATGGACTGATTTCTATGCAAGTTAGTTATACTCATTTATATGCATCTTAATTATATCCATAAGGAAAATAAAAGAAGAAGAAGAAGACAATAATTAAAATCTAATATTTCCTTATAAATTTGATTGAGCTTCTTTAATTTATTGACCAAAAAAACAAGTTCTTTAATTTTTTTTCTAGATCTGCCTAAGCCAAACTCTAATTTTTCCAATTCATATATGTCAAACATTTCCATTTGGAAAAGAAAACTAATAAACATACTTCTTTAAAAGAAAACCCTTTAGCTATGTCATACTTCAATCATGTAATAGACATGCTACAAAAAAATCAATGCAAGCATAATAATTTCTTTTAATATGTGTCTACAAAGTTGTCTAGTTCTTGATTCCTAATGACTATCCTTGAGTGTATCTTGTTCTATGGTAGTTGTTGCACCCAATGAAATTTAGTGTTTGAGCTTATGTCATTCTTGCTTATTGTTAAATTGATTTTTGTTCATGGTTAGCTTCAAGGTTGGCAGGTGATGATTGCCACAAGTCCAACTAAGAATGATGATGATGCTTTACTTTATGGACATAACTATAGATTATTGGGAGACTATTGAAATAATCAAGGAAAGAGAAAAAGTTTCTTTTCGAAATTTCAAAAGAGATAAGAAAGATGTATCAATCTCTTGTTGCGAATTTCTCAGAATCATGGTTGCAAAAGGTGACTTATGGACATCCATAGTTCTTCATTGTTTAACAAAAGTTAAAAACTCAGCTCCTGTGAATGAAGTTAGTACTAGAAGCCATAAAGTATACATACAAATAGCCAATATTTAGTTCTAGTTACATATATGAGGTGGTTAATCTATTTTGACAATACATTAGGCAAACTACTTAATTATAGAACAAGAAAAAAAAATAGAAGAGACAGCAAGAGAGAGAGGAGCAAATTTTGATCCATTTGAACAAGAATAGCAAACAACATGAATTGTATTAAGCATCTACTTCATTTAATTTGTGAAGGTATCTATCAAACACATTCACTAGTTGCAAACATCTTACAAATCAAACCTTAATACATATCCATGGATAACAAGAAGCTATGACGATGAATTTAGCTTATCAAATGCTAATTTGAGATCACATGCAATATAGGAGAAAATAATATCAAGTGCAAGTAGGACCTAATAATTTTATATTACATAAGAGTATCAGATACAATATCAAACAATCAATAAAATATTATGAAATACATTGAACAATGTTAAAATTTCAGCTTCTAGAGTTAGAATTAGAGAGCATTGAAAAATGTTTGTTCATATGCTCATCAAATTAATTTAAATGTTTATATTTAGACCTAAACTGAGATTTTTGTACATGGAGTTGATTCTTTTGATTTATCTATCCAAATTAAAAAGAGGCTTTTTGGAAAATCCTTTAGCTATGATGTGCTTCAATTGCTGGTGCTAAAAATATGAAAGCCACTCTAGAATTGACATCGGACAACAGGGGTACATTTTCTTGATAAAAATGTATTCTAGAACTGACATACTCTAGTTTTTAGATCTGAGTTTCTATTCAATTTTTGGACTGGCATGTAATTTTTGAAAACAATTAGCACTTACTATTTAGGTGTTATTTTTCCCAAAGTCCATTATTGAAGATGCATAACCTACTATAGTTGACAAGTATTGTCCCTTATGGACCATTTAGTGTATAAGTGCTAGATTCATGCATTTTTATCTATGCAATGTTACTTGCTGTATAAAAAATGTGATAGTTTTATATCATTAGGCAAGGAAAATTTCTATCATCCCATACAATGAATAGAATATTAGTCAAATTAGAAACATCTTCATGTCAAAGTGGAGATACTTTATGCCCTATTCTCTATTTGCTTCCCAGCTTGAATATTATGTGAAACATCATCCAGAATATTACCTTTTTGTTGGCAATGAAGCTAGAAACTACATTATGCTTGAAATTTTGTAATCCTTAGAATTAAGAGCTTTCTCCAATATAACTAGAAGAATCAGATTTTTAAAGTAAGTGTTAAAGTTTGTTACATTTAGTTGTGATTCAAGGGGATGGATCTCGTAATTATGACAGATAAGTTGAAAGATACTTATGTTTTAAATAAATGCTCATTAAATATAATTTTTCAATGGTTTTGACAAAAGATAGATCTACATAGGCAAGACCATGTTGGTATAATAGATGAGAATCAAAAGTGAGTCCATCCATTGTCAAACCTTGTGCTCTATGGATAGTTCTACTAGATGCTAGTTGAAGAGGGAATTTTTTTCACATAATATATTTGGTAGAAACTTTTATTTTCCTAGCTTCTTTGGTTATTGGGGTCCAAGAAGGTGGAATATAACTTATGTAGAAGCTTTGCATTTTTTTGCATTGTGACATGCCAATTGTAGGGTCATTGAATTGAATCTATAGAATGTCTTCATCATGAGTTGTGTCAAGGTTGCTCGCTATTAGCTCTACTAGAATTCTTGGGTTTAGATAGAGTATAGTAGGCAATGATATTTTTTGCACTTGGTACTGGACATTGTCAATGTGTGAATCTATTTCATTAAGAGCTTCAAATATATAAAGCTTAGTAGGAAACAAGTCTAACATTCATTTATTGTGGTTGGCAACAGTTGCATTTCTATGGAATCAATACGAGAATTTTGGATCAGTAGGAGGTGTTCGATAACATGTTGTGTTCAAGTAACTAAGATCTACATCATTTTGGTGACCAATTCTTGCATGGTTTAGAACATAAATGAATTTTTTGTTTGTTTGTCTAACAACATTGTGTAATTCAAAACATAAGACATGTTCTAGCCAAAATGTGTATAGGATTTTCTAAATATTTATTGTTGGCTCTTCAAATATCCAATTGTCGCAAATGGGTTGTGCTTGGTATAAATCACCACAAAATATGATGTCAACATTGCCAAATGGTTTTTTTGGTGTATGTTTGATTTTTCAAAGCCTTCTGTCAATGTAATATAGCATTCTTGAACCTATTAAGGAGACTTCATCAATAAGCAAGACTTGTAGTTGATCCATTCTCTTGCTTAGATTGTCAAGAGTGTTTGAGTCCAATCACAACATCTTCAAAGAGTTACATGGAAATTGGAAAATAGAATGTGAAGTGACACTGCCTATGTTGAATACAACTTTTCTTATGGAAGCCACAATAATGCCTTTTGGCTTGTATGGGTCACTATTTAGTTCCCTATCATAGATTTGAATCATAGCTCGGAATAACACTTTTTCTATAAAGGTCTTGCCAGTGCCAACACCTCCTATCAAGTGCAACTCTCTTTTTTATGAGGAAATCTTTAACTATAGATTGTTTCTTTTCATTTAGTTGCCGACATAAGGTAAAGTATTCTTGATTTGTAAGAAGGAATGGGTGGGCAAGTTCTAAGAAGAGTGATGATGTAGTACCACATTTTTTTTTTGAGTTTTTTATATATTTGATATCGATTATAATGTCATATTTCTCTATTTCATCCCCTGCTTTTGTACATCCATGTTCAGTATTGAGGTCTATTGTTGGTTGGTTATTGTTCATAGTTTCTGTTGCGGCTTTGTCAATGTCACCCCATCTACTATTTGTCATATTGTTCATAGTTCCTTGCACGGTTTAGAACAAAAATGAAGTTTTTGTTTTTTTTCCTAACAACATTGTGTAATTAAAAACACAAGACATGTTCTAGCCAAAATGTGTACGATATTTTTTTAATATTTATTGTTGGCTCTTCAAATATCCAATTCTTGCAAATGGATTGTGCTTGGTATAAGTCACCACAAAATATGATGTCAACATTGCCAAAAGGTTTTGTTGGTGTATGTTTAATTTTTCAAAGCCTTCTATCAATGTAATATAGCATTTTTGAACCTATTAAGGAGAGTTCATCAATAAGAAAGACCTATAGTTGATTCATTCTCTTGTTTAGATTGTTAAGAGTGTTTGAGTCCAATGGCAACATCTTCGAAGAGTTACGTGGAAATTGAAAAATAGAACGTGCAGTGACACCACCTGTGTTGAATGTAGCTTCTCCTATGGAAGCCAAAATAATGCCTTTTGGCTTATATAGGACACTATTTAGTTCCCTATCATACGTTCAAATTATAGCTTGGAATAACACTTTTTTTTTAAATGTCTTCCCAGTGCCAGCACCTCTTGTCAAGAACAAGTATAGCGGTCTGTCAAGTGCAGCTCTCTTTTTTATGAGGAAATCTTTAACTATAGATTGTTGCTCTTAATTTAGTTGTTGGCGCAAGGTAAAGTATTCTTGGTTTGTAAGAAGGAATTAATGTGCAAGTTCTAGGAAGAGTGACGATGTAGTACCGCATTTTTTTTTGAGTTTGTTATATGTTTGATATTGATTATAATGTCATATTTCTCTATTTCATCCCCTGCTTTTGTACATCCATGTTCAGTATCAAGGTCTATTGTTGGTTGGTTATTGTTCATAGTTTCTATTGCAACTTTGTCAATGTCACCCCATCTACTATTTCTGTCTGAGGTGAACATTTTTTCAATCTAGGAAATTTGTAGTTTGCGTGCTTGAAATGTTGCACTCCATGTTTCATGCCCTACCATTAATGAGTTTTCATTATCTTTGAAAGGTACATAAAGCATGAGTTGTTCTCTACAATAATTTTCATGATCAATACGTGGATTATATCTGACATAGCGTATGATTCATGGTTTCCTTCTTTTCTAGAGCTTTGAGAAGTTGTTTGAGTAAGAAGATGTGTATTCTGCTAATGACATTTTCTCAAAGAATTTCAGTCATTCTATATACTTGTCTATTGTTGTTGCATACATGATATTCTCAAAGTCATCTTTTTCTTTCTCTAATAGCTTAAGGCTCTTTAGCATAGCAATTCTACTTTCAAGCGGTGAGGTATTGATGAAGAAGATGCTTCTTGAACTTTTGCATAATGGTAGGGATAGGGTAATATGTATTGCTTGACAACTGGACATTTTTTGGTAGTTTAGCAATGCATTGCCTAGTTTTTGTTTGAAACATGTCTTTGCATTGCAAGCATAAGTGCATTATTTTTGTACTTTGTTGAATGCATGTGACAAGGTTCTATCTTATTTTGTCATGTATGAGCTACAGTGTGATGCAGTAGCATATGCATCCAAGATAAATTGTGTATCTGTATTTGCATACCATAGTGCATGAACTTTTTTTAGTGAATGCATTTATCCATATGTCAACTGCTTGTCTTTTTAGGAAGATAATTTTTCAAGTCAATGTTTCTTGCAACATGGAAATGTAATCAGCTTCTTCAAGTTTGAATTCATGCAAGAAATTGTTAAATGTGAAATCCTTTATGTAAGATTTGGCTTGTAATTATGTGAAAAAAACTTTTGCTTTGTCCTTTATTCTAGGATCAGTGTTTATCAATGGCTCCAATATTGTTGTTTGTCTCATAGGGGGTAACAGAAAATTAAATCTACAATGGGATGTTTTATACTTTGTGCATGTTTTTGTATGATGGTGTGTTTGCATTTTGACAAGATTTTGACCTAGCAATGCATAGTCACACAAAATATACTTGTCAATGAAGGCCTCTATGTCACTATTTTTGCAATGTCTTAAGGTAGGTGCATCAATGATCCATAGCATGAAGTGGACATGTTCATTGCCTCAATTTTGAAATTCTATAAATAAAAAATAATCAGATACTTTGCCAAAGATGTCATCATTTTTTAACATCATTTTCCTAAATATATTGAGTCTATGATTGAAATAGTGATTGTAGAGGACTAGATTTCCACTAATTTCAAAGTATAGCTCTTTATCTTGTAAGCTTTCATTTTGTCTATGTTGTTGCATGTTTGAAATACGTTGAATTGTATTGTACAATGGCTGCCAAAAGTGTTTAGCACTTTTCAGTGTAACAAAAAAAAAATGGAGGACCAAGTTGATGAATCATTGCAAATATACTTTTCCTTGTATTTTGCAAATAATCTGGAGATGTTCGAATACTCTTTAGAAATCTAAAATCTATTGGAGATTTCAATATTTGTTCAAGGTTTCTAGGGTTGCACACATCCTTAGCATATAGTTTTGCACCTTTTAGTTCAACTTTCCTTATACAAACCCATGCTATTGACGATATTTGTTGAATAATTATTTTAATGGCTTTAAAAAATATGTTCATTATATGTTTTGAAAAGTCCTTGTCTTTATGCATGAGCTCCCACTTAACAATTTTTTGGAATATAATTTTTTTTGTGATGTCTTCTGTTCAGGGGGATCCAAAAAACAATGTTGGAAAGTTCATTTATTCTGAATAAGTATCTTGGAAAATGCCAAGAGTTTTGAAATCTTTAGCTGGAGCAATTTCAAGAATGGATGTACAAATATCATTGATTGAATGTGATTCATTAAACCAATGTATTAGTGATTCTTGTTCAGATTCATCTTCATCTTCATTACCAATGTCATTGTATCTATCTCGGCATCTATGGTGCTATCTATTTTGTTTTGTGCTCTTTTATTTGCAAATAGTAATTGCCACTCTTCATTTATCAAGAACTTCTCCTTTGTATACAGTGGTGTCTTAGACAAGATTGATAAAGCATTCATGACATGGGCAGGTCTGACATTTCCTTGTGTATACACATTTTTATATTAAAGTTTTTTTCTAGTCTAACTACAATAGTATTTGTCTCATCTTTGTCTCTAGGTAATGCATGTTGCACTTTATTGAAATCGATAGAGACATTTATAATTGTACCATTCAAGCCATATTGTGCTCTTTTGTTTCCCAATTGTCTAATTTTTGTAAAAGCAATACGCAAAGACACAAGTCTTTCTTCTAGGCTAGTCAAGTTTTGAACAAGAGGGATTTGTTTATTTTTCTTGATGTTCCATGGAGCAACATAATTAGGGAGATTGCCATGTACAATGGCATTTACACAGTGTTTGCAAATCATTTGGTTTGATGCAATTATTTTGTCTTTCATTTGAATAGAGAGTGAAGAGAAAGCATTGACAAATGCATTAGTAACTTTGCAAATGTGTTTTTTGAAGCGTAACATTTCACAGAGTGTACATGCTTTAGTTGGTGTATTGTTGATTTCTTGTAGATAAAGCCTAATTGATTTCTCTTATCTTTTTTTTAGTGCAGATTGATATGGATAACTTGTCACTTGCTATATCGTACATGGCTTTTGAAAGACGTATCTTTTCCTATCAAATGTAGACTTGTGTTCATCTTTGGCACTATTGTCGGTAGTGATTTTTTGATTGATGGGCATGTTTGGTGAGGTTCTTTCCATATTATGGATCATTGCTTTCAAGTGTCTCAAAGATGAACACGTCTTTAAAGTTTGGCCAAGTATAGTTCCAAGGTTTACAATGTTTGAGACTTCTACAAGGGATGGTCTTCTTTCATTCGATGTTGTTACAATATTTGCAGCTTGCAAAAAATTGTGCCATTTATTGTGGGTTGAACCAAGCTTTGTTCTATTGGTTGGAGTGGACTATAGTGGTAGTGACTTGTGCCATCTTTGTAACAAACCAAATTAATGCTTGTTCTAAGATCTAGATCAAAATATGATGAGAAATTGCTTAGGTCTAGTCCTCCCAAAGAAGCCCCTACAAGATAATTGGTGAAAGAGGTTGTGAATGCTAAGAATGGAAAGACAAGATGCCAAACAATGAAGTACAGATCTTGTTTAATGTAAAATACTGAATATTAAGCAAATCTTTAAATCTAGACTATTTAGGTGTTATTTTTTCTAGAGTCCATTATTGAAGATGCATAACCTACTATAGTTGAAAAGTATTATGCCTTATGGACCATTCATTGTATAAGTGTGTAATGAAATAACTTTCGCAATAGAAGGAATAATGCAAAATATTATATAAATGCTTGATAATAGCTGATATTTATAGGCCACTACGAGGGGGCAACCTCCAAATATCTCCAACAAAACACACTTTTTAATCTTTCTCCTAAAATAAGACTCACAACCTCCTATATATACCTAACTAAGCCTAGGTTGAATAGACACGACCCTTCATAACACCTTTTTCTAAACTATAGTATAATAATGATAAAATGACTTAATTAAGGATTAAGATAGCCACAAATTGACTATTCATAACCCTATATACAATAATATTAAGAGCGTAGCATGTCCCCTCTCTTGAAAGAACCATTGTCCTCAATCCTACCCAAGTGTGGATTCTTTTGAATGAACTCCTCATCCTCCCATGTGGCCTCTTCAACTAGTAAATTCTTCCATTGGATGAGATACTGAGTTAGGGTTTTGTTCCTTAGCTTCTTTGTGTGTGTTTGAAGAATGCACTCTGGTTTCAAAATTATTCTTCCTTCTTCATCAAGTTCTGGTAGTGTTGTTTGTGTACAAATATTCTGCCCAATTACCTTCTTCAAATAAGAAACATGAAAAACTAGATGTATCTTTGTTGTTGGTGGCAAATCAAGTTTGTAGGCAACACTACCAATCTTTTGCATTATTTGGTATGGTCCATAATATCTTGGAGACAACTTATTATTCTTTTTTTGTTGCTTTATTGAGATTTTTTAATAAAGTTGCAGTCTCAAGAAGACCCAATCCCCAACTTCAAAATTTCTTTCACTACGATGTTGGTCCACTTGTTGTTTCATTCGATTTTGTGCCATAGCTAAATTCTCCTTGAGTTCTGAAAGTACTTGTTGTTGATGAAGCAACTGATCCTCTACTTCTTGAACTCTTGGTGACACCTTTAATGATGATGTGATGGAAGGAGGATGATATCCATAAAGTGCCAAAAATGGAAACATTTTTGATAAGTTATGAAAAGAAGTATTGTACCACCATTCTAAAAGAGGAAGCCAATCTTCCCATTGAGATTTTTTTTCTAAAGTGAAACAACATAGATATCCTTCCAAACATTTATTAACCACCTCAGTTTGCCCATCTAATTTTAGATGGTATGAAGAACTATGAGCCAATTGAGTACCCAAACATGAGAATAAATCTTTCCAAAAGTGACTAGTAAAGATAGGATCATGATCACTAACAATAACCTTAGGTGTACCATGTAGCTTTTGGATATTCTCCAAGAAACATTTTGCCACTGTACTTGCTATAATGGGATGTGATAATGCAATAAAATGTGCATATTTAGTGAGGTGATCAACTACTACCATGATGATATTATGGCCTTTGGATCTAGGAAGCCCTGTGATGAAGTCCATGGATACCTCTTCTCAACATTGGCTAGGAATAGATAAAGGCTGCAAGAGACCCAGAGTCTTAATTTTTTCCCCCTTATTTCTTTGACAAACCAAACATTTAGCCACACACTTTTGAACATCACCGTTTAGGCCTTCCAAAAAAAAACTTTGCTTGACCCTATGATATGTCTTCAAAAATCCCAAATGACCACCAATTGGGGACTCATGTAGTTCTTTGTGAATCTTGTGTTTAAGAGTGGAATTCTTACAGAGATACAAGCATTCTTTATACCAAAGAATATCCCCTTTAAATAAAACTTATCTGAACTACTAGGGTCACTTTTGATTTGCTAGATGAGATTACTTGTTGCAACATCATTTTTCCACTCTTCTTTGGCTTCTACCACCCAATTTTCTTGTAATATTGAAAGGACACACAATAAGGTTTCATCTTTTTCATCCTTCCTAGAAAGTGCATCAGCCACAATATTTTCCTTCCCTTTCTTGTATACAATTTCAAATTCATATCCCAACATCTTAGTGATCCATTTTTGTTGTTTTTCTGATGATAGTCTTTTTTTCGAGAAATATTTTAGGCTATCATGATCAGTCTTAACCTTGAAGTGTCAACCCATTAAATAAGGCCTCCATTTTTTAACTGCATGAAGGATTGCTAACATTTCCTTCTCATAAATAGGCTTGAGTTGAATTTTACCTTTTAATTGTCAACTCTCAAAAGCAATTAGTTGACCTTCTTGCATGAAAACTGCTCCTATCAAACTACCAGAAGCATCACATTTCACAACAAATTCCTTGGTGAAGTCTGGATTGGCAAGCACTAGAGTTGTACAGATAGCATTCTTCAATTGCTTAAATGATACATTAGCAGATTCATTCCATTGAAAAGAATCCTTCTTCAGTAGAGCTATAAGGGGTGCTGCTATGTGACCATAATTCTTCAAAAATCTTCTCTAGTATCCTATCAATCTCAAGAAACCCCTCAACTTCTTAATAGTTTTTGGAATCAGCTAGTCCATGATAGCCTTAATTTTGTTAGGGTCCACCTTTACTCCATCATGTGAAACTATGTGTCCTAAATACTCCACCTCTTTAAGACCAAAAGCACACTTAGATGGCTTAGCATAGAGCTGATGATCTTTGAGTGATTGCAATGCTTGATCTACATGTTACAAATGTTCCTTCTAAGTTTTGCTATAAATTAATATATCATCAAAGAACACTAACACAAACTTTCTCAAGAACTTCTTAAAAATGGAATTCATCAAACTTTGGAATGTAGATGGTGCATTGGTAAGACCAAATGGCATTACCAAAAATTCATAATGACCTTCATGAGTTTGAAATACTATCTTGCAAATATCCTCCTCCTTAATCTGAATTTAGTGATAACCTGATCTAAGATCTAACTTGGTGAAATATGTAGCTCCATTTAATTCATCTAGAAGATAATCAATGACTGGAATATGAAACTTATCTTTAATGGTATATTGGTTGAGCACTCTATAATCTAGACACATGAGCCAAGTTTCATCCTTCTTACATACTAGCACAATAGGTGAGGAGTAAGCACTTTGGCTATGCTTGATAATTCTTGCCTCTAGCATTTCCTTAACAATTTTTTCTATCTCACTTTCTTGTATGTGCAGTTACCTATAAGGCCTAATTTTTGGTGGTTGACTCCCTACAACTAGTTGTATGGCATGTTCATGATCCCTTTTAGGTGGAAGTCCTTTAGGCATATCAAAAATAACTGAGTGACGATCAATTATTGCTTGTAAATCTGGATGAGTAAGAGCCTTAGATTGAGAAACTTCTAATGAACATAGCTAGGCCACAAATCCATATGCACCTTTCTTAAGAAGTTTTTGCATTTGGTGAAAGCTTACCATCTATTGGGGATTTTTCCTTCAATCCCCTTAGCTCTACTACCTTTCCTTGTGATTGAAATCGCATGAATAGTTCTTGGAAGTTCATCTCAATTGTTCCTAATGTAGTAAGCCATTGCACTCCCAAAACAATATCTATTGCACCCATGGATATCGCATACATTGGGGTATCAAGTTGATTATCTCCCATGGATAATTTGATGCTATGATACTTTCTTAAACAACTAACTATGCCTCCATCTGCAATCAAAACTTGAATCTCTGGGGTTGGATATATAAAACAATTTAGACGAGTTTCCAACTCTTTGTTGATGAAATTATGAGTACTACTTGATTCAATCAATACTATTAATTTATGCTTCTTTAAGAAATCCACTACCTTGAGAGCTTGTGGTGCCATGAAACCCAAAAGTGCATGACAAGAAATGATTGGTTGAGAATCATGTGATTCCTCTCTTGACTCCTTATCCTCCTCTAATATGGGCTCATCCTCTTCTTCCTTACTTGGACCTTCAATATAGAACATTTTCTTTTCATTACATTTATGTCCCCTACTATATTTGCTATCACAATTGAAACACAACCCTTTTACTCTTTTTTCCACAATTTGTTGTGGAGTCAACCTAGTAGGTTGAGGAAGATAAGGTGTTGAATATCCTTTTTATTTTTCCACATTAGCCCCCTGCTTACTAGAAATCAAGAACTTCTCCTCTACCCTACATGCCAATGTAAAAGACTCATTTACTAAATTGGGACAAAAACATGCGTACCTCATGTTGAATGTGATCCTTGAGACCACCCAAGAATAAGTCATTCAAGTTCTCTTCTATAATTGTATCCACTTTTAAGGATAGATTTTGAAATTGTTGAATACAATCCTTAACTGATCCTATTTGTTGAAGCTTAGCAAGTTGGCTAAAGAAGTTTTTTGCCACACTATCACAATATTGTGCTTGGAGTTCTTTTGTAAAAATTGATCATGTTACAGTGAGACCCTTTTTCCTCCTATGAGTACAAATCCAACAAAACCAAATGAATTGATCTAGTTCTAGATATAAGGAATCCATTGTAACCTTTTGTCCATATGGGATTTGATGTATTTCAAAAAAAATCTCCATTTGATTTATCCATGTTAGAGGATAATTTCCATCAAATTTGGGCATATCCAACTTTGGAAAAAATTTCCTAGATCTCCTAGGATTAAAATTTGTGTCATCATTAGTTGAGTTGGAAGTTTCACCTTGATTTCTTGAGTGTTCTTTCTTTTTTTCATTGATATAGGTGCTTAACATGCTTCGTATGTTTGATATATCTCCTTGCAGGTCAAACATATCCTTCTTAAGCTCTTCCTTAAACTTACTAAGTTCCTCATTGGGCTCACTATCCTCTGTTGCTTCCCAATCTTGATGAGAGGATTTCCTCAATGTGGTAGAATTCTTTTTGTCTCTTGTTGCAGGCCCTGTCATGATGGAAACCAATGTTTTGAGAAACAATCCCCAAAAAAAATTATTGTCTTGAATAGTTGTTGTTTTCTTGAACTTCAAAGACCATGTGGAAAGATGGTGAGATAGTTTCATTGCTTGAATATGACTGGGATTGATCGGTATGCAAGGAAGCTACGCAAAATAATACAACACACATTTGAGTATTCACACCTAGCCAAACAACATATACATCTTCAGCGTAACACCATAGAGCTTGGTATATTTGTAGACTGTAGAAGAGAACTCTAATGTTCCTAGGAGAAATTTTAGAGAGCAGTGATTGTAAGGAATTGTGGTAATTATATGGTGAGATTGTCACTTTGAATGAGGTTGAATATGATGAGATCGATCACAATGGTGGGGAATACTTTTTCTGTAACCATTGTACAAAAGTATATTAATGGCTAATAGAAGTAGAATCTATGTGTGTTAGAAGATCCACCTCATTACAATGAACACAGTATCACACGTGCCTCCAAGTTTTAGATTCCACCCCACTAATGAAGAGCTTGTTGATTATTATCTCAGGAAGAAAGTCACTTCCAAAATAATTGGCTTGGACATTATTAGGGATATCGATCTATAAAAAATTGAGCCATTTTATCTCCAAGGTATTTTTACCAATATAATAGTAATGTTCTTATGCACTTTCGAACATTATCTATTCTTGATTTGGTTATTTTCTAAATCTCACTGTACAGAGAAATGTAAGATAGTATCCAATCTCATGAAAGCTTCTGACTTGAAATGGACTATATTCTATGTCCTTTATCCACTTTTGCTACAAGGTTGATGCAATAGTAATTCTGTAATAACTTCCTCAAATGTGCTTCAATTCCTTAATGTTGAGAAAAAAAAATTGCCACTATGGTGCCAAGATCATGCTCTGATACCACTTGTAATGAAATAACTTTCACAATAGAAGGAATAATACAAAAATTATATAAATGCTTGATAATAGATAAGATTTATAGGCCACTTTGAGGGGGCAACCTCCAAATATCTCCAACAAAATACACTTTTTAATCTGTTTCTTGAAATAAGACTCACAACCTCCTATATATACCTAACTAAGCCTAGGTTGAATAGACACAACCCTTCATAACTCCTATTTCTAAACTATAGTATAATAATGACAAAATGACTTAATTAAGGATTAAGATAGCCACAAGTTGACTATTCATAACCCTATATACAATAATATTAAGGGCATAGAAAAGTATTGGATTTATGCATTTTCATCTATGCAATGTTGCTATATAAAAAATGTGATAGTTTAATATTATTAGGCAAGGAAAATTTCTATCATCCCATACAATGACTAGGAGATCATTCAAATCAAGCAACATCTTCATGTAATAGTGGAGATACTTTATGACATGTTCTCTATTTTCTTCCCAACTTGAATGTTATGTGAAACATTATCCAAAATATCACCTTTTTGTTGGCAATGAAGCCAAAAACTACACTATGTTTCAAAAATTGTAATCCTTCAAATTAAGGGCTTTCTCCAACATAACTGGAGGAATCAGATTTTTAAAGTAAGTGTTAAAGTCTATTACATTTAGTTGTGATTCAAGGGAATGGATCTCATAATTATGATAGATAAGTTGAAAGATACTTATGTTGTAAATAAATGCTCATTTTGCATATTATATAGATGGAATAATTTCTATGCAAGTTAGTTATACTCATTGATATGCATCTTAATTATATCCATAAGGAAAATAAAAGAAGAAGAAGAAGAAGAAGACAATAATTAAAATCAAATGTTTCCTTATAACTTGGATTGAGCTTCTTTAACATATTGACCACAAAACAAGTTCTTTAATTATTTTTCTAAATCTGCCTAAGCCAAACTCTAAATTTTCTAGAATATATATGTCAAACATTTCCATTTGGAAAAGAAAATTAATAAACATACTTCTTTAAAAGAAAATACTTTAGCTATGTTGTACTTCAATCATGTAATGGACAAGCTACACAAAAATCAATGCAAGCACAGTAATTGCTTTTAATATATGTGTCTACAAAGATTTCTAGTGCTTGATTCCTAATGACTATCCTTGAGTGTATCTTGTTCTATGGGAGTTTTTGCACCCAATGAAATTCATTGTTTGAGCTTATCTCATTCTTGCTTCTTGTTAAATTGATTTTTTTCCATGGTTAGCTTATGATTGCCACAAGTCCAGCTAAGAATGATGATGATACTTTACTCTATGGATGTGACTATAGATTATTGGGAGAACATTGAAATAATCAAGGCAAGAGAAAAATTTGGTTTTAGAAAACTCAAAAGAAATAAGAAAGATGTATCAATCTCTTGTTGCAAATTTCTCATAATCATGGTTGCAAAAGATGACTTATGGACATCCATAGTTCTTCATTGTTTAAAATGAAGTTAAAAACTCGGCTCCTGTGAATGAAGGTAGTACTAGTAACCATAAAGTATACATATAGCTAGTCAATAATTAGTTCTAGTTACATATATGAGGTGGTTAGTCTATTTTGACAATACACTAGGAAAACTATTTAATTACAAAACAAGAAAAATAAATAGAGAAGAGACACCCAGAGAGAGACAAGAGAAAATGTTGATCCATTTGAAAAAGAATAGCAAACAACATCAATTGTATTAAGCATCTACTTCTTTTAATTTGTGAAGGTATCTATCAAAGACATTCACTAGTTTGTATGGAAATTGAATAAATATAAACATCTTACAAAACAAACCTTAATACATATCCATGGATAACAAGAAGGTATGATAATAAATTTACCTTATCAGATGCCAATTTGAGATCCCATGTGATATAGGAGGCAAAAATATCGAGTGCAAGTAGGGCCTAATAAATTTATATTACATAAGAGTACCATATATAATATCAAACAATCAATAAAATATTATGAAATACATTGAACAATCTTTAAACTTCAGCTTCTAGAGTTAGAATTAGAGAGCATTGAAAAGTGTTTGTTCATGTACTCATCAAATTAATTTAAATGTTTATACTCAGACTTAAACTGAGTTTTTTGTACATGGAGTTGATTCTTTTGATTTATCTATCCAAATTAAAAAGAGGATTTTTGGAAAATCCTTTAGCTATAATGTGATTTTAATGCTCATGCTAAAAATATGAAAGCCACCTTAGCACTGACATTAGAGAGCAGGGATACGTTTTCTTCATAAAAACATATTCTAGAACTGACATACTCTAGTTTTTAGATCTGAGTTTCTATTCATTTTTTGGACTGGCATGTAATTTTTGAAAACAATTAGCACTTACTATTTAGCTGTTATTTTTTCTAGAGTCCATTATTAAAGATGCATAGCCTACTATAGTTGACAAGTATTGTGCTTTATGGACCATTCATTGTATAAGTGCTAGATTCATGCATTTTCATCTATGCAATGTTACTTACTATATAACAAATGTGATAGTTTAATATCATTAGGCAAGGAAAATTTCTATCATCCCATACAATGACTAGAAGATCAGTCAAATCAACAACATCTTCATGTCAAAGTGGAGATACTTTATGCCCTTTTCTCTATGTGCTTCCCAACTTGAATGTAATGTGAAACATCATCCAGAATATTACCTTTTTGTTGGCAATGAAGCCAGAAACTACACTATGTTTCAAAAATTTTAATCCTTCAAATTAAGAGCTTTCTCCAACATAACTAGAGGAATCAGATTTTTTAAGTAAGTGTTAAAGTCTATTAAATTTAGTTGTGATTCAAGGGAATGGCTCTCGTAATTATGATAGATAAGTTGAAAGATACTTATTTTGTAAATAAATGCTCATAAAATATAATTTTTCAATGGTTTTCACACGAGATAGAGTTGTATAGGCAAGACCATGTTTGTATACTAGATGAGGAGCAAAATTGAGTCCATCCATTGTCAGACCTTGTGCTTTATGGATAGTTCTTACTGATGCTAGTTGAAGAGTGAATTGTTTCCACATAATATATTTAGTAGAAACTTTCATTTTTCTACCTATTTTCATTATTTTGGTCCAAGAAGGTAGAACAAAACTTGTGAAGAGGCTTTGCATTTTTGTGCATCGTGACATGCCAATTATAGGGTCATTGAATTGAATCCATAGAATCTCTTCATCATGAGATATATGAAGTTGAAAGACTCTATCAGCGCCATTGATAAGTCCATCATGCATGTCAAGGTTGCTCGCTATTAGCTCTATTAGAATTCTTGGCTTTAGATAGAGTACAATAGGAAATTATGTTTTTTGCACTTGGTACTAAACATTGTCAATGTGTGAATCTATTTCATCAAGAGCTTCAAATATATAAAGCTTGGTAGGCAACAATTCCAACATTCTTTTCTTGTGATGCAGGAGCATCCATAGGTATAAGGGTAATCCTGTGTCACCCAAAAAAAAGAAGTACTTAGATATAGTTTTTATTTCATGTGTTTTCATTTATGGATACCCATTTGGGTCAAATAAAGGTTCCAACTCTCACAGTTCCACTTTTAGTGTTCTGGGTTAGAGTTTGTTAGAGTTTTTAAGCACCTTGGGATATGTGTAAATGCCAAAAAAATAGGAGTATGTAATTGAGAAATAATTTTGGTGAATTAGAAGGTGTAAATTGGTCAGATGATTGTAATTATAATTTAGAGCATTCTAGAAAAAGAATCAGGTCAAAAGGCCCCATGGTTTGAAAGTTATTGCATTTTTTCAGTTTTTGGAGATCTCCTAAGAATGCTTCAAAGTCAAGTTAGGGGCATTAAATGACCTCAAACAGGGCTGAAAAATGGGGGACAAGTGAATCTTGTCCATAGGGCTATAGAGTGCTTCGAAAGCTTTTCAAAAATGTAAACGGTTTGTCAATCGGAGCTACAGTTCAAAAGTTATGTCTTCCAGAAGTTCGGCTACCATTTCTAGATTATTCTAAATTTGCACTGACTTCTAATGTGACTTTTGGAGCCTTCTATTTGGGCGGTGGATGCCAACTAGCACTTTCTAGAATGTATTCCTAATCCTTAACCCTTTGGGGTCTATTTAAGAACATTTCTAGCATTGTAAAAGGCAGTTCGAAGTGGAGTTTGAGAGGAGCTACTAAAAGGAGAAATTATCTCCAGATTTATACTATTGTAAGCCCATAGGGTATGTTTTGAAGTTTATTTTCTCTATACTAAATGTATTAGCATATTTACATAGTTAATAAAAATTTCCGTTTCCTATTGTGTCCATTTTGTGCTTGGGTTTTGTCCCCATCATCTTGTGGTTGACAACATCTGCATTTTTATGGAACAAGTACAGGAATTTTGGATCAGCAGGAGGTGTCTAGTAAAATGTTGTGTTCAAGTAGCTAAGATTTGCTTCATTTTGGTGACCATTTCTTACATGGTTTAGAACAGAAATGAAGTTTTTTTTTGTTTGTCTAACAACATTGTGTAATTCAAAATACAAGACATGTTCTAGCCAAAATGTGTACGAGATTTTCTGATTATTTATTGTTGGCCTTTCAAATATCCAATTTTCACAAATAGGTTGTGCTTGGTATAAGTCACCACAAAATATGATGTCAACATTGTCAAAAGGTTTTGTTGGTGTATGTTTAATTTTTCAAAGCCTTCTATCAATGTAATATAGAATTCTTGAACCTATTAAGGAGACTTCATCAATAAGCAAGACCTACATAGTTGATTCATTCTCTTTCTTAGATCTTCTCCTGTGGAAGCCAAAATAATGCCTTTTGGCTTGTACAAGTCACTATTTAGTTCCCTATCATAGATTTGAAACATAGCTTAGAATAACACTTTTGTTGTAAAGGTCTTGCTAGCACCAACACCTCCTGTCAAGAAAAAGTATAGCGCTCTATCATGTGTAACTCTCTTTTTTATGAGGAAATCTTTAACTATAGATTGTTGCTCTTAATTTAGTTGTTGGTGCAAGGTAAAGTATTCTTGGTTTGTAAGAAGGAATGGATGGGCAAGTTCTAAGAAGAGTGACGATGTAGTACAAAACATTTTTTTTGGAGTTTGTTATATGTTTGATATTGATTATAATGTCATATTTCTCTATTCTATCCTGTACTTTTGTACATCCATGTTCAGTATCAAGGTCTATTGTTTTTTGGTTATTGTTCATAGTTTTTGTTGTGGCTTTGTCAATGTCACCCCATTTACTGTTTGTTTCTAAGGTGAACATTTTTTTAATATGGGCAATTTGTAGTTTGTGTGCTTGAAATGTTGCACTCCATGTTTCATGCCCTAAAATTAACGAGTTCTTATTATCTTTGAAAGATACATAAATCATGAGTTATTCTCTACAATCATTTTGATGATCAATATGTGGATTATATCTAACATAGCGTATGATTTGTGGTTTCCTTCTTTTCTGGAGCTTTGATGAGTTGTTTGAGTAAGAAGATATGTATTCTGCCAATGACATTTTCTCAAATAATTTTGGTCATTCTATATACTTGTCTATCATTGTTGCAGACATGATATTCTCCAAGTCATATTTTTCTTTCTCTAATAGCTTAGGGCTCTTTAGCATAACAATTCTACTTTCAGGTGGCAAGGTATTGGTGAAGTTGGTGCTTCTTGAACTGTTGCATAATGGTAGGGATAGGGCAATATGTACTGCTTGACAACTGTACATTTGTTGGTATTTTAACAATGCATTGCCTAATTTTCATATGAAATGTGTCTTTTCATTACAAGAATAAGTGCATTGTTTTTTTACTTTGTTGAATGCATGTGACAAGGTTCTATCCTTTTTGTCATGTATGAGCTATAGTATGATGCAACACCATATGCATCTAAGATAAATTCTATATATGTATATGCATACCATAGTGCATGAACTTTTTTAGCGAATGCATTTATCCATATGTCAATCGGTTGTCTTTTTAGGAAGACAAATTTTTGAGTCAATGTTGCTTGTAACATGGAAATGTAATTAGGTTCTTCAAGTTTGAATTCATACAAGAAATTGTCAAATGTGAAATCCTTTGTGTAAGATTTGGCTTGTAATTATGTGAAAAAACTTTTTCTTTGTCCTTGATTCTAGGATCAGTGTTTATCAATGGCTCCAATATTGTTGTTTGTCTCATAGGAGGTAACAGAAAATTAAATCTACAATTGGATGTTTCATAATTTTTGAATGTTTTCATATGATGGTGTGTTTGCATTTTGACAAGATTTTGATCTAGCAGTGCAGAGTCACATGAAGGCCTCTGTGTCACTATTTTTGCAATGTCTGAAGACAGGTGCATCCATGATCCATAGCATGAAGTGGACATGTTCATTGCCTCAATTTTGAAATTTTGTAACAAAAAAAATAATCAGATACTTTGCCAAAGAGGTCATCATTTTTTAGCATCATTTTCCTAAATGCATTGAGTCTATGATTGAAATAGTGACTGCAAAGGACTGGATTTTCCTTAATTTCAAAGTCTAGCTCTTTATCTTGTAAGCTTTCAATATTCTCTATGTTGAATTGCATTGCACAATGACTACCACAAGTGTTCAGCACTTGTCAGTGTAACGAAAAAATTTGGAAGACCATGTTGACGAATCATTGCAACTATGTTTTTCCTCATATTCTGCAAATAATATGGAGATTTTTGAATACTCTTTAGAGATCTAAAATCTATTGGAGATTTCAATATTTGTTCAAGGTTTCTAGGGTTGTGCACATCCTTAGCATAAAGTTTTGCACTTTTTAGCTCAGCTTTCCCTATATAAACCCATGCTATTAACGATATTTTTCGAATAATTATTTTAATGGCTTAAAAAAATATGTTTATTATATGTCTTGAAAAGTCATTTTCTTTATGCATGAGCTCCCACTTAACAATTTTTCGGAATGTACATTTTTTGGTGATGTCTTCTCCTTGTGGGGATCCAGAAAACAATGTTGGGAAGTTCATTTCTTCTGAATAAGTATCTTGAAAAATGCCAAGAGGTTTGAAGCCTTTGGTTGGTGCTATTTCAAGAATTGATGTATGAAGATCATTGACTAAATGTGATTCATTAAACCAATGTATTAGTGATTCTTGTTCAGGTTCATCCTCATCTTCATTGCGAAAGTCATTTGCATCTTTCTCGCCATCTATGGTGCTATCTATTTTGTTTTGTGCTCTTTTATTTGTAAATAGTAACTACCACTCGTCATTTATTGAGACCTTCTCCTTTTTCTATAGTAGTGTTGTAGACAAGATTGATAAAGCATTCATGATATGGGTGGCTCTGACATTTCCTTATGCATGCACATTTTCATATTGAAGTTTTCATTTTAGTCTAGCTACAATAGTATTTGTCTCATCTATGTCTCTAAGAAATGCATGTTGCACTTTATTGAAATCAACAGGAACATTTATAATTGTACCATTCAAGCCATATTGTGCTCTTTTGTATCCCAATTGTCTAATTTGTGCAAAAGTAATACACAAAGACACAAGTCTTTCTTCTAGGCTAGTCAAGTTTTGAACAAGAGGGATTTGTTTATTTTGCCTGATGTTCCATGGAGCAACATAATTAGGGAGATTTCATTGTACAATGGAATTTACATAGTGTTTGCAAATCATCTGGTTTGATGCAATTATTTTGTCATTCATTTAAACAACGAGCAAAGAGAAAGCATTGAAAAATGCATTAGTAACTTTGCAAATGTGTTTTTTGAAGCATAACATTTCAAAGAGTGTACATGCTTCAATTGGTGTATCATTTATTTCTTGTAGATGAAACCTAATTGATTTCTATTGTCTTTTATTCAGTGCAGATTGATATTGATAACTTGCCACTTGCTGTATTTTATGTGGCTTTTGAAATACATATCTTTTTCCTATCAAATGTAGACTTGTGTTCTTCCTTGGCACTATTGTCGGTAGTGATTTGTTGGTTGATAGGAATGTTTGCTGAGGTTCTTTCCATATTATAGATCATTGCTTTAAAGTGTCTCAAAGACAAACGCATCTTTAAAGTTTGGCCAGGCACAGTTCCAAGGTTTGCAATGTTTGAGACTTCTACAAGAGATGGTCTTCTTTCATTTAGTGTTGTTGCAATATTTATAGCTTGCAAAAAATTGTGGTCATTTATTGTGGGTTGAATCAAGCTTTGTTCTATTGGTCGGAGTGGTCTATAGTGCCAATGACTTGTGCCATCTTTGTAACAAACCAAATTAATGCTTGTTCTTAGTTGGATGCAATTGCAATGGACGTAAAATTTAGATAATGGATTTGATTTCCAAATGTGTATAGCTATATGGAAGATGTATGAAAGGCATAAGAAGAAAAATTCAGTGCCTTCCAAGTGGCTATCAGTGTATTGTATTCCAATTTTGTTGATTAGTGCATGTGCTTGTAAAAGTATTTCAAAATCTGACATTGCAAACTATCTATACATATGCAAGCAATGCAATGCAAATTTGTTATTGTTTTTTAATACATTGGCCAATGACTGGGCCATGAACAAGTGCAAAGAAATTAGGTCGAATCAATTATCAACTAAGAAGTAAATAGCTGTAAACATGCTTTCACCATATGGTCAAGTAAATGTAGGGACTTGTTTTAGACAAAGACAGCCAAATTCTTTTTCAATTGTATGTGGGACATCTATTGTAGGAGATGGTAAAGGGAGCATTAGTTGATCCATAATTTGCATCATATTCTAGGTACTTTTTCTTTAAAAAATAGGTTCATAGTGCTTAGCCAATGGGTTAGCATCATGGAAAAGAATTGATATTGTAGGATGTGCTACATCTCTATTAATGTGTAGCTATGGTTTTCTACGTGTGAATGACCAAATACATATGGGTATTTTTAGCCAAAGAGACAACTAATTTATACAAAATATGTCACCCTAGAGACCTATTTCACCTTGTGTGTTGGTTTCTATTGTCACTTAGGTTTGCACCCTTGTCCAAGGCCTATGCGCAAGGACAACCTAGTGAAACATGGAAACAACCTCCAAGCTGTGGGACTTGAACTGTGAGGTTGAGTCTCTGGAGAAGGCCGGCTTCCTCTTACTATACAGGCGTGCCTATCTACTCTTGGAGAGGAAAAGGGAGAAAGAGAGCATGAAAGAAAATCTACCTAGACTAATCTAAGGGGGTGATGCACCAAAATAGAGTGTTCGGACTTCATTTCTGCCCATATATACACCACAAAACCAAGATAACATTCAAAAGACATACACACCTAGGCTTATGTCAATCAACAACCACATACAGATTAGGAAACCAAACTGAATAACACAAGGAAAAGGATTTCACTTATATATATTATCCAATAGGTCGAAAATAGATTCAATATGCAGGCCACAGATCTCAACAATACACCAATGAGAGGCAAGATGAATGCACATATACATTGATGGCTAAAGGAGATGATACAGAATGTTATACAGCTCTGAGACAAAGGGAATTTTACACTACAAATCTATGAGCAGTACTAGAGAAATTAGAAAAAGAGTCCTCCTTACAAAAACTACAAAATCTGCCTTTATAGTTCAAGCATAACTGAGATCTTTTACTGCTGAAGTGACCCTGCAGCTAACTGCCATTAAGTCCTGCGGAGGACAATCATGGGAATTTGAGGAAAATCTTATCTTTTTTGCAATAGGTTTCCTGAGAGGACTGAAAATGGCACCATCGATGTTCTGACTGGGTAGATGGTTCTGTAATGGTGGTAGAATGTCCTTGCTCTTTGCATTCACTTCTGAGTCGGTGGCATTGATCACAGGATCAAAATCTCGTGGCAAAAAACCTGATTCATTATTTCTGGCTCATGAATCCATGAGGTCAAAGCAAGTCAAATAGATCCACGTGCTACCAACTAGGCCACGCAGGCCAATCATCTCTCTCTATTTTGCCACCTCCTCAAGGTTCCATGCATTGAGCATTCCTTATGTTGGACTAGGCGCTATGTCTTTCTTGACATCTCTAACCGCGATGGTCACCAACCTGAGTGCACCACCTTTACACCACCTAGCCGCAACATCAAAATTGATTGCCATGTTGACTGCGACAATAGCACCGACTATTGGCCGTTAACTGTCAACCCTGGTCTGCCGGCGAGACACGCGTCAGCAAGACGCTATGTCGCTATGGTAAAGATCACACAACTCTACCATAGTGAGATGGCACCTCTCGTTGATCTACCCTGATCTGATGATCGTGAAGACTCGTCATGTTCCATGCTAGCTTTTCAACTTTTGGGCTCACAAAATGCTTGTCAGCACACCTGGCATCACCTCAGCAACCGTACCTTGGCGTGACCTAGCCCCACTGACACGTGGTGAAAGGGCGCCATGTCGCTATAATAAAGATTGCGCAACTTCACCATGGTGACATGGCACCTTTCGTCGATCTACCCTGATTCGATATCAAGCAAGATAGATACTGCCCCCTACCCCTCAGTGTATCAATGAATAGGAACCAACCATGTGCTAACCATCTATATTTCCTGCACCTCCAAACCTAGACCCATGAGGACACGTGTCCTCCAAGCACCATGTCGCTAACATAAAACTCGTGCGACTTATCCATAGCGCAATGGCGCCTACCGTTGATCTTTGCAGATCTGACGATGGAGAAGTTAACCTTTTACTGCACTGGTCGTGTTGAAGATCTGGTCCCATGCGCTAACTGTATTCTGACTTGGCATACGTGGTTGTTCCCCATTGGACTAATGAAGCACCACCTTGGTCTGACAAGGCACCAACCTGGAGGGTTCGTACTGCCTTGACCCTACTGAGGGACACGTGGCACCCAGGCCCTATGTCACTATGGGAAAATTGAGGCCAACTTCCTATAGTGCCATAGCGCCCAATGATGACATGTCTTCTGATCTGCACATGTCTTCCAATGATTCGCCACCATGGCACTGGACTCCAGCAACTAGGCAGATGAGGTACAAAATGGGACCCAACCACTTGCCTGAAGCTCTTGTCATTGATCCTTTCCATTGCTACAAACCTTGCCACTGACACTGGGACTCACCATAGAAACAACCTCTGACCAGTCGGGCACTATGTCGCTATGAAGATTTTTTGACCAACACATGATAGCAACATAGCACCCACTGTGCCGTGGAACTTTTCTGACCCATCGAAACATGTTTGCCTGACCCATTGGACCCACCGGACACGTGTCATTAGGGTGCCATGTCACGAACGTAAATTTCATGCAGCTTCCGATGGCGAGATAGCGGCAACCATAGATCTCCATTGGATCTGATGATTATGAACTTGTGGGCCACATAATATATCATAAGGCTTGGCATTAAAATAGTATTATCTTTGAGAATTAGCCGTTGGACAAGCCGAATATTTGAAATTTGAATCTTTGGCAGGTGAACAAATGATAACATTTCTGGTGACTCACATGGGACACAAGCTTGCTATGTGTATGACCAGTGGCCTCATGTATCCATTGGGCTATGGAGTCAAAAAATGGGTCTGTGCATACTGCGAAACCCTAACCCCTCTTGTGAGAGATCAAAACATGAACACCCTAAAACTCTGCACAAAATCTGCTACCTCACAGGGAGACATTTGTGCCCGCACACTTCTTGAAAAGCAGGAAACAACAGAAAAGAAACTAAACTACCTATATACAGGAACTTGACCCTCATCAGAAACAAGCTTTAAGATAAATCCCATTGACTAGAATGGGCAAAACTTCACCATTGGGTCTGCTCAGCTGGAATGCATTAGCCTGTTTGCAACTGGAAATCAGATAGGGTCCACTCCATAGTGCATCAAATTTGGAATGTCTTCCTAGTTTTTCCCTATTTGCATCCCACTTTAGAACTAAATCTCCTTCTCTGAAGGTCCTAACCCTATTTTTCTTATCAAAACTCCTCTTCATCTGCTGCTGATGTATCTCTAGGACTTGCATAACCTTATTTCTCTTTTCTTCTAGTTCAATCAGCTCTTCCATTCTTACTAACATGGCATTATCTTCAATCAATTCCAGCTGATGAGCAATTTCCAAGGATGGGAACTCCAATGAAATTGGGAGTCTGGCCTCCCTACCATATACCAGTACAAAAGGTGAATTCCCAACAGATCTCTTGGGTGTTATCCTATTAGCCCATAGAGCAATCCTTAATTTCTTATGCCAAACCCTTTGATTGTCTTCTATTGTCCTCTTCATGATTCTAATCAGATTCTTGTTGGAAGACTCAGCCAAACCATTACCCTAGGGATAGTAATTTGATGATGTGCTCAGGTAGATATTGTGATTCATTGTCCATGCACAAATCTAGGTTCCAACAAAAGACTTAGCATTGTTCGAGATGATAGTAGAAGGAGCACCAAACCTAGATACAATTCCATCAAGGAACTCAACAATTGATGGTTCTATGGCATCCTTCAAGGCAACTGCCTCTGTCCATCTAGTGAAGTAATCAGTAGCAGCCAAAATCCATTTATGACCTGCACTAGATGGAGGATTAATGGGGCCTATAAAATCCAACCCCCATTGGGTAAAGGGCTGATCCACCTAAATAGGACGAAGGGGGAGAGCTGCAAGCCTCTGTTTGTCTGAAAAGAAAGCACACTTCTCACATTTTCTCACATATCCATAACAATAATGGAACAGAGATGGCCAATAATAACCAGCCCTCATGATCTTCATGGCACTTTTTCTTGCAGAGAAATGGCCACCATCAGGGCCATCATGAAGTTCCTTAATCATCCTCTCAATCTGATCCTCTTCAACGCATCTCAACAGGGTCCCATTAAAATCCCTCTTGAATAGGATACCATCAATCACAACATAGGGAATGGACTGTAGTCTATATTGTCTTCTTTTAGATCTGTCCAATCCCTGAGGGTATCCATTCCCTGATAGGAAGCTCCTCATATCATTTATCCAGCTCCTTGGACCATTAACATTTCCTTCCTCCTGTTGTTCTATTATTACCATAGCAGCCTCTTCATCTGAATCCTGGCATGTTAACATTTCTTTGCACAACCCTCTCCCTCTTACCAGCTTGGTAATCTGAATATCGACATCATACTCCATTACCTTAGTGATCCATCCAACTCTCTTTTCACTGATATCTTTGCTTAATAGGAAATCTTTTACACTGGCATGGGGCACCAACAAATGGATCCTATTGTGGGATAAGAGGTGCTTGAATTTCTTCAAGGCTCTGATGACCGCAAGGGCCTACTTCTCAACAAAGCTATACTTATCTTCATATTCCTTGAGCCCTTCACTAAAGAAGGCTATGGGCTGCTCCTCATCCTTGTCATTTGTTTGAGTCAAGATAGCAGAGATACTTGACTCGCCACCTAGAGTGTAGAGGATGAAATCTTTCTCAAAATTAGGATTCATGAGAGTAGGGGTTGAGGCTATGGCTACCTTGATTTCTTCAAAACTCTCCTTCCCTTCCTTGGTCCATGAGAAGACCATACCTTTCTTAAGCATAGCTGTAAGAGGTTTCACCATGGTAGTAAGATTAGGAATAAACTTTCTTACAAAATTTATTCTACCAAGGAAACTTTGCAGCCCCTTCTTGTGTTTAGGAAGAGGAAGGGCAAGTATTGCCTTTGTTCTTTCCGGATCAATGGTCAGCCCATCCTTAGGTACAATGTGTCCCAATAATTTTCCTTGGCTTGTAGCAAAGACACATTTGGCTGGGTTAAGGGAAACCCCAAACTCTCTACATCTTAGAAATACCTGTCTTAGATGATCAAAATGATCTTCTATATTTTTTGAATATATAGTTATATCATCAAGGTATACTAAGACAAACTTGTCAATTAATTTTTTAAAGGCCATCTCCATTACCTTCTGAAATGTGGCACCTGCATTTGTTAGTCCAAATGGCATCTTGCAATAAGCATAGGTGCCCCATTTAGTAGTAAATGTTGTCTTATGTCTGTCAGATTCTTTAACCAACACTTGGTTATATCCAAAAAATCCATCAAGAAAAGAGAATCTCCTTGACCCATTGACCTTGGACAGAATTTTCTCCATGGAAGGGAGAGGATGGTAATCTTTAAGAGAAGCCTGATTAAGATCCCTAAAGTCCACACACAGTCTGATTTCTCCATTCTTCTTCCTTACAGGGATAAGGTTAGCTACCCATGATGAGTGTTTGATAGGAACTATTATATTAGCCTCTATCAACTTGGATAGTTCTTGTCTCATTAGAGGTTCAATCTTAGGATTCACTGGCCTCTATTTTTGCCTTACTGGCTTGGCCTGATCAACTAAATATATGGTATGTTGAAACAAACTAGGGTCAAACCCTTTTAAATCATCATATGTCCAAGAAAATACATCATTAAATTCTTGACATAACTAAATGAAGTTTTCTTGCTTAGTTTCAAAACATACCTTCCCCATACTTAGAGATTTTCCATCAGCAATTGTGACTGGGGCATAATCATCCTTTTCTGTAGCTAGATTCATTCCTTTACCTCTTGTTTGATCGTCAGGATTAAAGACACTCTCCAAGGTAATGAGACCCTCGGGCAACTTGTTAGAACTGAGATGAATGATCTGATCACCATACTGATCTTGCAGTCTTGACTGGTTTCTATCTAAGAATTCTACCTCATTCTGCAAGAAACTCACAATTTGCTCATCAGAATCAAACACCTGCCAATGAGTGTTGTTGTCAGGGATGGCAGGCCTCACTACCACCTTTATTTGTTGCTTCTCCTTCTTCTCAAGATTCCCTGGTACATCATAAGATGCACCAATTGCTGCAAGTCTATCAGCATGTCTATTTTCTTTTCTAGGAATGCTCTAAATATTAAATGCATTGAAGCCCTCAAGCAAATCCCAGACTCTATATTTGTAAGATTTGAGCAGGCCATTTTTGGTGATATTCTGGTTTCTCACTTGGTTAACTACCAACTCACTATCCCCGTATACTCTCAAAGCTTCAATTCCTCTCTTTTGGGCAAGTAAAAGACCTTGAATCAAAGATTCATACTTGGCCACATTATTGGTGCAACTAAATTGGAGCCTAAAGGAGAAGTAGTATCTTATTTTTGTAGGAGAGATCAACATAACACCAGCCCCTGATCCATTTCTATTCCTTGAGCCATCAAAGTACATACTCCATGTTCCACTTATATCATCATTAGTCCCGATTAGATCAGGAACTTGAGCATCTTTCTCTATTATGCAATATGTACTAAGGCCTGTCTGAAGAGTCTCTAACATAGGCTCAAACTGATATGCATTTTCCCACTCATCTAAGAAGAAATTAGGAATCTCTGCTATGGAAGTGGCAAGCTCATTTACTATTTCATTTTCATCCATCTCTAGAATAGGGCAATTCATGTTGATGGGATTGGGGGTGTAAGATTCAGTGTGATGAAGGGCTTGAGGTTCTGCTTTGATTGAGGCATTGGCTCCATATCTCGTCTTAAATGACATGTATGACCAATCAGCAGATATGAATCCACCAATTTGAGTAGTGAAGTCTCTTGAAAGACAAATAGCAAAATAGGGCTTGACTTCAGCAACAGATATGTCTTGAATCACAGTGCAACCAGGGCATGCATGTAGGGCCATCTCCACATTCCTAAGGATACCTGCAGTTTTGATAGTACTACCATCTAATTGTAACACATCCCTAACAATGGGCTCATATTTCATTCCTAAAGTGTCAACAACACACCTAGGCATTACTGAGCTACTAGCCCTTGAATCTATCATGCAATTGTGGACTAATTTGCCCCCTATAATTAGAGAAACATAGAATGGAGGAGGTCTAACCTTTTTATTTATCTCCACATCCCTTGCTGGTCATACTAGACTTGTGGCACTCTCCATGGTAGATGACTGATCCTTGGGTTCAATCTTCTCTAATTCTTGCTGCAGCATCCTCCTCTGCATTGGTATGGTAGCAACAACATCTCACATAGAAATATTCACATTGGTCTTCTTCATTTGCTCTACCACACTGAACGGTGTATTGGGAACTTTGGTAGAAACTTTGGGAGCTGCACTTATAAGAGGTTGAGATGGGGCAACATAAGGATCACTTGCATCTTTCTTTCTAGAATCTTTCTTTTGCTATTGTGAAGTACTTGTTTGTTCATTTGCTACATGTATATGAGGTGTAGCAGTTGAAGTTGAGGCCTACCTAGGAGAAGGAGGGCCAGCATGTTCCATAGCTCTCCTATTACTTCTTGTGTTATGAGCAATGGAATCATAGTTTACATTACAATGCTCCCCAATCTGATGATTCATGAAAGAGAAATCATCATGTCCTTGAATATATGAGGTCTCCTTGGAATGATCCTCCTTGTATTATTGCTTTGCTGCAGGTTCTTGGTCAGTCAGGGCCAAATAAGATTCTGCCTTCTGGCACATGCAATAGGTATAAGAATAGTTGGAGGAAGGACAAAAATCTTGACCTTGGGCCAAGTTATTTTGAGGGACTATAGCTCTATTCTGATTTGAGCTTGAAGCAGAAGCATGACTATTTTGCCTACCCTGATCAAAAGAGCTATTCCACTGATTAGGAGGCCTACCACCATTTGGAGCATGATATTGCAGTTGGGGAGGCTTGCCACCTTGAGCTTGCTATCTTTCTGAGGCCACCACCTTGTTACTCATTTTTTGTATTATAGAAAAACTATCCTCTAATCTCTTCCCTTGGTCCTTCAACTCCCTCCCCTGTTCTTGCAATTTTTTATCCAGGGTCTTCTCTCTTTTATCTGTATTCAGCACTAGACCTTGGAGCATTTCTTTGAGTTCATCTATCCCATTTGAGGATGTGGAAGCTTGAGGGACCAAAGTAAGGGCTTGTGATGTAGAATTTGTAGGAAGAGGGGCTATTGCTGGTTGGTGGTTGGGAACATCAGGAAAGAAATGCATAGGGGGCCTTGGAGCCAACTTTCCTCCTTGTATGAGGATGTTCTCAGCTTTTATGGCTATCTCGTAAGCGTTAGGCAAGGCATCTCCTCCCATAGTTTGGATTGTAGTGGCAATATCACTATTGAAGGCTCTAAGGTAATACAGGAAGGCATTACCAAGGGTAGGTTTCACTGTAGTAGGTATTCTATCCCATGTCTTTTGAAATCTATAGTTAAAATTAGTCATACATTCATGGGGGGCCCTTTTTATAGTAGTCAGCTGCTCTAAAAGTGACAAATGGTCACTTCTATCCTCAAAATGTTTGCATAACCCTACTCCTAGTCCATCCCAATTAGTTATAGAACCATGAGCGAAGCCTCTATACCACTGTAATGCTTTTCCTTATAAAGATGAGGCTAGAAGTCTGATAGCAACATCATCCTCTATGATACCATGAATATTACAGACATTTGCTACTTCTTGAATATGCTCTAAAGGGGAGATGGAAGTTTCACCAATAAAATCAAGTATACTTTTTAGTGCAGATACTGGTATATCATGTCTTTGGCATAACAATAGAGGACTTATACCACTAAAGGTAGCAAAAGCATGGACTCTTGGCTGTGCCATGTAAACGAGTGTTCTATTGATGAGTATTGATGGCAATCTAGGCTGAGTTTGAGCAACATGAGGAGTAGAGACATATCTTATAGGTATATTAACTATTATTACACCCCTAACTGGTGATAATGAAGTTCTAGTCCTCCTTCTTCTAGGATTTGAAAGAGAAAGCTCTTGATATTGAAATTTACCTCTAGAAGATGCCCTTGTTTTAGCTTTGGGCATGAATTTTTGCAACTTTGGCCTGGAACCAGATTTGTTAATGTTTAGAGTCACCAAGTACTTTGAAGAATCAGCCTCTCGAAGGCTTGGATACTGAAGCCAGCACTACCTCTTCAGCATTAATCTCTAAAACTCTTTCTTCTTGACACCAGTAGACTTTAAATTTGTTTGAAAAGAGTCCCACTAGGCATGCCAAAAACTGTTGTCACTTAGGTTTGCACCCTTGTCCAAGGCCTATGCACAAGGACAACCTAGTGAAACATGGAAACAACCTCCAAGCTGTGGAACTTGAACTTTGAGGTTGAGTCTCCAAAGAAGGCCGGCTTCCTCTTACTATCAGGGCGCACCTATCTACTCTTGGAGAGGAAAAGGGTGAAAGAGAGCATGAAAGCAAATCTACCTAGTCTAATCTAAGGGGGTGATGCACCAAAATAGAGTGTTCGGACTTCATTTTTGCCCATATATGCACTACAAAACCAAGATAACATTCAAAAGACATACACACCCAGACTTATGTTAATCAACAACCACATACAGATCAAGAAACCAAACTGAATAACATAAGGAAAAGGACTTCACTTATATATATTATCCAATAGGTCAAAAATAGATACAGTATGCAGGCCACAGATCTCAACAATACACCAATGAGAGGCAAGATGAATGCACATATACATTGATGGCTGAAGGAAATGGTACAGAATGTTATACAGCTCCGAGACAAAAGGAATTTTACACTACAAATCTGTGAGCAGTACCAAAGAAATCAGAAAAAGAGTCCTCCTTACAAAAACTACAAAATTTGCCTTTATAGTTCAAGCATAACTGAGATCTTTTACTACTGAAGTGACCCTACAGCTAACAACCATTAAGTCCTGTGGAGGACAATCATGAGAATCTGACAAAAATATGATCTTTGTTGCAATAGGTGTCCTGAGAGGACTAAAAATGGTGCCATCGATGTTCTGACCGGGTAGATGGATCTGTAATGGTGGTAGAATGTCCTTGCTCTTTGCATTCACTTCTAAGTCGGTGGCATTGATCACAGGATTGAAATCTCATGGCAAAAAACCTGATTCATTATTTTTGGCTCATAAATCTGTGAGGTCAAAGCAAGTCAAACAGATCCACATGCTACCAACTAGGCCACACGAGCCAATCATCTCTCTCTATTTTTCCACCTCCTCAAGGTTCCACGCGTTGACTATTCCTTACGTTGGACTGGGTGCTATGTCACCATTGACATCTCTAATCGTGATGGTCACCAACCTGACTGCATCACCTTTCCACCACCTAGCCGCAACATCAAAATTGACTGCCATGTTGACTATGACGATAGCACCGACTGCCAACCATTAACCATCAACCTTGGTCTGCCGGCGAGACATGCATCAGCAAGATGCTATGTCGCTATGGTAAAGATTGCACAGCTCTACCATAGCGAGATAGTGCCTCCTGTTGATCTACCCTGATCTGACGATCGTGAAGACTCGTCATGTTCCATACTGGCTTTTCAACTTCTAGGATCATGAAATGCTTGTCAGCACACCTAGCATCACCTCAGCGACCGTACCTTGGCAAGACTTGGCCTCATTGACACGTGGTGAAAGGGCGCCATGTCACTATAGTAAAGATCGTGCAACTTCACCATGGCGACATGGTGCCTTCTATCGATCTATCCTGATCTGACGGCAAGCAAGATAGATACTGCCCCCTACCCCTCAGTGTATCAATCAATGGGAACTGGCCATGTGCCAACCATCTATATGTCTTGCGCCTCCAAACCTGGACCCCCTCCAAGTGCCATGTTGCTAACATAAAACTCGTGCAACTTATCCATAGCACGATGGCACCTACCGTTGATCTCTACAGATTTGACGGTGGAGAAGTTAACCTTTTACTGCATTGGCCGCGTTGAAGATCTGGTCCCATGCGCTGACTATATTATGACCTGGCATACGTGGTTGTTCCCCATTAGACTAACGAAGCACCACCTTGGTCTGACAAGGCACCAACCTGGAGGGTCCGTACTGCCTTGACCCTACTAAGGGACACATGGCACCCAAGCACTATGTCACTATGGGAAAATCGAGGCCAACTTCCCATAGCGCCATGGCACCCAACGATGACATGTCTTCTAATCTGCACGTGTCTTCCAATGATTCACCACCATGGCACTGGACTCCACCAACTGGGAAGATGAGGTACAAAATGGGACCCAACCACTTGCCTGAAGCTCTTGCCGTTGATCCTTTTCGTTGCTGCGAACCTTGCCGCCAACACTGCGACTCACCATAGAATCAACCTCTGGCTGGCCAGGCGCTATGTCGCTATGAAGATTTTTTGGTCAACACACGATAGCGACATAGAACCCACGGTGCCATGGAACTTTTTCAACCCACCGAAACATGTTTGCCCGGCCCGTTGAACCCACCAGACACGTGTCATCAAGGCACCATGTCGCGAACGTAAATTTCGTGCAGCTTTCGATGACAAGATAGTGCCAACCATAGATCTTCATCCGATCTAATGATTACAAACTTGCGGGCTGCAAAATATATCATAAGGCTTGGCATTAAAATAGTATTATCTTTGAGAATTAGCCGTTGGATAAGCCGAATGTTTGAAATTTGAATCTTTGCAAGGTGAAAAAATGATAACAGTTTCAACTATAGAGAGTCGCATTCTTTGCAAGTATGTGGCTTGGTCAGTGACTTTATGCAAATCATAAAGCAAGGTAGGGTGTAGCTCATGTTGCAAAGAAGTTAAAGCTAAATCAGATCCATGATGGAGGGAGTGCAAGAAGTAGTCAACAAGTACATTAAAAAGTTTAGTAGATGTATAACGACAATGAAGGAAGACTTGTATAGTATAAAACAAACAATCACCAATGTTGAAGTTAAAAGAGTTGATTCAAAAGCAATGGACATTGTTAAGAGCATCACCAATTGATCTAGTTTGAAATAGGTCATTTGATTTTTATGTCTCTGCTATTATTGGGTTTTTCGATGACTACCCTAATGTATGTGGTGTGGCTATATATGTGTCCATTGATTTAGTCAGAAAGAAAAAATGAATTGTTAATTTGTTCAAGATAAGTAGAGGGTGTGTTCTAGCATTTGATAATAGTAAGAATGAGTTGGAAAGTGCAAAATGTTGTTGAACGAGGATAGCAAAAAAAACTAAGATCTAGATCAAAATATGATGAGATATTTCTTAGCTCTAGTCCTCCCAAATTAGCCCCTAAGAGATAAAAGGTAAAAGAGGTTGTAAATGCTAAGAATGGAAAGATGGGATGCAAAGCAATGAAGAACAAATCTTGTTTAATGTAAAATATTGAATATAAAGAAGGCCTTTAAATCTAGACTATTTAGGTGTTATTTTTTCCAGAGTCCATTATTGAAGATGCATAACCTACTATAGTTGACAAATATTATGCCTTATGGATCATTCATTGTATAAGTGCTAGATTCATGCATTTTCATATATCCAATGTTACTTGTTATATAAAAAATGTGATAGTTTAATATCATTAGGCAAGGAAAATTTCTATCATCCCATACAATTACTAGAAAATCAATCAAATCAGCAACATCTTTAGGTCGAAGTGAAGATACTTTATAGCTTGTTCTCTATTTGCTTCTTAGCTTGAAAGTTATGTGAAACATCATCAAGAATATTACCTTTTTGTTGGCAATGAAGCTAGAAACTACACTATGTTTCAAAAATTGTAATCCTTCGAATTAAGGGCTTTCTCTAACATAACTAGAGGAATTATATTTCTAAAGTAAATGCTACAATCTATTACATTTAGTTATGATTCAAGGGAATGGATCTCGTATTTATGATAGATAAGTTGAAATATACTTATGTTGTAAATAAATGCTCATTTATCATATTATACGGATGGACTGATTTCTATGCAAGTTAGTTATACTCATTTATATGCATCTTAATTATATCCATAAAGAAAATAAAAGAAGAAGAAAAAGAAAACAATAACTAAAATCTAATGTTTCCTTATAACTTTGATTGAGCTTCTTTAACATATTGATCATAGAACAAGTTCTTTAATTATTTTTTCTAGATCTGCCTAAGCCAAACTCTATTTTTTCCAATATATAGATGTCAAACATTTCCATTTGCAAAAGAATACAAATAAACATACTTCTTTAAAAGAAAATCCTTTAGCTATGTTGTGCTTCAATAATGTAATAAACAAGCTACAAAAAAATCAATGCAAGCACAATAATTTCTTTTAATATATGTGTCTACAAAGTTGTCTAGTGCTTGATTCCTAATGATTGTCCTTGAGTGTAGCTTGTTCTATGGCAGTTGTTGCACCCAATGAAATTCATTGTTTGAGCTTATCTCATTCTTTCTCCTTGTTCAATTAATTGTTGTTCATGGTGAGCTTCAAGGTTGCCATGTGATGATTGCCACAAGTCCAACTAATAATAATCATGATGCTTTACTTTATGGACATGACTATCGATTATTGGGAGACTATTGAAATAATCAAGGCAAGAGAAAAAGTTTCTTTTAGAAAGCTCAAAAGAGATAAAAAAGGTGTATCAATCTCTTGTTGTAAATTTCTAAGAATCATGGTTGTGAAAGATGACTTATGGACATCCATAGTTCTTCATTGCTTAAAACAAAGTTAAAAACTTGGCTCCTATGAATGAAGGTAGTACTAGTAACCATAAAGTATACATACAGATAGTCAATATTTAGTTCCAGTTACATATATGAGGTGGTTAATCTATTTTGACAACACATCAGGAAAACTACTTAATTACAAAGCATGAAAAAGAAATAGAATAGACACCAAGAGAGAGAAAAGAGAAAATATTGATCCATTTGAACAAGAATAGCAAAAAACGTAAATTGTATTCAGCATCTACTTCATTTAATTTGTTAAGGTATCTATCAAAGACATTCACTAGTTTGTATGGAAATTGAATATATATAAACATCTTACAAATCAAACCTTAATACATATGCATGGATAACAAGAAGGTATGACAATGAATTTACCTTATCAGATGCCAATTTAAGATTGCGTGCAATATAGGAGGTAGCAATATCAAGTGCAAGTAGGACCTAATAATTTTATATAACATAAGAGTATCAGATACAGTATCAAACAATCAATAAAATATTATGAAATATTATGAAATACATTGAACAATCTTAAAATTTCAGCTTCTGAAGTTAGAATTAGAGAGGATTGAAAAATATTTGTTCATGTACTCATCAAATTAATTTAAATGTTTATGTTCAGACTTATACTGAGATTTTTGTACATGGAGTTGATTCTTTTGATTTATCTATCCAAATTAAAATGAAGCTTTTTCAAAAATCCTTTAGCTATGACATGCTTTCAATGCTAGTGCTAAAAATATGAAAGCCACTCTAGAACTGACATTACACAGCAGGGGTACATTTTCTTGATTAAAACATA